>JAMRYI010000205.1:0-232841 GCA_029231635.1 Ditylenchus weischeri
TCTTAATAAAAGACCTCATCCAAGGCGTCGCTGTGGTGAAACACAAAAGGTTAAAAAAAAATTGGCGGAAATTTGAAAACTTTTCCGCAATATGCTAGGTGACGGCTTATCAAGGGTAATTTTCTTTGTTGATTGTGGACGGAGGGTGACGGGTTAACAGGGGTGACGGGTTACCGAGCTGGCGGGTTAATGGGGGTAAGATTAGCGGAATTTCTTTCTCTGCCAACCAAATTTTTTTGAAGTGACGGGTTAGCGGGGGTGACGTGTTTCTGGAGTGACGGGTTAGCCAGGTTCGACTGTACCATGTTTTAAAAGCCCGTTGTTTTTCGAAACATGTTTCCCCCAAAACATTTTTCCCGGGATTGTTTCGCGAAACATGTGTATTGTTTCGATGTTTCGCCGAAGTATGGGGGAGGCTAATGAAAATCTCGCACTAATCTTGCATTACCTTTCTTGCTCCAACAGCAATGTGACATTTTTTAAACTCCCACCTTCGCAATCAGGGAATTTGTTTCACAAGATCTGACCATACTAAAAGATGCAAAATTAAAAGTTGATTGTAAGGTGTAAAAAGAGATTTTTGATTTGGTTTCAATTTGACATCAAAAAGTCAAGCTAAAGCTGAAAATCTCGCATTTTTCGGGCATCAGCACTACTTTTCATGTCCTAATTCAGAGATCAGCATGTTATTATTGGAGGAGGTAATTACAAGCGGTAAATTCGATTTTAAAACCGTATGCTCTAAATTCAGGGTCCAGTTTCTGATGCACCAGAAAAATTCGGCTTCACACCAGAAGATGGGCCAAATTTAAGTGGTATGTCGACTTCACACACTTTTCAATATTTCCCAGAAAAAACTTTTGACCAACTATAGACTCCAAATACTTGGCTATTGGCGCCCACAAAAGTGTTCGTGTAAGTGTCTTTTAGAAAACTCCAACAAATAAATATTTTATTTGGTGCTTAGTATGTGGAAGGACCCAAAGGCAGAGGATACAAACATGCTGGACTCATTGTAGAGAGTAAGTTACTTATAGTCCACTTCAAATTTATATAACTTTTATATATCCAGCCAAAAGACACCATTCCATATTGCTAATCAGAGCTTGTTCAGAAAAGCCAGAGCCATTCTTGGCCCAAATGGTGACAAAGTTACAAATTCTAAAGTTGAATTCAGTGTAGTGTTTTTATAGCATTTGGTAGTGGAGGATCCATTCGCCCACATGATATTAGTCGCATCCACTCCCAATTCAAAACTTTGCACGTGGAGGTAATTTTTATTCTAAAAGTTTTTTTTGCACTACTACATTTCTTGTAGAACAGGTTTCGGTGGCTATTTCATTTGCAAATCGCGTAAATTTAAAATCAGTTTCGAAATTTTGAATGCTTTAACAAAATTGAAACAACAGAATTGGTAAATTTCATAGGAGATCAGAAAAATTTTTTTACTCTAAATTGAGATACCGTATTTTATCTATTAAATTTTTCAACCCCTAAAAATTCGGAAAAATTTGAGGACGATTTTGAGATTTTCGAATGCTCAACCGAAAACTGAAAAGTTTAATCAGGTAAACTCAGGATTAGGGTTGTCGAGCGTTTGAAATTTTCGAGTCGAGCGCTCGATTCGATATTCGAAATTTTTGAGTCGAGCGCTCCATTCGAAATTTTTTATCGGCTTCGCCGCCTTTTTAATGGATTTTTTAGAAATAAATTAATGGAAACCATGGTTAATCGACCACACATGACCACTTCACCAAACAAATTTATTGTATCAGCATTTTACACAATTGAATCATTTTCGGTACTTATACGGTTCCCCATACCGGAATTTTTTTCAAAACAGGTTTTAACCATTTCTAAGCAATTCTTACACGCTAAACCCGATAAAACGTTGTTTTCGACCACTTTCCATCAAAAATTTTGACTTTTTAGATTTTCTACCTGCCTGCCTTCGGCAGGCAACCTACTTCAACAGGAAGCCCCTTTGGGGGTACATGGTCCGGGCCAAGGGCTGACCCTTTATATATCAAGAAATATGTATCTTCAAAATATATATCTATATCTCTTGAAAAAAGAGCTGCCTGCTTGCACTGGAGAAGGGTATAAAAATCATTAAAATTAACATTGCAAGGCTAGGAAAATACTACATTGCTGCTACTATTGTGAAATTTTGTTCTTTTTTTAGGGCTTGGAATAATACGCAAATAATTTAACTGCCGCTGAATTTTTTATAAGCATTTTTACATTTATATTTTCAGTGGTTTTTTATTGGTTAAATTTCCTTGATATATTTCTTGATATATAAAGGGTCAGCCCTTGGCCCGGACCATGAAGGGCTTCCTGTTGAAGTAGGTTGCCTGCCGAAGGCGAGCAATGAAAATCTAAAAAGTCAAAATTTTTGATGGAAAGTGGTCGAAAACAACGTTTTTATCGGGTTTAGCGTGTAAGAATTGCTTAGAAATGGTTAAAACCTGTTTTCGAAAAAATTCCGGTATGGGGGGGAACCGTATAAGTACCCATTTTCTTCTAACATAAATTCAACAGTTTCTTCTGGTTCTTCTTTAGTTTTCTTGCCTTCTTTTGAACTTGTTCCGCCAAATCAGCCTTGATTAGTAGGTTAGCCGCGGTTTGCTTGGCCAAACGAAACCTCAGAGAGTTAGCGCAAGCTTGCCTTGGAAAACACCTTTCTGACGCTACGCTGAAAAGAGAAATTGATAGGTATCTGCGAGCAAACACAGCTAAGTTAGGAAACCGCACAGCATTCTTCATCCACCAGTTGTACATTTCGTCATGTCCTGGAATATCTGGCTAGGCATGGGCATTTTCTTCTCACCTGGGTAATGGTTCTTTTCTTCCTGGCATATACTTAGAAAATCTATATAGCTTTAAAAATACACATTTAAAGGTATAATTATCGTATTGGTACCCTCCTAAAATGGCCGGAAACCATGTTATTCGTGCGTTCCAAACGCTGAAACTTACAGGAAACACGTTTTTATGTGGCGGAAACCACTTTTTTCGGAATTTTTTTTGACCATTTTTGACTAAAACCACAGGGGGCCTTATGGTACGCCCGAAACCTTTTTTGGGTCCGTCATTTTCTTGTCTTTATATGTTTGTATTCCTTATTTGATTTACATTGGGCATACCGTATTTCCTCTAATAAGTCGACATGTCGGCTTATTTTCAAACCTCCAAAAATCAGAAAATTTTTTGGTCGATCTCGAAAATTTTATGTGAAAATCCAAAATCTGAAAGGTGGAATCGGTAGAGCTCATGAGAACTAAGAAAACGTGAAAAACAGATATGCAATATATTTACTCTAGGCTGAGATATAGGTCTTCAAAGTTAGGGGCGTCGGCATTAGAGAATACGGTATATCCATGAAGGTGTATATACACCCTTCCCCTTCCTTGCAATGAGGAGCAAGTTGGGTCTTTGGCCGCGAAGCAGCAAACATACTATAATCTAGAATATCTGGTTTATGTATGACACATGGTCCAACCATAGCAGAAGCAGGCCGAAGAAGACGAACAACTAGATCATGATGAAGAAGAAAGTGTCATCAGCTCCACTTTGGATGCTGCAATAGTTACATCTGAAGAAGATGAATTCATTTAATGTAGTGTATATTGGGCGTACCATAAGGGTCACCCTGTGGTTTTAGTGAAAAATGAAAAATTTTGGAAAAAGTACTTTCCGCCGCATAAAACGTGTGCACAGGTAACGAGCAAGCATCCCACTCAGTGAAGAACAAGCACCCCACCCGAGTAAAGAACAAGCACCCCACTCGAGTGAAGAACATATAATATGCATTACGTGTTCTCAAAATTGTTCTCAAAATAGCATATAGTTTTGAAAAGGGCGTTTATTAGGCGACACTGGGTGATTAATTTGAGTGAAACACTCAAAAAATTGGCTGTGCTCACCGACCATTGATGGATCTCAACTATGGATCTCAACAAGCAATAATTATTTTTAAATGGCTAAAACTGAAATCGTGTGAATTATTATGATTTGTCCATCCGAATAATCCGGTTTCATAAAAATAAAAATAATAAATAAATAATAATATGCGATATCTAGCAAAATGGGGTGAAATTATGTGGTGCTTGTTCTTTACTCGAGTGGGGTGCTTGTTCTTTACTCCAATGGGGTGCTTGTTCTTTACTCGAGTGGGGTGCTTGTTCTTTACTCCAATGGGGTGCTTGTTCTTAACCTTGGCCAAAACGCGTTTCCTGTACGTTTCAGCGTTTGAAACGCACGAATAACATGGTTTTCGGCCATTTGGGAGGGTACCAAATACGATAATTATACCCATTTAACCAACCATGGTTGCATCTCCTCTCTCCGAAACGTCTTGCACAAACTCATCATCGCCTTCATCCTAAAGTTCGTTTGTTGTATGGGCTAGTGGTATTTCACTAGAAGCACATGGCTGAGGCAGATTCTTCGACAAAATCTCGACGACTTCTTTCTTGATGTATTCCCACTTTTATTTTGGCATGACAGACAGTCTTAACAAAAACAAAATTTTAACTTGTTCGCTAACTTTTCCTCGTGCCTTGCCGATTTCAGATGACCCGAAAGATGAGTTGTTGATCCACTCGTTGACAGTGTAAGCTCTTCACCACAAGTTCAAATAGCCTTTCCACCGACTTTCTTAAACGATTTCCAAACTTCGCTTGGCATTCTTCTAAAACAAGCAGATTCACAATTACATTCTTTTTTGTGTGCTGCAAATTCCAAACTATAATTCGAAATTTTTCGAGCGCTCGAAATTCGAAATTTCGCTCGAAATTCGAAAATTTTCGAACTTTCGAGCGAAAAGTTTGAAATCGAGCGCTCGATTCGACAACCCTACTCATGTAACTATGAAAACGCGATAAACATATTTGCGAAATGTTTGCTCTATGCTGAGATTATATCTATAAGGTCAGTAGGGTGGGGGATTATTGGGAGTGGAGAATTAATAAAGAAAATATGGTATAGATCTTCAGTCGAGGATGCTGTTTAGCGCATAATTATTTTGGACGAAATACGGCATTTAATTTAAGGTGCACTACGGCAATACCAGAGGCCGAGATGTGAGAATCAGGTAAGCTACTAAATTTTCTTTCATTTGATTAGTAAAAGCTAAATTTACAGTGGAGTCAAACCTACCACGGCTGCAGATACTATGCTGGAAGTGCATGGGAACAAGTTAGTGTGCTGGAATATTATGACCGTAAATATGAGATCAAATTAAAGTAAGTTTGTTTGTTTGTTTGAGAAAGTTGAAATAATATGCCGCTTATTTTCTTGGATTGGGTGGTGTTTCTTTTTACTTTTGACATCTAATTAGGCGTAACCGTCCGTCAACGGTATTTCGAGTTGTTTGCCGAAAGAACACCACCTTTTCAACAGTACACACAAGCTATTTAGTATAATACCCTCCATATAAGAGTACCTTACGATAATTCCGATGGGAACCGTCATAAAAAAAATCATGCTGCATCAAACGTTGACATCACGTTGAACACTCAAATTTTACTTCAAAAATCTTCATAATCATTTTGGCAGAAATTTTCCAAAATAATTCTACACCAAACTCAACGTATCCTACAGTACACTGTGTGTACACACCAAAACATACTTCATTACTCCATATCACCACCGTAACAACAACCAACAGTAGAAATTTGCATTGTAATGTCTAATTATTTCTGGCCTCTTCGGCATCAGCTTGCTGGTCCAATTCTTTGGAGCGACCAATCCATCATCATCTTCACGTTCGGCTTCTAGGAGCTCCATTCGCTTCTTTATTTCCTCTTCGTCAAGATCGCTTACCTTTGGCTTGAAAAAGAGATAAATAGGGACTGCAATCACAAGCAGGAAAGAAACTGACCGCCATAATTTCTTTGAAAGAGCCATTGAAGGACTCAATAGACGTTTTAATTGCTTCCAATGCCCTATTGACGGCTTCGATTGCTTCATCACGTTCGATCCCTTCAGTCTGAGCAGTGACGGCAAAGAGAGGAGCTGCGATAAGGTTTATCTAAAATATAAACAGATTATAATGTAATTTGAAAATTAAGTAACTTTGATTGGGATCTCTTCGGTGGTACACTTCTTTCCTTCACCAAGCGCAATCTTGATCGCCTCAATACCTTAATAACTTCATTAATTAATTTTCATATTCATATAACATACCGTCAAAAGAAAAACATGAAACCTCTATGTCAGATCGGATCTTTAAAGCCTGAGGGGCCAACTTCTTATTGATATACTCAATCAACTCATCCTTGACATTCTTGGAAATGTCGCACTCATCAAAAACTGTTGGATCACTGAAAAAACGCATATAGGGTATAAGAAACATGCCAAAAATAACTTGATCACCTCAAAGCCATCTTGAAAACTGAAAGCCCCAGCTTTTTCTTCATCTTGGTATCGAAATGCCAGGCAGTTTTTGTACCTAAAGCTTTTTTCAGTAATGCAGATATAAAAATTTCAAAAGGCAATATACAGTTCTTCCAGTTGTTCATTGGTTGTGTAGCCCAGCTGAAGACAAAGTATGGTAAATTTCGAACAACTTAGAGCTCCTACTTTCTCTGCAACTTGCCTCAGGATACTGTTTATCGTTTTGGCTTTCGCGAAACGATCTTCACAGATAAGAACGTCTTTGGAGTCAACACGGCGCTTGGACTGAAAATATCAATCTCAAAGATAGATTAAGGATTGAAAACTTATGCCTAAAAATTAGGCTGAAGTTATAAAATGCATACCAAATCGATGTACCCTACAAGAATGGATTTTATGAATGAAATAAAGGAGCGTAGAAGTATTCTAAGTAGAAAATTTATCCTATCGTCGTGAAAAATTTCTCAAAGACAGGGCAATTCCTATATTTGAAAAAAGACCGTATGTCGAAATTAACATACCCTTGTCACGATCCACTCGAATCACCAGCACATACTCGCTGCGGCCAACACGAAGAAGCTTATTGACTGAGCGGATACGGCGTCTATAATGATTACCATTAGATTTTACGCAGTACTTACTAGTAAAGGGTCGACGAACCTCGACAATTCCGAGAGAAGAATCATACCCTCCTTATTGTTGTACTCGGACAGAGTCACATAAGCCCCCATCTCAGCAATTTTGTGAACCTATACGGGCGAAAAATTAAATAACATATTTTTTCAAAAGTGATGGTGATACCTTCACCACGACCGTTTCCTCGATTTCTAAAATAATCAGTTTTAGAGCGCTTATTTAAAGATTATAACAAACCAGGGAATTCGTTGGCGTAGAAACGACAAGCCAGAGACATCATTACTCACTGAAAATTCCAGGTACTGTAAAACCTCTACACGATTTAAAAAAAAGTATTAAATAGAGGGCGGATTGTAGAAATTATGCTAGGGTCGGGCATTTACTCAGGCAAAAATTTTCAGGTAAAATCTCAGGTATTTGTCCGGTATTTTACCATAAGTTCGGGTGAAATATTGAAATTTCCACAGTCAAATTTTTGATCAAACAATGGTAAAAATTTTATTTAAGAGGCATTTTACAACAAAAATAAATGCAGGAATGAACAGTGAAACCACTTCACTAAAACAAGAACGGGCAGCGAACGATTGCGCAAATTCACATTGCACAAAGTTCTAATTGCGCAAATGCAGATAGCGCATATGCGTATTGCAAAAATGCCAATCGCGCCAAAATCAAATTGCGCAAATGTAAATTGCGCTAAAATCAGCTGTAACCGGATTTCCTCTTTTAAGCCGGTATGCCTGATTGTTAGATAGAACACGGTACATACCACGGTTTCGTGAGATTGAAAATGTATGGTTTAACATTAGTCCTAGCAACCTTTAGCCTTAGCTTTTTTCGCAATAGCTTTCACCATACTTCACCGAAACTCCGGAACGGAACACGTGTTTCGCCGGAACACCAACCGAAACATTCATGTTCTGCCGGAACAGAAACGTTTCGGTCGGTGTTTCGGCGAAACATGGTTGTTCGTCTTGATCAGCATCAAACAGCAAAACATTTGTTCTTTTCCAAAATTTTAGCTTAAAGAGTTAAGGTGTAGGTAAATATATATTACACGCCTGCTTATGTTCTGAAATCACAAAAAAATAATCAAAAATACAAAAACTTTTATTTTTCGAAAATCGAAATTTTACGGAGTTTGGCTCGAAAACCTATTGGGTTGTAGCATAAGTTCCCGCCGTTTTTATCTTATCAAAAATTTAGATTTGATAAGCTTATAAGCTAACATTTTATACCATTTTGTAGCATTTTTCTGCTCTACAAAACTGCATAATTGCTTTCCTACTACTAATTTTTTTCCGTTTATTTATAGCATTCATATGGATTGCCAAGTCGACAAGAAAGTGCATTTCCGACACCTGCTCCTCTGCGCTTTCAATCGAGGTCAAAAAGCCACAGAAGCTGCCAGAGACATTTGCGCTGTGTACGGAATTGACGCTATTGCTGAAAGGACTGCCCGTGACTGGTTTGCCAAGTTCAAAATGAATTTCGACCTCCACGACGCTCCTCGTCCCGGAAGACCAGTCGAGATGGACGAGGACCAACTCAGAGCTCTTTTGAAGGAAGACGGCCGCCAAACATGCAGAGAATTGGCGGAAAAGATGAATGTGATCAATGACAATTTCCCGTCATCTCCAGTCGATGGGGTTCACTCAAAAACTGGGAGCTTGGGTCCCACATGAACTCACTCAAAAACAGAAGGATAAGCGACTCACCATTGCCGCTCAAAATCTCGCCCGCCACCAAGGGACCCATGGCCACAAGCAACGATTCTTATACAGAATCGTCACTGGAGACGAAAAATGGTGTCTCTACGTGAATATGAAGCAAAGAAAGGAATGGGTGAGCCCTGGAGAGAAGCCTAAGCCCAGAGTGAAGCAAGATCTCCACCCGAAGAAGACAATGATCTGTGTGTGGTGGGACTGGGAAGGCTTAGTGCACTGGGAAATGCTCGAGAAGAACAAGACAGTCGAGAAGAACCTCTTGGCTTTTCCGCTGTCTCTCGAACGATATGAGAGGTGTAAACTTTGAGAACGAGGACCATCTCGAAAATTGGCTCAACAACTGGTTCGACACTCGTCCAGGGGGATTTCTGGCGAAATGGAATTAATAAACTGGTGGAAAGATGGGAAGAAGTCGTGAACAATGATGGAGAATACATAATTGAGTGATATATTATTGTTTTGCTATTAAAAGTCTTTGATTTACTCGAAAATAAATATTCATGAAAAAAACGGCGGGAACTTATGCTACAACCCAATACTTTAGAGCCTATGTCGACCTACAGGGTGATTCAAAATTACGTTAACATCCTCAAACTTAATATTTTTCGTTCAAATTTCAGTTTTTCTTATTCGTTTGTTTGTTTTTTTCGCTTTTTTCACTGTTGTTTGCTTATTGGTCCTCAAGTTTTCGTTATATCTTTATATCTTGTTATATCTTTTTATCCACGTGTTATATCTTTTTATCCGTGTTATATCTTTTTTATCCACTTTTGAACTTACATCAAAAATCAATTTAATTCTTGCTGGTTCCTTTCCCTCATTTTTGGCTTTTTCAATTTCAGCATCTTCAACTTCTTTCATTGTCTTAAACTCATGGTAATAAGGGTTCACTCTATATTGTGATTACGAATGTTCTCTTTGTAGTTTTTTGCCAATAACTTATTTTTCTTAGTCATCATAAAACTCGTACGGATAGTCATCAAAATGCAATAGACTATTTAAACTCGAAAAATTACAACATTTGTTCATTTTTTCTTTTGGATAGTTTTCAACATGCTCTCCTCAAAAGAACAAAGCCTTGCATAGTTGGTTTCTACACATTAAACTCATGTTTCCACAATCAAACTTTGTGTATAATTTTGCATTTTCATTTCGATTATGACACAATCAGAATTTTCTCCATCACTATCATCCGAATTTTTATTCACATAAGCAAAAGGATTGAATTTGTTCAAATTTTCTCTACCCCGAATAAAAATATTTAAATTCCGTCTCATCCCGTCCCGAAAAATTCAATTTTTCAACAACTACCTTCAACTTGTAATTACAGTCGAAGATCTTGGTCGGGAACTACCATCTCTTCCGTTGACGGGTATCGACGAGGAGATTATCGCCTACATGAAATTGAATAGGCTCTCGCCGGATTTGGATCCGTTGGAGTACTGGAAGGTTAATACTGATCGAATTATATTTAGTTATTCACTTCTCTCTTTGGTACTTTAGGACAACCACAAGGCCTTCCCAACACTGGCAAAGCTCGCGATGAAGTATCTGTCAGCCCCAACAACAAGTGTCGCAATCGAGTCGATCTTCTCCCTTGCCCGCGACGTGTACGACTACAGGAGGACGAATCTGGACCCGAAGAAGGCGGAGATGATCATGTTCCTCAACCGCAACTTGCCTCTGCTGGAGAATTACAATTCGGAGTCCTAGTAGTAGTTCTAGTTAAATTGTTTGTTTTGTTTGAGAGATGAATAAAGCATATAGGATTAAAATTCCCGATCGGAAATTTTATGACCGTCGAAAATCTTCCCTGTCGGGGTCCCGTCCCGATATAACTTTTGACCTGTCCCGTCCCGCGTCCCGTCCCGAAATTTTTAAATTTGAATTCTGACCCGTTCGTCCCGAAAGGTCAAGCCATCATTTCAGTTTATAGTGCTGCTTTAGACGGTAAAAATGATAGAAACGTGTTTTTAAGATTGGGAAAGACATTTTTGGCACTTTTCCGAAAATCGAAAAAATCGACCGCCCATGTCAGGAATACTGTTTATCTTTCATTATTTTAACAAACGTCATCTCATATAACAACCCACATGCTCGCTTATATAAAAAGTCATGGGAATGGATACAACCTGAGCACATATGCTCGGATTAATCTATAGGGTGAGCTGTCTCGTGCAGCTCGGCCCTCGCCCTCGCGGGTTGAACTACACAAGAAAGCGCACCCTAGAGACCAATCACTCGAGCTGACTAACTGTGCGAGGTAGAAACCATGCACATTTAATTTTAGTATGCGGTAGATCCAGCATGTGGGTTTATGCTCTTAACGAAAAAAATACCTTGAGATGGACGTAACCCTCATCGTTGAGACAATCATAGGCTCGCCAGTAGTCCGAGACAATCGTTGTTCCAAATCCGTGAAAATAATGATTTTTCTACCACAAAATCGATTTTTAGTCGAAATTTGTTTGTTTGAAAAATATCTTTCCCAATCTTAAAAACACGTTTTCTATCGTTTTTAGCGTATAAAATAGGGTTGGTTAATTCTACATAGAAAGAAAAACCCCGTGGAATTCTATAGAATTCTACAAAAATCGTAGAAATAATCATTCATACAATTGGTGGTTTTATACAACATCTAATATAACATTTTCAATCAAATTCAAACAAACCAACATATTCTTCACCAATAATACCGGTTTCTTGAATTGTTTCTTCATTTGGTTCTTCTTATAATTCTCCCACTTGTTCTTCCTTTCTTGTTCGCTGGAACAGATGGGCATGCTCAGCATTAGATTGTGCTTTATGAACGTCACTTGAAGCCGTGTCTACTTTCATTCTATTTCGGAGCTTGGTGTGAATTCCATTGCGGAGAGACCAGTTTCGTTCAGTTGGAGCTGCAGAGATAGGCACGTTGTGATCATTTGAACCACCTTGGCCAATAGTGTGTCGGAGAAGAAGGCTGTCCACCATGTTTGAGCATTCATTGAGTTGACTGCATCCCAGGCATAGGCGCTTGTCCTTTGAAAAGATTCTAGTTCACTTCTCCAGAAGAAATCAGCAAGTACTCGGCCGACAATGTCTTCAGCATGATGAGAGCTGGACTCTTCACAGCTTCTCCCGAATAAGACTCTGTCATTCAAAAGGTTAGTTGATTTAAACAATAAAGTTCAAAGGTTGGATTTCATTGATTCATTGGTTCTAATGATCTCTTACAGGAGAACGCTGCATCGGGCAAGAAGAGCAAGGGAGAGAACCACTGTGCTGGTGGATCGATATGTCAGGAACAGAGAAAAGCTGCCTCTGGTGATCATCAAATTGCAAGCCAAGATGCTTCAAGAACAAAAAACTATCAGTCAGTACAGAAGCCAGTTCCAAAGGCTTGATTGTGTAACTAATTTTATTGTAAGACTTTAATTGTTACTTTTGCTTTAGCTGTCATCTTTGAGCATGGCTGCTGGAATGGGACCGTAAACTCCAGCGCCAGAATCGAAAAAGTTTTGCTCTTCCTCGACAAACACAAAATTGGGCATTTCGAGACATCAAGCTGGATCAGATCACTCTGAAATTCTTTCCACCAAACACAACAGCCGAATCAGAGGTTTGTCTTTTAATTGGGCTTGATCTTCAAATTGTTCTGACCTTTCTGTTTTTAGCCATGCGATCAGGGAATCATTGAAACCTTGAAGGTGCACTACAGACGCTTCCTTCTCCGTGAGCGCATCTCAGCAATCGACGACGAGCGCCAGTACAAGATCAATCTTTTTCATGCGCTCCATTTCCTCCGCCGAGCCTGGGATGCCGTCAAGCCCGAAACCGTTGCTGCCGTTTTGAGCCGTTGCTTCCGAAAAGCCGGGTTTCTAATAAACCAAGAGGTTTTGTTTAATTCTTGTTGTTTGTTGTCAAATGCTTCTATTTCAGGCCGACGACGACAATGAAGAGAACATACTGGGCGAAATGGACCGACTCTGGGCGCAACTCCAAGCCAACAACGAAGTGCAAGGCGATCTGGCGGAATATCTGGCTGTGGATGAACAAGTCGCAACTGGCGGAGCTCTCACTTTGGCAGAAATCGCGGAGGATGTCCAGAGCAAAGAGGTGGAAGAGGCCGAGGTGGGCAGCGACTCCGAAGTGGCAATCGAAGAGGAGGTGCTTGCCGTCACAGCCCGAGAAGCCAGCCAAGCCATGAGAATCATCCAGCGATATGCAGACTTCGTCACTGATCCCGCCATTCTCAAATTGTTCGATCAACTGGATGATGCCATGGCCAAAGAATGCTTTAAGAAAATGGAACAAAAGAAAATTGAAGATTATTTTTCTTCTAACCGTTAGTTTATGTTATGAATGTTATTTGATATTGTTTGAATAAAATTGTTTTTTGGAATTACATGCTAACACTCGATATAACGTACTGCTCCAAAATCAAGGTAAACGGACACTCGATATAACGTACCTTCGATATAACGTACCCTTCGTTGTAATGTACCCCTAGGGTCGGTCCCTAGGGGGTACGTTATAACGAGCGTCGACTGTAGTTCAGAGAATTCGCGACTTTTTCGCATTGATTACTCTTTGCTTCGGTTGTCGAAAGCTTGGCAAAAAAGACCAATTTTCCAAATAACGCTCATCCTAAAACAACACGACATTAAAATAGTAGCACAACAAGAATACAATAAATTAATGTTTTCCGTTATAATTTTGCAAAAATTACACGAACAATGCTTTTTTCGGTTCAGGAATTCTCAAATTTCAGGACCAGGAGCAGGATTTGTCGAAATGACCAGTCAGGATTTCAGGACAGGATTTTGGCCAAAAAAACCGACCAGTCAGGACCAGGATCCTGTCCTGTCGCCATCTCTATTAAAATAGTTTGAAAATTCCGCCGTACAGATTTTGTCCGATATTTCTATAGTGGGAGCGAAATCTCCGAGCATTTACCGGTAAGTACCCGGGTAATTACCCATTAGTCAACCCTCGGTTATGCATTAATGCTTCGCTTTGTCTTACTTTTTCACTTTCGATAAAGTTCAGCAAAACTAGATAATCTTTTCTATCTTTAGATACCCGAATGCACCGCTTGCCACCGCTCTAGAGCGTGCCCGGACCAACTACTACCCACTCGAAATTTGTTTTATAAAAGTTTTTTCCCATTCTTTCAAATTTCAGAACAAAATATAATTTTTTTAGGACTGTCAGCGAGCCAACCTGAACCAGTTGAATCAGCGAGAAGTGGCCAATATGATTCGTGTAAGTCGATTTAATTGCAATAGAGCATTTTTGGTTTAAGTACAACTGAAATTCCAGGCTTGTGCCGTGCCACCAAGTACTCTTAAGAACCAGATTGAACGTAATTTCGGTGCTCTGCATTTAAAAGACAGCCCTTACCTCCAGGCAGCTGGTGATTTTGTATCAACAAAGACTACATTTATTTTTATCAATATACTGATAAATTTTAGACATGAAAATAATGGCGAAGCCACTTGTTGCAAATGCCCGAGTATTGCCTTTTCCAGTCATTAATTACCGCAAATGCGATGTCACTATTGATCCAGAAACTGGCAAGTGGCCTATGAAGGATGCTTTTCTGGTACCCGGTATGTGATCTTACTGCTAAACATGGGCTCAATAAGTTTTAGTTTAAGCTACTTCTAAAAAGTGGGCTATTTACATGATCCAGGTGCAAATCAGACTCATCTTTTTAGTTTTTAATCGTGCTTTTCTTTAGTCTGGTAACTCTGACGCAGACCGAAGATCCCGATTCACTTTTGAAAACTTGGTGTAAGTGTCATCCAAACCTTTCTAAATTAAATGTTGATCGCCACTTCGCTATCAAGGGAACCTTGCAAGCTTGTTTTTTATTTGCCCATGAGATTTTGGTTTGGTTGAATAGCCAATATGCGACTTTCGATCAGATTTGTTTGAATCTTGGGCCCGTATCCAAAAAAGTAAAGCATTAAAAAACCTGAAAAAACATGAAAGTCGAAAAGTTCCTGGGACCCCCTGTGGTTTTTCAATATTTTACTAGCCTTTTTATCCCAACATTTTTGGCTATGGACAGAGTTCTTAATGAATTTGATCGTAAGTCACATGTTGGCAACTCTAGTATGTGTGGAGAGCATTTTTGGTGAGACTAATAAGACTAAACTCTAGTATGCGAGTAAAAACAAGCTCGCGAGGTTTTCTTGTGAGTGTGAGATTCTACAATCTCTTATCGTTCCATTTTTCTTGAGGACACCGAGAAAAAAACATATGTGTCTGTGTTTCAGCTCATTCACTAAATACTTTGTTGAAGCATGTAGAGCTGCTGGCATGACGTGAGCAATTAGCTGTACGTTTTCCTGACAAATTTTTATTTGTCGAACTTGCAGAATCAACCCTCCAGCTGACAGCCGACAGATCCAAAACACAGCTATGGATGTGGACAACACTATTAGGATTTGTAAAGAGGAAGAGTGCGACTTTGTGTTCTTCGTCACCTCAGAGGCCATCAATAATCTCCACAGTGAGTTTTTGCTGGTTAAAATTATTATCTGAGCATGTGATTATACTATAGTGTGGTACTACCGTAATTGATTGCAGGCGTGATTAAGAGCTGTGAGCAGCGCTATCTGATTGTCACGCAAGATCTCAAGATGAGCAACGCTTTTGAAATTGTGACGCGTGGCAAGCAGGAGACCATCCGAAACATTGTCTGCAAGACCAACGAAAAGGTGATATTTGTTTATTTAGTCCGGGAAGCGCATTTTATAATATATTGTAATTTATGTTTAAACGTCTTATTAGTCAATTTTGTGCGCTAAAAAGAATAAAAAAGTTGGGCGCTCATAGCGAATACCCTCCCCCGCAACAATTGTTTAAAAAAATCAACCACTTCTAAGTAAATAAAAAGCTGTTTTCGGGCATTTTCCAACACAAAAAAATGATTTTTGGGAAAAAAATTTGACCGAAAATCGACTTTTTGCCTTGGGGGAACAAGGTCAACCACCCGAAAAGGGTACCTAGAGACCAAACAAGGATGGGATTTTTGAACATAGTTTTGTTAACTGTGTCCTACCGCATAAAGAAACTCTGGTATGCATGCTTTTTTTATGCATCCAGAGTCGCTTTCTATATGTGTTTAAGGTGTGTGGGTGTGCGCATCTCAACGCCAAGCCCCTGCCATTCATCCAGAGTCACTTTCAAGTGATTTGTGTCTAAGGTATGTGGGTATGCGCATCTCAACCCCAAGCCCCTCCATGCATCCAGAGTCACTTTCGGGTGATTTGTGTCTAAGGTGTGTGGGTATGCGCATCTCAACGCCAAGCCCCTACCATTCATCCAGAGTCGCTTTCGAGTGATTTGTGTCTAAGGTGTGTGGGTATGCGCATCTCAACGCCAAGCCCCTACCATTCATGCAGAGTCGCTTTCGAGTGATTTGTGTCTAAGGTGTGTGGGTATGCGCATCTCAACGCCAAGCCCCTACCATTCATCCAGAGTCGCTTTCAAGTGATTTGTGTCTAAGGTATGTGGGTATGCGCATCTCAACCCCAAGCCCCTCCATGCATCCAGAGTCACTTTCGGGTGATTTGTGTCTAAGGTATGTGGGTATGCGCATCTCAACGCCAAGCCCCTACCATTCATCCAGAGTCGCTTTCGAGTGATTTGTGTCTAAGGTATGTGGGTATGCGCATCTCAACGCCAAGCCCCTACCATTCATCCAGAGTCGCTTTCAAGTGATTTGTGTCTAAGGTGTGTGGGTATGCGCATCTCAATCCTAAGCCCTCCATTCATCCAGAGTCGCTTTCGAGTGATTTGTGTCTAAGGTGTGTGGGTATGCGCATCTCAATCCCAAGCCCTCCATTCATCCAGAGTCGCTTTCGAGTGATTTGTGTCTAAGGTGTGTGGGTATGCGCATCTCAACGCCAAGCCCCTACCATTCATCCAGAGTCGCTTTCGAGTGATTTGTGTCTAAGGTGTGTGGGTATGCGCATCTCAACGCCAAGCCCCTACCATTCATCCAGAGTCGCTTTCGAGTGATTTGTGTCTAAGGTGTGTGGGTATGCGCATCTCAACGCCAAGCCCCTACCATTCATCCAGAGTCGCTTTCGAGTGATTTGTGTCTAAGGTGTGTGGGTATGCGCATCTCAACGCCAAGCCCCTACCATTCATCCAGAGTCGCTTTCGAGTGATTTGTGTCTAAGGTGTGTGGGTATGCGCATCTCAACGCCAAGCCCCTACCATTCATCCAGAGTCGCTTTCGAGTGATTTGTGTCTAAGGTGTGGGTATGCGCATCTCAACGCCAAGCCCCTACCATTCATCCAGAGTCGCTTTCGAGTGATTTGTGTCTAAGGTGTGTGGGTATGCGCATCTCAACGCCAAGCCCCTACCATTCATCCAGAGTCGCTTTCGAGTGATTTGTGTCTAAGGTGTGTGGGTATGCGCATCTCAATCCCAAGCCCCCTCCATTCATCCAGAGTCGCTTTCGAGTGATTTGTGTCTAAGGTGTGTGGGTATGCGCATCTCAACGCCAAGCCCCTACCATTCATCCAGAGTCACTTTCGAGTGATTTGTGTCTAAGGTATGAGTAGTTAACCCCCAAATTCGTCCCACTGATTGATTTACAACGCCCTGACAACTACATAGAAACCCTTTGATCTTTGCCGACATGCGGGGGGGGAAATTCAAAATTGAGCTAGAGAGTCAGAGAAAATTTTTTCTTTGACAGTTTTTTCAGCTCAATCTAGTAAGTAATGTTTTGACAACAAATTTCAAAATAAAAAACTCTTTTTAATAACAATTAAGAACAAAAAATAATACAAACGTGGCAGAAAAAAGCAATGCGTAGTAGAAAAAACAAAACGTGGCAGAAAAAAGATTCGTTCTTATAAAACAACGTTTTTATCGTTTTTAGTAGGGTTGGATTCGGTCGGTTTTTTTTTGAGATCGGTCGGTTTTTAAAAACCGGTTTTTTTCAAACCCGGTTTTTGGTTTCGGTTTTTTTCTGTGACTTTTATTGACTAACTGAATAGAAATAAAATAAAAGACATATTTTCTACTTTCAGCAGCGCATTTTTGTTTTCTAAGAAACCGATGCGCATTAAATAAGTAGAATTCCATCTTGTCGGAACATCCTAATATAACATAAAAAATATGACATGATTTTGACTAATTCCTCGTCTATTTTGCGCTGCAAATTCTCTTTGCCCAGTTGCTCCGAAAAAAAAAGATGTAATTGCAGGAGTCTAAAACACTGTATCATTGGAAAGTTTCGCTCATCCATCCAAAATACCAGTATTGATTATCAGATGCATATTCTTTATATTGCTTTTCATGTCCCTTCGTCTTGAGGTGATTTATCATATGAGAGGTTGACTGATCTTTTGGCACCGGCAAAAAAGTATGACAGTTAAGACATTGGCGCTTCGTTTCCGCCTCGATTGTTACAACACGGAAAAATTTCCAGATCTTGGCACGCATTTGCTAAAAGAGTCAAATTTCTCAAAATTGATATCGACGAAAGCGTTGAAAAGAGGAGCAACTAAAAATAAATAATAATATTTGCAAGGAAATAAAATAAATTATCTATTCAAGGCAACTGACAATAAACCGAAAAAACCGAAAAAAACCGGTGTTTTTTAATACCGGTTTTCGGTTTGCCCAGTTTTTCTGAACCCGGTTTTCGGTTTCGGTTTATTGGCCGAAAAACCCGGTTTTCGGTTAACCGACCGGTTCGGTTAACCGATCGAATCCAACCCTAGTTTTTAGAGCATAAAAGTTACTAAGGAGACGTTTAAACAAGATTTACGAAATATTATAAAATGCTCCCCTCGGACTAAATAAGTGCCCCCGTTTCATATTAATTCTCGTGTTGTGAAACGGCACAGAAACGGTTTGGTTTCTCAAAAATCGAAAAAAAAATTGGTTTGCGTTGGTCTCCTAAGGTAAAAAGCGGGCACTACTTTTTATTGTCCCAAATTTCATTTTTTTTGTCTCAAATATATTTTTTCTGCCCGAAATATACTTTTTTACTTTTTCCCTTCGGGAGCGCAGAGGGTTGGGCACACATACCTTAGACACAAATCACTCTGAAGTGACTCTGGATGCATGAAAATAGCATGCATACCGAGTTTCTATATGCGGTAGGCCCGAGTATTCAAAATTATGTTCAACATCTTCTTGTTAGTGGCCCCTTTTATTCCCTTCCCCTCCCTATACAGTCCTTCTTCCCTTTAAAAAGAATTTTTTTGAATTTTTCTAGAGACGGATCCTTACCTTTGAGGAAAAGTAAATTTTGCGCTGGCTGGGGGGTGGGGGGTTGGTGTTAATTTTATAGTGTTACCAAAATCTCAAACAAAATTTTAATTTTTTTCTAAAATAATTGACAACTTCTTTTTCGAAATATTTTGTTTTGTAGTTTTTTAACCGTATGCATCCGGGCAAACACCACGTAGAGCCGAGTTTTTCCGATTAACACAATTTTGGGTGCTATACGACAATCCGGTGCCAAAAAATGCCTTGCTCCCCCTGTTGTTATTTTAAAATGAGGACATTTCAAAATTCAAATAATGGACAAAAATTATTCTAAGAATAAAAAATTGAAAACATTGAATTTATCTCTTAAAACGACAGAGGGACCAAGGCATATTTTGGCACCGGATTGTCGTATAGACCCCAATTCTGTTTGTTTTAGCTTGGCGGCCTTAACTATTCGATCACTGTCTCAGAACCAAGGTAAATACAACTGCGTATTATTACATAACTAAATCAGTGTTTTAGCATTCGTTCTATGATCAATGAAGGCACCCTGTTCATTGGTCTTGGCATCAGTCATCCTGGTGCCATGGGAAAGTATCAACTTTTATGTTTGCGCAATTCAAACCCTTATTTACATTCAGCTATGAACGTGCCAGAGGAGCTGTACCTGATGTGCCAAGTGTGATTGGGTACGCAGCAAATATGAAAAAGGACCCCTTTGATTTTATTGGAGACTTCGTGTATGATGAGCCACGTAGAGACGAGAAATTCTCCACCGTTTCAACCATTGTTTGCAATTGTGTTGAGCGATTCCAGAGAAGCCGGGGTATGCCCTTCTTGAAAAAAAAGTCGTCTTTAAATATTTATAAACCAAAATTTATAAACCTTTAAAATTTGACTAACTTCGCGTCTACCCCACCTTACTTTATTGTCCAAAAGAACTTTTTTAAATTTCCAGGCTCGACGCCAACACGTTTGGTTGGTTCATTTTTCTGAAAACATTCACGTTCATTAAAACTCGTTTTCTGTAATTTTGGTCCACACTTTGTTACCTCAGATTTTCATGAAATTTTTTTCATTGCTATCTTGTACAGCGTGTTGTTTTAGGTAGGTTAATGCGTGTTTGCTATATTAAAAGCAGAGATTTCCTGATATCAGAAAATCTGATATGATAGTGAAATGATATGATATGCCCTATCATATCATCCGGCACCATATCACCATCATATCAGACGAAAATTCCGAGACTCATATCATATCAGATGCTAAAAATCGATATCAGGAAATCTCTGATTAAAAGTGCTTTCGTTGGCGAAAAACGCGCCAATTTAAAAAATTACATTTTGAAAATGTTCAAAGTATGAACTTTTTCTTAATTTAGGTTGTTCTAAGTCATTCACTTTGATAATTATGGATTATGATAGCTCGTTAAAATCCTAAGATCTAGCTGAATTTTCTTTACGAATTTTTAATTTTTTTTACAGAAAAAATTTAAATTCTGAGAATTGAGCTTTCTAAGTTAAAAAAGTGGTTTTTCAAGAGCTTAAGGTAGGCCTAAAAGAGCCTCTAGAAGCCTCTAGCGGTATTGAAATACCCAATTTTTTTGATGTTCTATCATATTCTCCTATTATTTTTACACAAGAAAAAAATATTTTTTTCGGAAAAAATGGGTCATTGGAAACTTTAAAAATTGCAGTGTTTTTTTCTTTGAAGCTTATGCCAGTTCTTTTTTTTAACTCCAATATACAAATAATATACCATTCAACGCACAATTATAAACGCTTTCATCCTAGAGAGAAAAAAATCTGCAAGAGATGCAATTTTTTGAGAATTACGTGGCTTAATTGGAATATTTTGTTTCAAATAGGTTTTTTACTCTAAAAAGAGATAAAGTGGTGGCTGAAAAATTTGCATTTTTTGAAAAAATTCTCAGGAAAGTTCAGTTTTTATTGACAATATGCAAATGCTGAGGTCGATCGATTTACTTATAGAAGTGTAATCAGAAGATTGAAATGAGTTCATCGAAAATTCGAGATTTTGACTTGGTCCCCCTTGGAGTTTAAACAGAAAAATCATAAGGGGGCAAAATCTCGAATTTTTAATGACATAATTTCAATCTTCTGATTACACTTATATAAGTAAATCGACCACACTGAGCACGAATCTGGCCTCAGAATTTGCATATTGTCTATAAAAACTGAACTTTCCTGAGAATTTTTTTCCAAAAATCCAAATTTCTCAGCCACCACTTTACTTCATTTAGATGTAACTTCCTGCTGGGACAACTTTTTTTTTAAATTTCATATTGTCTGATGCAAAATTAGTAGCGCTTTCAAATAAAAAAAACTCTGAGAAAGCCCCTTTACTTTTCATAAGATCTCTTTCTAGAGCCAAAAAACCTATTTAAAAAATTCCAATTCAGCCACGTAATTTTTCACTTGAATACTTTTTTCTGAAAGCGCGTTTAATTCTGCGTCGAATGGTATATTGTTTGTATATTGGAGTTAAAAAAATAACTGACATAAGCTTCAAAAAAAAACACTGCAATTTTTAAAGTTTCCAACAGGACACTTCTTAAAAGCCCGCGCTCTACAAGATTTCTTGACTAAATTTCACAAAAATTCTAGGTAACAAAGTTAATAAGGATCTGGTCCAAAATTACAGAAAATCAATTTTAAATTGAAATATTAGGTGATCTACCGAAATGGAACTTCCGAAGGCCAGTTTGGAATGGTATACCATTTTTTTGTTTTTCATCCGTCCTCTTTCATGTCTTTTCTATGTGGTTTAGTCACTGCAATATGAAATCCCTCTGATACATCATGCACTCGATCAAATGAATGCTGCTGATTGCAAGTTGACTGTGCTTGTTTCGCAGAAGGCACACAATATTCGTAAGTGCTTGGTTGTATGATATCTGACCTACCAGCCTGCAAAATAGCGGTCCGAATGCTGGCTGAAAATTTAATATATCACTGCATGCTGGTCTACCGACACAATTTAAAAAAATATGACGGGATAGCCTGCCAAAACGCAGGAAGGGACATCGCCTAATTTTTTAAAATATGGTCACCATGGTTAACGCATTCTTTTATTCTCGATTTGTGATGTTAAACAGTCCGTATGTTTTGAAGGTTTGTTTGTGGACCCCATGCCTACCCGATCAGATATTACTTTACCCAACGGTCGTGTGAAGAGAGTCAACCTAAACATCAAACCTGGCACAGTGATAGATTCCCAATTGACCCATCCAGAGCACTCCGAATTCTATCTCAACAGTCATCTGGCTATTCAAGTTGGTTTTCAACGTAACTTTTTCTATGAAATTCTATGGTCGAATTTAGGGAACCGCAAGGACTCCTCGCTATTCGGTGCTGCTGGATGAGAACAAATTCTCGATGGATGTAATTGAGGGCTTTACTTATGGTAGGTTTGAAAAAAATGGCTCTCCTTTATTCTAACCTAAATTGTTATAGCCAAAAATCCTTAGAGCCAAAACGGTTATATCTCTAACTTTTTTGTGCTAGTAACAAAACAAATCTATATATTTAATTGATTCTTTAAGTAACAGTGAAAGCCAGAATGTTTTTTTAAGCAAGTGAAGATGTAGCTACCTCAAAAAAAATTAGAGATATAATCGTTTTGGCTGTAAGGATTTTTGGCTATACAGTCAAACCTGGATACAACACCACCCAAGGGACCGACCCTATGGTGGTGCTGTATCGAGGTGGTGTTGTATCGGGGGAAGGGATGGTTGTTATATCGAAGGAATTTTACCAGTTCTTACATAAAGCGGTGCTGTATCCAAGTTTCAGTTTATTCCAACAAAACAAGTTACACTTTTTACATCAATAAATAAATAAACACCAATCAATAAAATAACATCAAAATGTCCAAAAATCAATTAGTTTCTTTTGTGATTGATTCTTTGCTCGGTACTTGTAGATCACTGCATTTGAGGATGGTTAAATTGGCGAAGTTCTTCTCTGCAAATCGGCGGACAATATCCATGGCTCTAGCGGCTTCGAAACTTGTGACGACTAGTTTCTCCGGAGCCTCTTCTACTTCAATGTCCAAAATTTCACTTTCACTTTGATTCCTTCAGCCATAGAGCATTCTTCTACAATTTCTTCTAGAGTGAAAGCGCCGTCTGAAATAAAATATAAGGAAGGAACCGAAAGATAAAAATTAACCTGTGATCACTTCGTCGTCCACATGGATGTAGTCCAGCATTTCGGCTTGCTCGTTGATATCACCAATGTCTTGCAGTCGAGCCCAAGCCAGCAGAAGTTCATCGACTGCTTCCTCTTCCTCTTCAATCATTGGTTCATCTGTGAATGCAGCATGTCGAAAGCAGTTCTTGATTGTCTCTGGCTTGACTTCTGTCCACGCTTTCCGGAGGAGATGGAGTGCATTGAGAAGATTAATAACAATTTCTTTCTTTATTCTTTTATGCAGCGAAAATCGACGATAATGCACTTTGAGATTTTAGATGATGCATTGGTCCAATGGTTGAAATAGTGATTGGGTGAGAACAATCGAAAAATAAATCAAAAACTAACCTGACTAATCGCTGTTGTATTTGGCGGGAAGAAGTTGATTGTGATATTTGTGAGAACCAGCTTCTGAGGATGCGCTGAGCAGTTGTCCAAGTAGAGTAGCACTTTTCTTTTGTCTCTGCCGAGCCTCTTGTCCCATGCTTTGTTCAAAATCTCGAATGCAGAACCTGAAAGATGTGAAAACACGAAGACGATGAAGTAGAGAAGACATGAGAGGAATATAAAGAAGAAATACTAGACATCCACACCTTTTTGTTCGCAAAGTATTCTACAGGCACATGGGCATTCTTGAAGCATCGAGGATTTGCTGATTTCCCAATGACTAGTAGCGGAAGTTTTTCTGTGCCTGACATGTTTGCTCCGACCAGAACTGTGATGCGCTCCCTGCTTTTCTTGCCACCAATGCATTTTTCTCATGGAAAATAAAAAATGGAAATAATCAAGAAACAAATAAACACCAACCTTTGAAAGCCAGAGTTTTGTTCGGGAAAAGTTGCCAGAAGAAAGCAGTTTCATCGGCATTCAAGATGTCGTCCGGAGAGAACTTGGCCAATTGCTCGAGCAAGACTTGCTGCTGCCATTCTTTTAGACTGCCCACTTTAATTGCGCCAGCTTCACCTTACTTTGACATTTCCTTCATTGAATGGCGATTCTTAAGTCCTTCCAGCCAGCCATTACTTGCTTGGAAGTCTTCGATCTTGAGCAGAGCGCAGATTTCCAATGCCTTTTCCTGAAAATAGAAGTTAGAAAGAAAGAAACAAAGTTCAAGAGTTCACCTTAATGATCTCTTCAGTGACATTGATGTTCCGACTCAGGACTTGCTTGATGCAAACAACGAGCGCTTGTTCCATCTCTTCGTGCTTGTTAATCTTCAGTCGAGCTCGCTTTGCACTGCTTGGAGAATATCCTCTTTTTTCGAAGGATAGTCACGATTGTTTTTCTTGAGGAAGGTTGAATTGCTTGGCCAGCTCCGACTTGTTGTTGTTAGCACACACCTCGATGATCGCCTTCTTTGTTTCCAACATTATTGTGCGCCGCTTGCTTGGTGTAGATATCTGAAATAAAAACAAAAATAATAAGAGCTAACAAATCCAACCGCAAAAAAATGAAGAAATAAAGACAAGATTCCGTTTCTTCGACTGTACAAAATTTGACCAAAAGCGCGCAAATTTAAATATGACATTTAAGAATTTTATGCTAAGCGAAAATGCTGTGGTGTTGTTATATCGAGGGAATTTTTCTTTATCGGGACCAGCCTTGGGGTGGTGTTATACGGAGGTGGTGTTGTAACGAGGTGGTGTTGTATCGGGGTGATACTTGCCTTATTTCTCAGTTGGCCAACCAAATGGGGTCCAATGTGGTGTTATATCGAGGGTGGTGTAATATCGGGGTGGTGTTGCATCCAGGTTTGACTATAACAATTCAGGCTAGAACAAGGGAGAGCCGAAAAAATTGTTTTATTAGTTTGAGCGCTAACCTGTGAAAGGTAACATTTATTTCGGAAACACCCGTAAAATTCTTTAGTCTTGAGGTCAGAGTGTCTTGAGCTTGCTTTCCAAGTCTGGTAAAAAAAGGAAAAAATATGCTAAAGGGGCATGCTCAACTGTTCAAAATTTGTCCCCGAAAATTCAAAATTTTTTCCTAATCATTGAAGTTCCGCACGAATTTTTCAACTTGGTTTCTAACTAAACAAGGCCTAGAATTTAGTTTTAGGCATAGTTTCGTTAGAAACCAATTTGAAAAATACGTATAGAAGTTCAATGATTAGGAAAAAATTTTGAATTGGTGAGCATGCCCCTTCAAGCGTCTATGGAATTTCCAAGCCATTTTAATGGCGAAACTAGTTTTTCTAGTCAAAGTTGATGAGTTTTTAAATTTCTCCCAAATTTCTTTACAAAGCTAAAAAAATAAATAAAATAAATAAAAATAAATGAATACAGCGAAGAGTAGATAGCGTGACTTAAACTTTTCCGACTGAAAACTCTGCATAAGAGATAACTTTGCGAGAAAAAAAAATTATACTAATATTTTTTTTAAATTTTCAAAAAGATAAAATGATTTAATCGACATTTAATACCATCGAAAAACTGTTTATTTTTCAGCATTAAGTTTTGCCCATCAGATCATCAACTCGCCTACTTCACTACCATCCCCTGCCTATATTGCTTTACTTTACGCAAAACGAGGCCGCGCTCTATTTGCTGAGTCGTGAGTTTCCATTTAGTTATTTTCGGTCAAACATTTACAAAACTAAATTGAGGCGTCGTGCTGGAGATGATGAACAACGGAACCCAGATGGCTCCCTAGATTTCCAGCATGCTTCCAACCGATTGTGTTACAGCAATACTATTCTAGCAGATCAACGTGTAAACGCCTGATTCCGTCGATTTAATATATTTTGAACGGCAACCGGACAAAAACGGTTAAAAGCCGTTTTGGACAAATTTTAAAACGTCTTGTTAACCCACTTTTTAACGACGCATCGAGCTGATTTTTTTCAGGACTGTTTTCTCTCCCTTATTTTAACAAGTCCTGAAAAAATCAGCTCGATGCGCAGTCAAAAAGTGGGTTAACAAAAAAATTTGTCGCGCGACAAAAACGGTTTTTTTCCGTTTTTGTCCGGTTGCCATTTTGAACAGTTAAATCCATTTTTAAATTTCCTTATTGATACATGAGCGTTTTACAAACTAAAAACTGGTTAAATCATGTTCAAGTCCATGGTTCGTAAAATCTACAAATTTTTAGATTTCTAGTTATTTTTTCAGCTATTTGTTCAGAAAAATCTACAAAATTTATACCGATTTTGGTAAATTTTTGTAGGCTTGTGTAAAATAATTGCTGTTGCTCTACACGAAAATTTATCAAAATCTGAAATAATTTAAAGATTTTTTAGAACGAACAGCGAAAAATAATTTTGTAGAAATCTGGAAAAATTTGTAGATTTTGCGAAGAAGATTCAAGTCACAACATTTTCACCAATCACTGATTTTACCATTTTCACAATTGTTATTATGTTTAATAAAAGCGTATTTTTTAATTTGCAATTCATTGGAACTTTTTTTAATCCATCACCTCTCAAAGAAGCATTGGTTAGATATGAGACTAGAAGACCGCTTGCTGCATTCACGACATCCTCACACACCGAAGTTCTAATAGAGTGAGAAAAATGAAAAGATAAAGTGAGCTAATAAAGTAAGCAAAATGCCCCAGGAGACGATTGGAAATCTACTCGAGTACTGAGCATACTCAGGAAAGCCATAAGGAGCCATATCTAGTACAACATTAGTTATTTATTAAGAGCACTGATTTCAAACCAGGGCTCCCAGATGTATTTTTAAAAAGATTTGTACTTTTTTAGAATCCCAAATCTTTTTTATTTTTACAATTTTACGTCAAAATAGCAAAAGGCACTAGATATAATGACTTTTTTTCCTCAAAGATAGTCAAAATGTACTGTTTTTTGATAACGCACTTTTTCTGAAAAAAAATATGAGAGCCTTTTTTAAACCCATTCGCTCACGAAGAAGTTGAAAGTTCCTTGAATTTTCGAAAAGAGCCTAAGCGTGAGGTGTGCTCAAAGAACTTTAGTCGGACTAAAAATTGCTGTGTTAACTTTATTTATAAAGTCAAACTTCTCTATAAGCTACACTCTCTACAAGCTACACCTGGGTCCTGTCCCAAGGGGGATATACAGTCGACTCTCGATATTAGGCCACTCCTGGGGACCTGCTAAAGGTGGCTTTGTATCGAGAGTGGCTTTATATCAAGAGTGGCCTAATTTCGAAAGTTGCGGACCATAAACTTTCGGAACGTGGCCTTATATCGAGCATTAACAGTCCACTATAATATTTAAACCTAGCCATAACAATACAAAAATCAGCAATTTATCAAACAACGTGAAAAATCTGTGAGCTGATCCTGATAAAAGACTTCATCCAATGCACCAGTGTGTGAGAGAACGGCCTGCTCTGCATCATTTTTCTCGACGTAGCTGCGAACGATGTTTAATACGGCTTGAGCTTCTTCGGCTCATCGGCTTCCAAATCCTCGGTTTCCAATAGGTTGGTGATTCGAAGGTGATGAAGAGCGCCGAGCAGATTTATGACTACGTTATTGTTTTTATCGATAGCCTTAATCCTTTCTTGTAGCAGGAAGCGTCTGTAATAAGCTTCGAGGTTTTGGATAACACCTTGATCTACCCACTAAAATGAAAGATTAGATTTTTAGTTTAAAGCCGACCCCAAAGAAAATTACATACCTGAGAATTGGAAGTTGTATTTGGTGGAAAGAACTTGAGCGTGATACTTTCCAGTTCTAGATTTGGCGGATGTGCAGAGCAATTGTCAACACAAAGCAATACCTTTCTTTTGTCTGTCTTCAGCTTTCTGTACCACTTGCGGAGGTAGTCTTCAAACGTTGATCCTAAGCAAACAATGTATGATAAGTAAAAGAAGTTAAAATTATACCAGTCATCCAAGTTTTTGAGTTTGCACTGTAGTTTAAAAGAATTTCGGCGTTTATTGAAAGCTCGAGGATCCTTAGCCTTGTCTATGACTAAGAGCGAAAGTTTCTGAGTGCCAGACATGTTCGCGCAAACGAAAACGGTAATTCGGTCTTTGCTCTCTTTTCCGCCAATGCATTTGTCGCCTGAAGTACATTTTGACTCAAAAAATTTCTAACAAAAACCAACCTTTGAACACCAACGATTTGTTTGGAAGCAACTCCCAGAACGGCCCAGGTTCGTCTACGTTAAAGACATCCTCCGCTGTAAACTTTCTCAGTTCTGCTTGAAAAATTTTTTGCTGCTATTTTTGAAGCGATCCCATGTTGACTGCTGAGGCTTCTCCCTGATTTGACTCAAAGACAATTCCATAGCGATTATTGAAGTTTGTAAGCCATCCTTCACTTGCTTCAAAGTTAGCAATTTCTAGCAGAGTTGCGATTTCTATGCTTTGGTCTAAATCTAATAGGTAAAACTTATGAGTAAAAAAAGAAAATCATTCAAAATAAATTTCAAGAAGAAAAATTATCATGCTTGAGAAGCTCTAAAAAATCCTACAAACATCACTATACTTTTGGGTTTACGGAGACAAAGTATACTACAGTCAACTTTCGAATTTACGCCACCCTATTTTGAAAAACTGGTGGCGTAGACTCACCGTGTTTTCGTAATAAAAACCCTCACCGAAATTGACAATGTGTGCCTTTTGAGAACACCTCAAAAGCTTACGAAAAGTGGCAAGCAAAAGAAAAAGAAGAAAGCCAACTGCAAAATTGAAGAAGCTAAGAGTCATAAAATCAATGATAGGAGGTCAATGGCCAAAAATGAAATTGAATGTTGGTTGAAAAGCACGGTGCGTCCAATTAGTTAAAATCGGAAATAGGTTGTGGCATTGTCTTTTTTAAAATGTTAACATTTTTTGAAGGTATTAAACTTTTTTGTGATAGTTTGTGTTTTTTCTCAATTTTCATCATTCCAATGCTTATGGTGTGTCGAATTAGCAAAAATCTGAAAAAAGGACTGATAATTGGACCTCCTTTCGTAATGTGCAAAACAGATCAATTTATCTGAACCGATAAATTTATGTATCTTATAACCTTTTGTCTGACATATAAAATTTTATCGGTCAGATAAAATTTGTTGGCTTAGATATCTCTAAAACAGTCGTTCACTTGGGTTCCTTAAGATAAAAATTCAAATTTTATTTTGAAAATAATTCAAAATAATGTCTTTCACTACAATACAAAAAATAAAAACAATAGGAAAATAATATAAAACATTACGGAAGGGCAATAAGCATGGATGCTCACGAAGGGACTAGAACCCGAGTGCTCTTTGGGTAGTCAATCTCTTTGCACTCCATTTGTGGTCGTTTTTCAACCTTACGACAGTGAGGTTGAAAAAAAAGGAAGAAAAAAAAATGTCCGGAGTCGGATAGGAGTCAGATGTGGCGCATATATGAGACGCACTTATGTTTCTGGTTGCAAAATACTAAATTCCAAAACCAACAAATTTATAATTGATTTGAAGAAATTCAAATGCACACAAACACAGAAAAGGCACTTTATTAAAGATGATAAACATTTGAATAGGACTATTTTGGATCAAACTTGATTTCGATGTATCATTTGTGTCTTTGCTTGAGCTTGACTCATCATTACATTAGTAATAAACCTGACCACAGCACTGGCAGGTTGTTCTGGATCTAGTTCTGCGAATACATGGCAAAAGTTTTCAGCACCTCCGGTTTGAGAATTAAATTTCCTGGCTACAAATCCGAATATTGGGGCTAAAACTATTTTTACTATAGAAATGCTTGTGAGTAAGCTGAGCAACAAATTTCCAATTTACCTTGACGCACATATGTAGATGGGAGGTGGGACACATTTTTGTTGTCGAAACTAAATGTTAGATTTTGATTTTCAGAAAAAAATATGGATTTGAGAGAAGGAAACGGGCATGGGCCCAATCTGCTCTAATTTTAATTTATCTGACGCTCCAACCCAATAGGTTTTATGTTACTCAAGAACCCCGCTCAAACCCCTAATGTGTATTTTTCAAACATACAAAAACTTACAGCCTATTCTCTGGATCAATGCCTGCGTAGGTTACCAAGTTGGCTGCGAAGTGGCGTCGAAAGAAAAGGGTTCTGTAGCAAAATAACATTTACAAAGTAAATAAGTAAAAAAATTACCTGGTGTTGTCCGTCAGAGTAATGCCTTGTGCTGACACCTTAAACCAATTAATTCATAAAAATAATTTATACAAATATATTCTTTTTGGACGTGGGCAATGAAAAAGCTGTAGGTATGTTAATAGTATGTCAAATACAATAAGAGACCTTAAAATGGACAGGGACGGCAAGCAACTCTCCTCTGGCCAATGAATCAAAACTAGAAAAATATTCAGGGTTTTTCTCACCATTCAACAACACAACGGTTACTACCTGTGAACTATAGAACGCCTGAGGGCTTCTGGCCTGAAAACACCAAGATACCGTATTTACTCCATTAACTCCCCTCCCCAAAAGTGGGAATTTTTAATTTGATGGCATTGCCTATCGACCCACTTTTTTGAGTAAACTGTTGAGCATGTAACATACCAAAATGTAGCTTGAAATCTGGGCTACATTTTGGTATGTTAAAAGGGGTCGATAGGCAATGCCATAAAATTAAAAATTCCCACTTTTGGGGAGGGGAGTTAATAAATTAAATACGGTAGTCAGTTTAGGCATATTAGGAATGTACAGCTTGCTTCGAAAATCCCTGATGATTTCAAATGCTCATAATTTTTTGTGGAAATCAAATTTCGGGTGAAGATGTGCCATTTTAGATAGTGCCAATTCAATTTGTTCCTTTTTAGTAACAAATAACACTTTGCATTTAGCACTTAACACATACCTTTTTTCGTATATTTTGTTTTCTTATCTCAGATATTTTTACATCGTTGCGTGGCTGAGATTTTTCTCTATTGATTGAGCGGTCAAAAGCCTTAGTTAAAAATAATGTTTGACAAAATCACACCAAGTGTTTAAAAAAACCCAAGTGTTTAGTGTACAATTGACTTTTTTTAAACACTCGGTGTGATTTCCTCAAAAATTATTTTTAACTGGTGTGTTTGACCACTTCATCGATAGATAAAAATCTCAGCCTCAAATCGGTGTAAAAACATCTGAGATAAGAAAACAAAATATATGAAAAAAGGTATGTGTTAAATTCAAAGTGTTAAGTGTTATTTTCGGAAACACTGGTTCGTGCAAATTTAATTTGTGTCCCTGCAGTTTGTGCCCTTCTCAAATTCAAAAAGTGCCAACAATTTAAATAGAAAAACCAGCCAAAGTTTTGGCACAAAATGTATTAGTATTCAACGATCGATATAAAGATACGATATGAATTTTGGGAACGATATATCGTAACGATATTTTACCTTAAAATTTGGCGAACGATATATAATAAACCCGAAAAATCGCGCAGCCTCCCAGAACTATCTACAGTACCATTCCTAAGAAATTTCCTTTATTTCCAACCCACGGATGACAAAAAATTGTCTCCCACACAGAGACAATTTAATACGAGTATTTCAGGAAGGGCAGATTCTTATTTAGAAAGACTAAATTAACCTTGACACTCGAGGCATGACCCACTCCCGATAATGCTGACTTCCCCTCAGGTTTTCTCGATCACCAGACAACAAAATTAGCTTGAAAGTCTCAGCTTTGACAATGGAAAATGGCAGATTCTGGCAAGTGACGAGATGCATAATCTTTCGGTCAAGTGCTGATAACTCTCCTAAAAGCAGGTGAAATGGCATCATGTCATTAAATTGGCAATTCTTAATACCTGTTTCTCGGACAACAAACTTCTCTAGCCCTTGCTTCATCGATTCTTTTTAGCTTCCTCTACATTCTCCATCACTCCGAACTGCTTCTGGTAGGTCAGATGTTTGGCGAGATGAACCTTCAAGTTTGTTGTTTGCTTGACAAACATTGCACTTTGCTTCCTTCAGCGACATTTTTGTGAAGAGAAATCCTTCTTCATCACCCTCAAGCTGAATTTTTCAGAGTAGACTCATTCTAAAAGTAAGAGCAAAAGGCACGTAAAGAAAGCAAAAGAGGAATCGAATAAGTCGCAAAAAATCGTATAAAATTACTTCTCATCAACCAAAGTAATGAGCTCAAACGATACATCGCAATATTTAGTTCGTAACGATACGATATAACGATATTGGAAAAATCGACAAACGATATAACGATACGATATTTTCTGCGAAAATCGAAACCGATATATCGTTTTGAACGATACGATATATCGATCGTCACGCTCTCTAATTTGGCGCTGGGTCACAAACTGCAGGGGCACAAACTGAATTTGCACAAACTAAAATGTCACGTCTTTCTCCTTCCCAAATATCGACATTTTTTAAATTATTTTTTTATATTTTGTTTGGTAAATAATGTCAAAACACGATTTTCGTTGCTATTTCGAGGTTTAGATTTTTGTCTGTGAACGGCTTATGGATGAGCAAGCCTCAAATTATAGGAGAGATTAGGCGAAAATTGTGTTTTTGAGACTATGTACCAAACAGAATGTATACTCAAGAAAAATAAATTTAACACTAAAAACTTGACTTCGATAAAAAAAGTTATCGGCATCTGAAATCGTCATAATTTTCGAAACACTCTGAATTATGATGTTAAGCAATTTAAAATCAACCTTACCCCGTCAAGGATTCAGTGCCCACAGAGCAGAGGTAAGAAACATTGCACGCTGAAATAAAAAGCACTTCAATAAAAAAAAAGTCGGCAAAGTTAGGTTTGCAACATGGGGAAACATTTTAAAATTTAGCAAAATAGAAGAGTTGAATAAAGCATACCTGCTCCACGCTCCAACAATGCTTGGTTGGAATTCAGGTGCTCGGGGGAAGAGGCTGGGTCGTAATCGGGCAGGATGAGTCTGCAAGGCAAGGCCAGAGGGGTGATTGAGTGCTAAAAACACAGGGTGTTTCAAGAAATTTGCTGGTTTTGAAATGGTCACAGCTCGGCGCTTTTTGTTTTTTTTAATTTTCACTCTAAAATAACCAGCGGAATGCATTTTTTCTGTTGCATATTTATAATTTGGAATTTTTCTAAGAAAAAATTGAAATTGTTGATTTTTTCGGTAGCAAAAAATGTGCGGACAGAATTAAACCTGAGACACATAGAAAAGTATTTTAAGAAATCAAACCAGTATAATACTTACCTGATAAACCAAAGCAGCTAAAGTTCCAAAGACTGGTTCATTGGCACAGCCCTTTAGTTTGACACCTTTGGAGGAGGGCTCGATCAGGAAGTGGCGAACAAGTTCTGAAACATAACGAAATTAGCACCCTATGAAGCCTTGAGAAGTATCAAATTACCTGTTCCATCCCCAGGCTCTACTCCTGCCGGAGGTTGATTGACCTTCAAGGCAAGGCCGAAAGCGCCGGGGAAGCTGTTGGAGTCACGCACTACAAAGGTTCCTGCTGGCTTTTGCTTGAGCATGGTGATTGCTGAACATTTAAAGCAAGTTTAACCCTTTGGTATCACGGATACAAATAGTGTGGAAGTTACCATCTTCACGAGTGATCCTTGGTTTGTACCAATACTGAAAACAAATAAATAAAAGTTATGGCTTTTTATCCAAAGCGGTGCCGATTTTTCCCTTGATTGCGCTGTTTTTTCCGCGTGTATTCCATTGTACATTAGGACATACTCAAAAATTTATTTTTAGTTTGAGTCCTTCCTAAACTGCGCTGGTCTATTCTACCTATTTTAGACAGAAAAATTAACAGCAGATAACAAGGCGAAAAATCGGCTAAAGCCACTATCTTTTATAAAAAAAAGATGCAATGAAAAGAGTGACAAACCTTTGAGGTATCTTTCATAAACACTGGATGGTGATGGAAAATGACCTCCCCTCCATCTAAAACATAACTCGTTTATGTGTAAATTGGGTGACAAAATATTTTTTTTTATTAAAATTTTATATATTTTTTTTTGAAAATTTTGTGATTTCGATACTGGTGTTGGGAAAAAATCTAAAAACTCTTACTTTTAAAAGTGCTCCATTTAAATGACTTGTGTACCAAAAAAAAATAGGTGGGGGTTTATTCGACAATCGGAAAACTCAAAAAGCGGATAATTCAATAGAGTAATTTTTCACAGTCGGATTATTCAATCTTGTATAGTGTTTGGCATGTGTGGGTGGGTGGTTGGTTAACGCTTTTTCACTTCGAAGGCCAGAACGGGTCGTAGATAGCGAAATCACTTTTGTCGCTAATACCATCGTGTGCCCCAGAATGTCAGCTTTCGTTTTAAAAAAAAGAACAGGCGAAAAAAATGAGTTCTAATAGGGGATATACCTGGGGATATAGGGGATATATAAGTCATAGCCCCTCATTGAAATTTCGAAATACTATAGAGGCGCCGATAGTGTAGTCCTTTGTAAAGTAATATTCAAAAGTCAGATAATTTAACTGCGAAATTTCGGTCTAATCTGGAAATTAGACCGAATGCTGACTGTTTTTTTTTAATACAGTCAACTCTCGATACAGTGTACCCTCGATATAGTGTAGATCTCGATATAGTGTATATATTTTGAACCTGATTTGGTCAGCCCTGAGCCAAACTGGCTTATAGTGTACCCTCGATATAGTGTAACCCTCGATATAGTGTAACCCTCGATATAGTGTATATTTTTTCTCGTCCCCGGGGCTACACTGTATCGAGAGTTGACTGTATTGGTGAAATGTCTGATGGTTGAATACCACTTTGTTGAATTATCCGCTTTTGAATTTTCTGATTGTCAAATAAACCTCCCGCCAAAAAAATGGGTCAAATATTTGATTGAAATTGGAAAAAAAGCGCGACAGATACTTCTCTTGCAATTTTCTGCATTTTTCACCCCATAGAATTTTCGTAGAATCCTGAGTTCTAAATTCTGTTGGATGCGTAACGACCACGTTTTTCAAGCAACATTCCCGTTGATTCACCTTTCTCAGCGTTGGATTCCATTATCACATTCAAGTGGTTAATCCTGCTAAGTGTCCTTGGCGACAAACTCGCCTCAGACGTATGTTCTGCGCCCAGCAGCAATCTTTTTTGTGCTGGAGAACTGTGCCCATTAGCCAGAGTATCGAATTGAGGTGTAGGGGACTTTTTATGCCCTACTCCGTTCAAATGCGCATCCTTGGTAGTGGTGATTTGAACACTCAGTCCGTTCAACCAATCCTCTTTCGCCTGGTTTTTAGCCGGGTCTTTCCAATCGTTGTAGTTCTGACTCATGTTATTAGCGTCTGCTATAGACAATACAGTTGTTTTTAGAGGTTCTTGGCCATTTGGATGTGAATGGTGTGGATCAGTGGCCATATTCTCGTAGTTATTTTCCTTGGTAGGAGAGGAGTATATGCCAAAAGTGTCATCGGCCTGTACCCAGATGGGATCATTTTTCTTTTCCTCTATCACCACCTCGGTGATAGTTTGAATAGGCTGGGAGGGGTGTGACCATTTAGAGCGCTTCTGATCTACAAATGTCTTTCGCTCCTCCACAGTAATCTCCACCCTTTTTTCTACTGAATTGTTGATTTCTTCTGGTTTGGCAGTTTCTTGTTTTGAATTTACACCGGGCAAGGGTGGTTGTTGACTGTATTCTACTTCTTTTTGCTCTTTAACCTGTGAATTTTCTTGATGGACTAGTGGATAATTGGAAGGAGGAGGTCTGGCTTGAGTGTTGTGGGCTTTTGGTCGATTTTGAGTGAATAAAGTAGAAGCCAGCATCTTTTCGTCTTCAGACTCATGGTCATCCAAGTCTATCTCCACAGAGGTTGGTGATATCTCTTGAGCATCGAAATTTATTGTAGTTGGCCTGGGGTCGAGTGTTGACTCTTGAGCATTGCTGACTTCAAGGTTAAGCTCTTGACCAGTCTTAACTTTAGGTGATTGTGAATGGTTGGATGTAGAATTTTTATCTTCATTGAGGTTGACTGTGGGCTCTTGTGTATAATTAAATGTGGACTCCTGAGTATAGTTAGCTGTAGAGTTTTGTGTAGAGCTAGCTGTAGGTTCTTCAATAAAAAGTATAGGCTCTTCATTGTTAACTGTATGCTTATGGGTATAATCTACTGTATATTCTTCGACCTTGGTCTCTTCTTGAGTTTCAACTATAGAATCTTGATCTATTTGAGAGCCTTGTGCACCGACTGTGGAGCCTTCCTGTTGATTATCACCTATATTGCCTTGGTCACACAGCTGTGTGCTGACTGTAGCTTTTTCTTCATGATGGTCTTCCTCCAAAAGTTTAGAGTCAGCCAAATAACCAGCATTGTCTAGCTGCTCCTGCCTCTCCTCTTCTTCTTGTTGTTCATCTATGGTGGACAAGGGTGGATCTATGTCCAAAAATTCTAGCAGCTCACATTCTTCCAACTCTTCTCCATTGAATTCTGTTAATTGTGGTGGGGGTATAGTTGTGCTGCTACTACAAGAGGTGTAACCGGCAACAACGGGTACACCCACAGAGGTCAATCCCCCCAAAATGCATGTGGAGGGTTGTCTAGAATAGTTGCAGTTATCCTCTTCAAGTGGTGTACTAGTTGAATTAGAAAAGATGTGATGGTGGGAAGAGGGACTAATAGTGCTGCCGGAGATAATACAGTCACCGTTATTAGTTAATCCACCAATGACTAGACTATTTGCTTGCTCAGGCATTTTTAGATGGATTGGAAATCACATTTTAGAAATTAAAAACCTTAATGAACAAGTTAGAATTTAATAGATTCAGCGCACAATAACACTAGATCAATAACGACAAGGAAGGACCTGTAATCTCGACTTTGCGCATGGTTTAAGATTCTGACACCTTTTTTGAAAAAGATTCAAAATAAAAAATGCTTAAAAATAGTTTTACAACAATAAGTGCCGCTTTTTATAAAAATAAAATTGGCTCAAAAAAGTGCGAGATTTAAGGTGCGTCCCCAATGAGTGCAATGTAGAGTGCAAATAAACGCATTTTTATCAACATTTTTCAGCGGTATGTGGCTGGAAAAAATTCATTGTGTAGCCCTGAATCTTAGCTACAAAATGACACCAACAACAAAAAATTTACAGCCATTCCCGCGTAAGCAAGACAAAAAAAATCGCTCACTCATTGGGGATGAAGCCTTGCAACAGAAAGGTACCACATTGTCACATATTCTGTTGATTCATGTTGCAGAGAGCATATTACATGTATATTTACTGTACAAGGTGATTGAAGAATTTTGGCCACTTTTGAGAGACCATAACTTTTTTTGTGACCCGTTTTTCGAAATTCTGTAAACGCCAATCGACTCAGTTTTTGATGGCAATTTTTTTGGTATGTAAGGTCAAAAAATGATTTTTGCTTGGTCCTCCCTGTGGTTTAGGCCTCACCTATCCAGAAGCCATCTACAGACCAGGACCCAAACCACAGGGGACCAAGCAAAAATCGTGTTTTTCACATTATTACCAAAAAAAATTGCCGTGGAAAACTGAATCGATTGGCATTTACAGAATTTCGAAAAACGGGTCGCCAAAAAAGTTATGGCTTCTCAAAAGTGGCCAAAATTCTTGAATCATTCCGAACAATTCCGAAGTTTTGGGTGCGAGAAACTATATAAATCACAAATTAGATGTCAAATTGGAATGGCTGTCAAAAGAAATCGGTTCCGAAAAATAAGACCGAAAAGAAAAAAGACAATGTTTTTGTTGGCGCAAAGACACTTTTTTGGTGCAAAGTTTGGTTTTGCGTTTTTATATTAAATTTTTTAACCTTTTTTCAGAAGCGAAAACATTATCAGGTAGCCCTGCAATTTTGGTTCCTGATGAGGTATTGTTTATTGCAACATCGCTTTTAAAAATATTACAAAAAGGTAAAAGTATGAAAAAAATTGTTGTTCCGATTTGCTTCATACTTTTACCTTTTTGTAATACTTTTTTAAGCAATGTTGTAATAATTAATGCTTCATCAAAAACTAGAATTGCAAGGCTACCTGATGGCGTTATCACTTCTAAAAAAGGTTAAAAAATTTAATATAAAATCACAAAAAGGTGAATTTGCGCCCAAAAAGAAGTATTGTCCAGAGAGAAATCATGTATTGGGTTGATTCATAGTTAATGCGGATTTTTGGAAAGATTTGAGAGCTTGATCATTAAAGTCAGATGGGCGACCTCTTCCTTTCTCATCTTGCAAGCTTGTGTCACCGGATTTGAAACGCTTGAACCATCTTTCCACCTGACTTTGACTGATCGCCTCTTCGCCAAAGAGTTCGACAATATCGCGAAAAGACTGCGCTGCCCTCCATCCTTTCTCGAAGTGGTAGAGCATGATATGGCGAATGTGAAGGTGTTTTTCGACGCGCATTCTTCTTAACTAAAAGCGAGGGCATACTTTAAAACAAAAAAGCAAATTTAAAGAAGAAATAGATCAAAAGAATCATAAGGCAACAAAATCCGCATTAACTATGAATCAACCCAATAAGTAGTATTGGTCTGAGCCCATCATGATTATGGACTTTTATAACAATCTGATAGAATTAGGGTGCAAATTTTTATGCCAAAAACCACAACGGCTCTAGATAACATCAAGAATAGAAGCAACAGATTTCAATCGATAATTCAGCAGAAAGCCTAAACTAAGTTGGAATGACTGATCGCAATTGTCGTCATAGGCAAAGGCCATGGAATTAATCTGCGGCAGGGGCCATCTACACTCCTTAACCTCAAATCCCTCAATATTTTATAGTAAGGGAAAGCAGCAGAAGGTTAAGCCAATTATAAGCTACTACTACAGCAGCAGCAGTAGAGTCAGAGACAGCAGATATTTAGACACACAACTTCTACTAAGCTCAATCAAACAATTCTCCAGAAAGCAACTGTTGCTCTGGAACAAAGGTTGGGACACAAACACACACTCAACTTACACTACCTTTAATATATCTCGGACCTAGGAAAAGCAGAAAACAAATATCCTTGGCAAAGTTAAAAAAAATACAGAAAAAGATAAAAATTTATGACAAATATTCGAAAAAGTCATTAACTTTACCAACTTGGATTTTTTTTGTAAATTTGATCAACAAATTACAGGGCTCCCAAATCAAAATTTTGAAAATAAGCATATTTTGGGGAAAATGGCATTTTATACACTGCTTATTGCTCTTTCGACCACCGAAAATAAGATTTCAACGTAAAATTGTGAAAAAAAATAAGATTTGGGGTCCCAAAATAAGGACAAATCTTATTAATAAGGATATTTGGGAACCCTGAGAAATTAGCATTTTTACAAAAATGTAACAGGATTACTGTCTTTATCAATTGATTGCTTACATTTCACTTGTTAGCTTCATAAATATCATTTGTTTTTGTTGTACCACTTAATCATGTTAAACCAGCAATAAAAAGGTCCGGAATTCCAAAAGTACTCCAAAAACATGTCTTTTTAAATATTTAAAAAGACATCCGCAGGGGCATCAATGCAAAATTTACGAAAAATCAACAGGGCCAACGCATTTTTCGACACCTGATTCTACATTAGAGCCTATTCGTTTAACCAGTTTGCTCATAAAAGTTTCAAGGATGCCGATGTCACCCATAAAATTTCGCCGGAAATATGCTTGGAAGCAAGATCTCAGCACATCACGAAAAATTCGATAGTCTTTTTGAAACTCATCTATTTTAGGGCAAAATATGGTTTATATATACAGTCGAGTCCCGCTAACCCGGCACCACTGGGACCGGCAAAAAATGTCGGGTTAGCGGGGGTGCCGGGTTAGCGGAAGTATTATTTTATCGGGCCTTAATCGACCCTCTATATAATCACCCTTTATTCAACTATTTTAAGAGGGGTAAAGGGTTGTATAGGGAAAGGAAGGGAAAAAAAGAGGGCCACTAATGGAAAAGGTCACACTAACAAGAAGATGTTGAGCATAGTTTTGAATACTGGGGCCTACCGCATACAGAAAAAATTGACGCAAATTGAAAAATGTTGTAAACTATGATAGATGCCGGTTTATTGGGGGTAATTTTTATTGGACGGGACCAGTCTTAGGGTGCCGGGTTACTGGGGGTGCCGGGTTATTGGGGGTAAACTTTGTTGATTTTCTTTGCCAGCCAACCAAATTTTTAAAAAGTGCCGGGTTATTGGGGGTGCCGGGTTAGCGGTACTCGACTGTAAATGAAAAAAGGTTAGGCCGCAGCCATTTTTTCCACGAGATTATTATCCCATGTTTATTACACAGTTAACCCTACTTCTGGCCTTAGTGTACAATGGGGATGTTTTTCCCTGTTGATCTTTTCGAGAATTTTTTGAAAGCATCGTAATGTAATTTTATTAAGTAAATTCAAAAAGACGGTGTAACGCTAGCATAACGCGTAACACTGCGCAAAAAAATTAACAATTTTTTTTAAATATTCGCCGAAACAATTCCACTTCTTAGATCTACAGCTTTGTCGAAATACTCAATGAGCAATATATAAAGCTGGTATGGTATCTTTTGTTCTGTAGAGTCGTTTGATTTTGTACTTCATGTGGTCCTAATATCCCTAATATAACCGAAATGAGAAAAAAAGAATGAAAATAAATTCCAAACAAAATCTCGAAAAAATCAACAAGGGTGCCAAGGCAAAAAAACATCCCGATTGTACACTAGGGCTCTACTTCTTCTACTTTTGTCCAATCTGGGTGGACAATCTGGACTACATACCAAGTGGGCTGGGTCACCCGAACTAACTATCTTGATAATACCAGGACTAGTTCTGGTAGTATCCAAAAAATCGTAAGAATTATGATTTGGCTGATCGTCTCTGAAATTACGCCACTGACATGTAGGTCTCGATAATCGGACAACCTTTTTTTAAAAGAGCTTATCGGGCTATTGAGACTGGCAATTATGAGGACTGAAAAACTGTTGCCATTTACAAAAACAACTGGTAAATCAAAAACTTTGCAATTTTTAGGACTAAGCTGGCCAATTAGATTTTTTAAAAGTGGTTAAATCAGACAACGACCCAGCGCCCATGTGACCACCACTGGCTCAGTGGGAAAAGGAAGTTTAGGGGTATGTCAGCTTATCGAACCCAATGTTTTTCGAATTATAGGCTGGAAATAAAAAAAGAAGCAATACTTGAAGCTTAAAGAAGTGTGCTAAAAGCTTCAAAGGAAAAAGAATTAATTTGGAAGCAAAAGAAATGGATATGGCTAAAACAAGTTGCGAAAAAAGAACCTCTGGGGAGTGCACTAGCATATTAATAAAATGCTTCTGTCAACAACCATAAACACCCTACCACCAAATATAGCAAAGAAGGAACGGAAAAAGCGAGTCTTACTTATTTGAGTTGTTTGGTGGGCTTTGGATGTTAAGCCCCTAGAAAAACAACGTTTATTTGTAGGCTTAACACTCACCAGAAGGATAACGGCTCAATACTCACCACACTTTTATTTATTTAGATATGCTTGGCCGAATTATTGAATGGAGCGAAAATTTTTATGAACAGAAGCGCTTTTTATTCGGCTAGAGTGTCTTTACTTTACTTTTTACATATATGCTGGTTCAAAACAGCTACCGTATTTCCTCTAATAAAAGCCGTCCCCAAAAGTGGTACTTTTTAATATAGTCTTTTAGTTTCAAATGTCACGAAAGACCGAACAGGCCAAAGATCTCCCGGATTCGATCAAGCGCTCTATGATCGAAGGACTCTATCGTATCGGATGGGAGGCGACAAAGATCATTAAAGAAACAGAAACAGCAAGCACTTTGAAAAGCATGGAACCTGCACCCCGTTGAATGACGCATCTATCAAGTGGAAAGAAATAGCTTGGGCCCGCAAGTATGGATGTAAGGCAGCGGCAAAGAAGTACAATACTGACATAGAGCAAATCAAGAACTGTAAGAAAGGAAACTGGGATCTTTGATTGTATTACTAAAGAAATAAAAGTACCTGTTACAAAGTACCACTTTTGGGGAGGGCTTTTATTAGAAGAAATACGGTAATATGGTTTGTCAGGACTCACACATTATGAGGTTGTTGACCCTACAATGGGTTGCACAAACGTTTTTCACCACTAAGGAGATCAATCCAATAGAGTCAAGGTTTTTTTTTTAAAAATATATATATGGGTTTGACCACAAAATGTTTACTTTTGAGATGCTAATGTAACCCAAAGCTTGGATTTTCGGGGATTAAATAAGCTAAAACTTTTATTGATCGGTCAAAAATTTGCATTTCAACCTCTTTTCGCAAAAATCCAAAATAAATAATTTTCTAAAAAAGATGAAGTTGCTTTTTATAAAATTTGATGTACACGAAACAAAAGGTGAGAAAAATCAGTAAAATTTTCGGCTAAACTATGGTATATGGTACCGGCTCCAAACGACCGGAAACGATGTTTTAAAGCCGTTTTTGCTAAACCTCATAAAAAGGGCAAAAAATATTGAGAAGATCCTTTGGAGTACTTTTTAGAAGCACTTTTGCGCATCTCAACCCCGAGCCACCAAGCCGCGAAGGGGGAGCAGGGGCCTTGAGAGTTAGAGAGCACATGATTTCGAGCAAGACTCTTGATAAAAAATGCATATAGTGGCTCTTTTTGTCCAGCTCCAGTGACCAACAGGGAGTAGAATATCCTTAAGCACAGTAATTATGATCTTTTGAGGGTATCTGGATAGCCATATAGGTTGGTTTGCCTTGGTCACCCAAGGTAAAAAGTCAGAATTTAGCCGAAATTATTTTTTATCTGAAAAGTGCTTTCCCACTCGTTTTTATGCATTTTTTATCGTTTTCAGCATTTGAAAGGGCTTTAGAACATCATTTACAGTCGTTTTGTGCCGGTACCACGTATAAAAAACAAAAAGATTAAGTGCAAATCAAAATATGGGGTCTCTACAGTTTATAGTTTGCAAGGTTCGAAAAGTGCTTCTTTTAACAAGGGAGGGACCTTGACTGTGACATAAAGATTTTTCGATATGCGAGCATTCTTGTAGAGCGTACCCAAATCCCTTGTGAATTTGGCTCACCTAGCTCTGAAAGCCAACAAAAATTCTAGGAATGACCCATAGCCCATGGGTCAGTTATGAAAAACCATGATAGGGTGCCGAGGTGTTTTTAGAACTTTGAGTGACCCTTGTGCCGCCATTTGTAGACCTACAGAGCTGGAGAGCCACATTTTTCAGGATCTTGGGCATGCTCTACAAGAATATGCAGAAAGGTCACAGTCTCTTGTAAGGTCCCTCTCTTGTAAGTTGAATGTAGGATTGGGTGATGGTTAGTCACCAGGCTCGTTATAAATCACCAAAAACTGGTGATTATAAAATTAACTATTTGTGCTTAATTGTGTGTGCTAACTATGCAAACAGTTAGTTAGGCCCGTAGATAACCAAAATCTCATGTCAGTAATCAGCAACAAGTAGACGAACCACATGAAGCAATCATGTTAAATGACAAATGTGATTTGTTTTTTGATGATATTGATTGATTATGTTAAAGCCTGTTCACAATGGTGGCTACAGCTGCAGCGTGTGGCTGCAGCGTGCGGCGATTGGGTGTTCACAATGATGGCCACACTCTGCAGCCACACGCCACACGCTGCAGCCACACGCCACACTCTGTTCACAATGATGGCCACACTCTGCAGCCACACGCCACACTCTGTTCACAATGGGAAAAATTTGTCGCTGCAGCCACACGCTGCAGCTGCAGCCACAGCCACACTTTCAAAAATATTTGAAAATAGTGTGGCGTTTTTTGAAAATTTTCACTTTGTGTTTATGTTTGTGATTTCATTTTATTTTTTATGATTGCTTTCGAGTAGAAATGTTGTTGTTTTTGTTTCCTTGTTAAATATTGTTGCTTATATTTCCTTGCTTGAATTTCTTGTTTTTTCAGATCAAAATGTCTACAAGTGATGATGAGCTCTTCGCTTCGCCGACAAAAACAAGTGTGGAGAAGCCGATCAAATCTCTCGAAGAGGACTCGAAAGCAGATCCAATTCTCGTCAAGTTGATTCAGGAAGTGAAAAAGGATCGCTGCCTCTACGACAAGTCTCTCAAGGAGTACTTGAGTACGCGAAGGCGCGGAGCGAACAGAAGTCGATTGGAAGCCGAAGAAGTCCGCCAAAGGCTTGTGCGATATTTCAAAGAAGAAGGCGCAGTGGAGTGGCAAGGAAGAATGATCTAGAATATTGTTGTGTTGTGTTGTTGTTGACTCAATTGTACTGAATAGTGACTGAATAGTTGGGCTGAATAGTAATAAAGATGATGTTTTGGATTAAGATAATGGGCACTTTCAATTTTTCCCATTGTGAACAGAGTGTGGCTGCAGCGTGTGGTTGCAGAGTGTGGCGGGTGGCTGCAGAGTGTGGCGATCATTGTGAACAGAGTGTGGCTGCAGCGTGTGGTTGCAGAGTGTGGCGGGTGGCTGCAGAGTGTGGCGATCATTGTGAACAGAGTGTGGCGTGTAGCTGCAGCGTGTGGCTGTGGCTGCAGAGTGTGGCGTGTGGCGACACATTGTGAACACCCATGCAGCTGCAGCGCCACGCCACACGCTGAAGCAACACGCTGCAGTCACCATTGTGAACAGGCCTTTAGATTATTTTAATAAATTTGACTATGAAAGCAAAATAATACATTACCGGTTTTTCGGTGACTAACCGGTAACTAACCGGAGTTTTTAAATCACCGGTAATTAACCAACCCTAGTTGAATGTATCTCATTTAACACTCTTAACACTCACAGGCAGAACTTTATAACTAAATTTCACAGCGGATACTAAAAAAAGATAATTTGAAATTCAAAAGAAAACATCACAGAAAAATAAAAAATAAATGAAAATTTAACAGTAAAAGTTCAAATTATTGGCCAGGACCCTTTTTGCCGAATTAAAAAACAACAACAGAGTTTTTTGAAGTAAGGCTGGAAAATAGACATGAAAACATATTTTTTTTTCTTTTTCCCTTTCAGTCCTCTCCTTGCTACTACTAATAATACAATAAAGATTGCTGCCCATAAAATCGAAGAAATGAGGCTGCCTATACTCAACGCAAACTTAGCAAACCTTTTCAGAACCCTCAATTAAACTCATAAGAATCAACTTATAATAATTTACTGAGCAAGGTGTTCGTGGGCCACGTTTGCAGTATCTCATGTATGTGCCGAAGTCGCCACAAAAGGATGGTATTTAATTTGGACAAAGCTTTTTTCTGCTGCAAAAAGACTTCTTTTGTTGCGAATATTTTCGCGTAATATTTAATTCTGCCAGCTAATTTTATAGTTGCATATTTCTCTACATTTTTGTTTCAATTTTTTAAAATTTTTAACATTACCGTGTAGCGCAAGATTTCAGTTTCCAACGAGCTATCAAACTTTATAGAATGATTTTAGAAAAGATAAAATGTAGGGGTTTGACAAAAATAGGTGTTGTTTCGTCTCAACCCCTGAATACCGTTTTTTTCTCTAATTACCGCCCCTGGGCGCTTATTTTTCGATCGACCTCTAGGGGGGGTTTGGGGCGCTTCTTAGAGTCATTTTGAAATTTTCGGGTGGAAATCCAAAATCAAAAAAGCAGAATCGGCAGAGCTCGCGGGAACTAAGAAAACGTAAAAAAAACTTGCTCGAAAAAAAATTCCTGCTCTGAAATACAGACTCTCAAAGTCGAGGGGGTGCGCTTATTAGAGGGGGGCGGTAATTAGAGAAAATACGGTATCTAGATTTCTGAAATTATGCGATGAATTTTGATAGTTCGTTAGAAAGCTGAGATCCTGGGCTACACGATATTGTTAAAAGTTTAAAAAAAATTCAAAGAAAAATGTAGAGAAAAATGCAAATAAAAAATTACCGGACATTGCTGTAAAAAATATTTGCAGCAAAAAAGTCTTTTGCATCAAGAAAAAGTCTTTTTGCAGCAGAAAAAAAGCTTTATCCATTTAATTTTGCCCCCTAATTCGCTGAAAAATGCCCCCTAATTTGAAATTGAATTTTTTTCTTAATTTTTGCGTTTATTTTCCAATTTTTCAAAAATATCGTGCAGCTTAAGATCTCAGCTTTCTAACGAGCTATCAAACTCTATTGAAAAATTTCAGAAATGTTAAGATTTAGGGGATTGAATAAAGTAACTTTTATTTTTCTGTAACTTTTCTAAACCCCTAAATTTCTACATTTTTAGATCATTCAGTGGAGTTTGATAGCTCGATAGAAAGCTGAGATTTCGGGCTACACGATATTTAAAAAAATTTTAAATTAAGAAAAAAAATTAATTTCAAATTAGGGGCATTTTTCCCTGAATTAGGGGGCAGAATTAAATATTACTCGCCACAAAATTGTATCAATCATATCTTTTTTTCATGTTTCTGTAGGGAAATTAAAAAAAGTTTTTCTAGTGCACATTAAATAATAATTTTTTATTGTAAACTTTGAGAAGATTTCTGAAAAAGCTGAATAACAATTTTTATAGAATATTAAGAAAAACAAAACATTTATTCATTGCTGAAGAAAATTTGCATACTAGACTGTCTCAAGGTAAATTTTTTGTCTAAAAATGGGTACTTTTGTATAAAAGTAGAAAACTTTCCTCTGTCCCAACTTGAATGCGGTCACTACATCGAGGTTCGACTGTATTCATGTACAATCCAAAGCCCATAACTTTTTTTTGTCAAAAATGGGTAGAAACTGCTGATTTTGTTTGTTATGGTTTTTGCCATATTAAGTTCACTACCACCTCTAACAGTTATAGCTTGTTGAAACAAAGAATGTAAACAAATATGCAGGTGAATGAAAAAGGCTGACTTCTGGAAATGTAGTCTGGAAACATTGTGAATTATTTACAAACCGCAGAAGCGGTACTTTCTAAAAGCCATCCACCAATTGTTGTGACCAACCACCTATTTATTGCTTTGAGAGTGGAAAGCCCAGTTAAACAGCTTTATTATTGTGTGGCTCTCTAACAGCCGCATTTTATTATGCTCGTTAAAACAAAAAGCTTTGATTACCAAGTCGAATGAATTTAAAACAAAATTTGCGAAAAGTACTTTTGGAAAATTACTATGCGACAAAATATATTTTATAGATGTTTTGGAAGAATTACGACATGTAAAAAAGAATAGTATATGGTAGATTGCGCAAAACCTCTAATAAATAACATTCCCAAAAGTGACGCAGACGTACAGGGTGCGTCAAAAAAATTGACCAGCTTCGAACTTTCACATTTGTAAATCGATAATTTTTTTTAATATTTTGTTTCTTACTAGCCTAACTAGCGAATCCTAAGCGAAATTGGAAATTTGTGAGCTCATTCGGCAACCCACAAACAAATTCATATGGATCGACTTAAAAATCCACTCGGTCAGTCAGCGAAAATTGTTCAAGCACGCATTCACAGTAAGTATGTTAGGTCCACCTAGGAGGTCAAACTTAGGTAAAATAAATTAAGTAAATAAGTTATAACCAATTCTTAAACTAATTTACCTAAATTATGTGAAATCACAGTTCGTGGTGGTTTCCAGTCCCAGACACTCACAAGGGAGGGACCCTGACTGTGACCTGGGGGAACTTCGATAATTTTTTTTCTGCATATTCTTGTAGAGCGTGCCCAAGTTCCTGAAAAATGTGGCTCTCCAGCTCTGTAGGTCTACAAATGGCGGCACAAGGGTCACTCAAAGTTCTAAAAACACCTCGGCTCCCTATCATTGTTTTTCATAACTGACCCATGGGCTATGGGTCATTCCTAGAATTTTTGTTGGCTTTCAGAGCTGGGTGAGCCAAAGTCACAAGGGATTCGGGTACGCTCTACAAGAATGCTCGCATAAAAAATTTATCTAACGTGTAACCCTGCAAAATCAAACAAAATCTAAAAAGCTTATGTATTTTTAGACGAAGATAGCTATATCTAGGGTTGCTGACTCGTCAACATTTTTGACGCGACGCGTCTAGTATAGCGTCGAAACGTTCTTGACTTTCGATGTAATAAGTAAAAATTGACGAGTCTAGTCTACAATATGAGTTCTATCCTCCAGTTACTAAACCCACTTTTAAGCGAAATCTATTAATTTCCTGCTTTGTCGCTGAGTGTCGCACTGTAGGCTCAATCTATTTTTTTAAAGTATTAGGATAGAAAGTTGCTTTCGGGACGGACTTTTTTGCAGTAACATAATTCGGAATACCGAACAAATTTTCAAGGTTAAAAAAAGTAAAAACCAAAAAATGACATCTCTCTGTTGTGTTTTTTTCTATCTATAAATCATTCTGAAAAACCATGGTTTTTGAGCGCAGCGGCATTCCCGAAATTTCATGTATTATTTGAGGCAAATCTAGAAGTCACATTCGAAATATTATAGAGCAGTCAAAGGAGGCTAATTTGTCTTATCTGGCAATTTGAGAAAACGTTAGGCTGGGCCAGTAGATGGCTTAAAATTGTGAAAATTTTTAAATGCAAAAAATAATAATTTGAAAAATAATTGTTAAATATTTTTGTAGAAAAATAGGTGTTTCAGCTAATTCAAATTTTGAAAATGATGCTGCAGTTTAATAGCCATGCTCCTTTAACATTATGGACCTTGTGCGCAAAGTGCGCCCCAAAAATTTTTAACCTATCTCTTCTATTGTTTGCATATACAGTCGAGTCTCGATATAGTGATCACCCTAGGGGCCCTCCACAGGTGACCACTCTAGGGGCCCTCCACAGGTGACCACCCTAGGGGCCCTCCACAGGTGATCACCCTAGGGGCCCTCCACAGGTGATCACCCTAGGGGCCCTCCACAGGTGACCACCCTAGGGGCCCTCCACAGGTGACCACTCTAGGGGCCCTCCACAGGTGACCACCCTAGGGGCCCTCCACAGGTGATCACCCTAGGGGCCCTCCACAGGTGATCACTATAAATAAGTGATCACTAGTTTCTTTTAGTATATTGCTTTCAAAACCAGGTGATCGCTGTGGTGGGAGTGATCACTATATCAAGGTTTGACTGTAAAAAGTTATCCTTCAAATACAACTGCCATTTTTAATAGTTTTGGAGCACCTGAGTGTAAAAGTGATAATGGTAATGGTGGTCATGGTGATGATAATGATTTGGGGCGCACTTTGCGCACAAGGTCCAACATTATATCTGTCCAAGGAAAAATAAAATAATCAAAAGAAAAAAATCTTAATTCGCGTCATAAAAAACTTCGCGTCATAAAAATAACTTTGTTGTGAAAAATGTCTGGTTGCCGTATCATTCATGACAATTTGCGAACTTGACAGTAGTTGTTGATGGACAAGATGTTTTTCAAAGTTCTAAACAATGATTGGTCTTGGTGCTCCAAATTTGGGTCAACTTCACAAGACGCAGGGTAACATGCTTTTCATCTTCATAGCTCATAAAGTTAATTTTAGGAAGTCAAACGCACTTTCGAAAAAAATTCATGGGGTTTGGGGTCAGCGTTTTCGTTATATGGCTGATGAGCCCATGCGATAGTTATTCCTACTTTTGAGTTGACTACCCTGCCTTACGCAGTTTTTTTTTAAACTTTTTTGATTCACCTTTTATTTTTTTGCAATTCGACAGTTTTTTTACCAATTTCACTAGAGATGATGGCTTGACCTTTTCGGGACGGGTCAGAATTCAAATTTAAAAATTTCGGGACGGGACACCGGGACGGGACAGGTGCCAAAAAATTTCCGGACGGGATTCCGGGACGGGACGATTCTCTAAAATTAACGGGACGGGACGGAATTGTCCCGTCCCGTCATCATCTCTAAATTTAACCACTTTAACAAGTAATTTGAGGTTATCCATATCGGATTCGACACAAACTAAGAGGAAAAATTGAGTGGTTCAAACAATTTGTTTGTCTAATCCTTTTTGAGCGGGCATGTCCCTTCAAACCACAAAAACCCTCACAGCATAAAGGTTGCAAATTTATTTTTGCATACAAAACCCACCATAATCTTTGAAACCGAAAAAATAAGATTTTCAGATGGCACACTGGTATGAACTGGTCCCTACGAGAAACAATTTTTATGGAAATTTATGTCCACATCCACGCCAATTTCAAAAGGTGAACCAACCAATAGAAGTCATAGAAGAGCGCCTGCTTTGTCCGTAGTACACTAAAAAATTTTCGTTAATCACATGAGTAAATAAGAAATTGTCTGCAAAGCAATATCTAACTCACAGTTGACAGAGCGGGGTGAACCAGACCTGCAAAATACAAAAAAATTAGTTAGTGATTAATTGTAGATGTTTTTCTCTCCAAATATTTATTTATTTTGATTCAAAACTACGGGAAAAGCAAGCAATAAATACTGGCTGGCAGCACTGCAATATGGGGGAAGGGGATCAATATTGAGCAAAAATATGACAAATTAGAAAGCAATGCATTCCACTGCTTTTTGTGAGGGTCCATTTGTTAGTGGTGGTCAATAATAATAAGTGTGTCTGCCCAAATATGGAGAAAAGCGCCTACACCAATTAATCATTCTTAGGTTATAACTGCTATTTAGCTGCTGCGACAACATGTTTATAGGCAGTTTAGATTTAAGGGATGAACACCAAAAAATCGGAAGCAGACATAACGGCGCCTATGTTAACTAATTTATCAATCTTACTAAAACTTTCGATCGGTTTCATTGGTATGAGTTTGGGCAGTTAACGTTTTCGGTACTTCTGCTGTTTACACGCCCCATCATATTTTTTGAAATTTAGAATGAAACATCGAAATGATTCTTTATTAAACACTTTCAACAGGATAAATAATCGATATTATGGGGCCCTATATGAGATCCGTACTTAAATTTTTCTCAAATTTGATTAGAACATTGGGTGATTAGGGTGATTAGAACAATTAATTATTCTTCTCTGTAGTGGTATTTCTGTCTTGTGTTATTGTACTGTACTTCATTTGTAAAATAAATTGTTAATTGTAGAAATGTGTGCGGAGAGAAAAGTTTGGAGAAAAAAGAAAGTGCACGTAAAATTTCAAAAAAACAACAGGGGGGACCAAGGCAAAAATTTGAGTACGGATCTCATATAGGGCCTTATGGACCACAAATGAAAAAAAAAACATCTGGGCCCTTGAAATCTGGTACATAAAACCGTTTGGAACCGTTTAGCTCTTCCATCTGTAATTAAAATAACGTTAGAAATGTGAGATTTTGGTAAATTTTGGTAAAACAGCAAGAGAAAATAAAAAACAGAGAGAAATGAAAAAGCAACGGACGACAAACAAAAATATTCAAAAATAATGTGCAAAAATGTCGCAAAAATTCGCAATTTCCAAAAATATGAGGGGGCGTGTAAACAGCAGAAGTACCACGTTTTCAGCTGCTAAACTTGCTCCATCATTGAAAATAGAGAGAGAAAGACGATAGTTTTTGTTGCTGGCTGGATGCTTAATTACGGAAATTTTAGCAGATATGAGGACACTTCTGTTAAAAAGGCATTCTAGAGCCGCCCTGGTCTGGTTGGTCGGCCAAAAGCATCAAGGCAGATACCCGTTATGAAACCCATCACAAATTTTAATGTTTAGAAAACAAAAAAGAACTCCAACTGTTTCGTTACCTGTGAGCTAGACTTCCTGGAAAAGTGTTGTGTAGCTGATCGCCAGGATGGTCGACCTCCTGATACAGCAAGGGATGGTAGGGCAGAGGAGTGGAGGAGGGGGTTTGGCCAGTGTTGCGACTGTTGCCTGCGGTGGGGAATGCGGGAGTGTCTGACCTGCTCTCAAGGTTTGGCGTTTGGCGTGGCGTGGACCTGATGTCCACTTGACTGCTGCCGTTGACTCCGACAAAACGGTGTTTGGCTGACACCTGCAAATGATATTTTCAAATTTAATTTAAAAAACGGTTCAAAATTATTGAAATTTGTATGGAGGACAGGGGTTCGATCGCGAATTTCTAAAATAAAGGCATCCAGTGTCAAAAATAAAGGCAATTTAAAGGAATTTTCACCAAAATAAAGGCAACTTAAAGGCATGTTGTCCCTATGCTTCAAACCCGACAAAAATCAACAAAAAACAACTTTATTGACGAATAACATGTTTTTCTCCCCCCTTTCCTGCTTTCAACAACTCTTTTTGCCCAAGAAAGTAGTCATAACTTTCATAACATTCGTCAAAATGTGCCTTTATTTTCAAAAAAAATTGAAGGCAAAATTTTCAAATTAATGCTTTTAATTAAGGGATATAATCGGACCCCTGATGGAGGATAAAAAATAGCCGAAAAGCACACATTAAGCTAATTCTTTAAAGGGGCATGCCCACGCTAATAAGAGGTGGTGCCCGGGAATTCAAAATTTTTTCCCAATCATTGAACTTCTGTACGAATTTTTCAACTTGGTTTCTAACGAAACAAGGCCTATAATTTAATTCTAGGTATGGTTTTGTTAGAAACCAAGTTAAAAAATCCGCATAGAAGTTCGATGATTAGGAAAAAAATTTGAATTCCCGGGCACCACCTCTTATTAGCGTGGGCATGCCCCTTTAATGCGACAGGATTACTAGGCGGTATCGTCATTAAAAAATAGACGGTTTTCAAAATGGACGCTTTTTTAAATATAACGGTTTTTCAAATAGCGTATTTCAAAAATGACGGTTTTCAAAATACAACGGTTTTCCAATTAGTAGCGGGCTGAGTATAGAGCTGTAAGCCCGTGATTTAATTCTATGGATTTATTATATTTTCTTTAGATGATGATTAACTTTTAGGTGCTCAGGAATCATCCAAAAGGACCAGCTACTCCTCAAAATCTTGTTATGCCTCTACCATGGACAAAGTACAAAGACGGCCGGGATTTCCTCATATGGGATAGTGGTGCTGGGCCGGATAGGATTATGTTTTTTTCTCATCCCGCCATGATGAAGGTGGGTAAAGTTAGTTATTTTTGTTTCTGGTGAAATAAAAAATTTTCAGGAACTTTCATTATCTCATGCTCTTGCTATGGATGGGACGTTCGAGATTAGACCTTCAAGTTGGGGCAAGCAGTCACAGGTATACATAATTCACTCAAAGCTAAGCAATAAACAATTTGTAACTTTGGTAAGGGCACTTATGAACAGAAAGACTTCCGACGCTTACAAAAGAGTGTTTGCTGCTATCTCTTGCTACATTGATCGTCTTTTTGATGCAAGCTGGCTTCCATCTGTGATCTATACGGACTTTGAATTGTCTGCACGAAACGCGATTTTCGATTTCTGGCAACGTAATGACTGTTTTTCGGAAGTGTCACTGACTGATTTGAAATATTATTTTCAGGACTTGTGGTTCAAAGATGCTGCTACTTTCACTTCTCACACAACTGAACAAGCTAGGTATGAAAAGTCTCTACAATCGCAATTCTGCCTTTAACATTTGGGTCCGCAACATCAAAGCCCTTGCCCTGATCCCGCCAGAAGCAATGAACGCAGCTTATGCTTATGACTCACCCTGATAACTTCGCAGTGTCTGAACCACGGATTCCTCGCCTTCAAGATTTTCTTCAATATTACGTTAACGTATGCCAATTAAATTATTCTCACACCTTTTTTTATTGTCTTTTTTTACCCGTCTACGTCCACGATTCAGAAAAGAGATAAAATGCAAAGAACTATTTAGATCTAAATAAGAACAAATGATTGCAAATAATAGAGCAAAAATGGCAACTGGAAAAAGGTCGTGTTCGGGTTAGGGGCCGTTATATAGAGGGTTCTTTCATTGCTAGGGACCAGCCTTGGGGGCCGTTATATAGAGGGGGCCGTTATATAGAGGGGCCGTTAAATAGAGGGTCTAACTCCTTATGTTTTAATCAAATCCAACCAAACTGGTCCCAGGGGGCCGTTATATAGAGGGCGCCGTTGATCAAAAAATTTTCCTAATTATTAAACTTATGTACGAATTTTTCAACTTAGTTTCTAACAAAACTATACCTAAAGTTAAATTCTAGCCCTTGTTTTGTTAGAAACCAAGTTGAAAAATCCGTACAGAAGTTCAATGATTAGGATTTTTTTTTTTTTAATTCCCGAGCACCACCAGCGTGGGCATGCCCCTTTAAAGTGATGAAAAGCTTGTCAACTTCTCATAATGATCTCACACGTGTTTAGAGCCAAATGCTAACTTTTCTAAAATAATACAGCTAAGTTTTATATACCATTTGAAAGGGGAGATACAGGGCTACAAAACAGTATTATCATATCAACAATAAGAATTCAAAATTAGTAACATATAAGGCCTTGAAAGTCCGCCACGAACTTTTCTTCCACCCGTTATATCGAGACTAAGTCTATTGATTTTGTTTGACAACAAAACCAAATGTGACTCTCATATGGGTATGTTGTATAGAAAATATGTTGTATCAGGAGTATGTTATATAGAAACTTGACTGTACTTTCCAAAGTTGATGGAGCGAGAGCCTGAATTATTCGAAGAATTCTTTAGATTTGCGAACAATTTTTTATATCTTTTTTTTTCTCCTTTCATTCTGGGCGTGCTCTGAGCTTCTATTTGGTTTCCCTTATAAAATTTTTCATGCCTAATTCAAATTCCTGAAAAATGTGGCATACAAGCATCTCACAAATATTTTTTTTATCAAAACAAAAAATGTAAATAACAATCATGAACTGTCTTAAAAAGGCTTTGATAATTATATTGATCCCCGCTTTTTGTTTAATTTAAAATTTTCCGCATAACGCACTGGTATGCCCCTTTAACTTCCACGAGTGCTACCAACTTCGTGTTTTGCTTAAATTTTACTTGAGCACCTTAAAAAATCTTGAGGCTGACCAGAAAATTTTCGGATTTTCCAGGGCTTGAATAGATACGGTGGGAGAAATCCGAAAATCTTAACTGTGATAACCAGTTAAAGTTCCACGTCTAAAAGTCACACAAATATTACAAATTTCACTAAAAACCTACTAAAGATGTATTTCTATCTATTACTTTTTGAGTATCATGTCAGAGTAGGACACAGAGCAATTATTTAGTGAACAGTTGGAATAAATGTGGCTGTAAAAACATGCGCGAACAAAAGAAAATGCACAGACTGGAGTGGGGAGAGAAAGGAATGAAAAGTTATGATTCAGATACAAAAGCTACTATTTCATCCTTTTTATCTGTTTTATTGTTGAACACGATGTTTTGCTAGACAAGTCAAAATAAATACAAGTGACTGACCAAATTTTGAGTGAAAATACACACTTTACTCTTCGCCCGATTAATATTTTGCCAAAGAATTCTGGGGAATAAAATAAATCCCCAGGGCTGTTTTTTTTCGGCGATCTGATTTCTGTTTCTAATTTCAAAAAAATGGGATAAATCCCTGTGTGACACACTTTGGATATTTCGAGATGGCAGTAAAATCTCTAATAGAACGGCACTCTTCAAAATCGTATTTTTTGACAGATTTTTTTTAATCACTCTCACGAAAGTTACCAGTGAAATTGTAGCTCATCTCTCTGGCTACAAATTCAGGGGGTTGCTTGCTTGGGAGTGGTCTGCAAAAAGTAGGTATAAAACATACCGCATTGCACCTCCCCAAAATCCGAAATTTGGCGTTTCTGGACTTGTGTTTTTGACCAATTTTTTTAATCGAATCTCGAGATGTAATATACCAAAATAAACCTGCGATCTGGGCTACAGTTAACTTTTCTTTTTTTAATGTAAAAAGCTTGATGAATGAAAAAAATGGTCAAGAACACAATGCTAAAAACGCAAAGTTCCAGGTTTTGGGGAAGGGAGTATTAGAGGAAATTGGTAATTCCAAAACCACAATTTTGGGGGTTGCCAATTAAGGGAGAGGCTCTCTATTAGAGATTGGCAAAATTTTTGCCTTGATATTTTTGTAATTAAAAAAATAAGTCGGAAAAAATTATTGCTTAGTTATGTCATTTCAATAAGAACCATTCAAATCTCAGTTGTAGTAAGGAACAAGTCCATAAAAAAGAGGAAATAGTACGGTTTGTAATTTACTGTTGTGTTCAGAGAGAGAGAGCAGAGCGAACCAACAAGATTTATTATAACGGAACGAATGATGATCACAATTGATAACAGAAGACTCGATGTCGTGTCAAGACAATAATAATTACGAATAATATTTCCACACAACATTTACATTAAAAAATGTTCGCATTAATTTTTTTCTATTATACACCCCACATTTTTTGAACAAACACACAAGCATTGGCCCACCAGGCGGTAGTGCCAGACCCCAGAGACCCAAAAGCAACAAGGAGAATCAGCTGCTGCCACTGCAAGGCTGTCAATATGAACACCACTATAAACGCCGACCACTTGCTAGTGCACAAATGCTCCTTTGGGGACGGATGGAAGAATTAGGGTGGAGGAGGCAACGAAGGGCATTAATATTATAATGTCCCTTTCACATCAACCTTTTTTGTCGGCACTAGGAGAAAAGAGAGAGAAAAACACAGACAAAGTTACATTATTAGAACCAATAAACCTGCACAAATGGGTTGCACAAACATTCTCTGACTGATTGGCAATTTATGAAGGAAATCACAGTGGATAAATTAGTCAGATAGAAACAGGCAAAGCGAATAAAAGGGGCTTAAAACAAAGTTCCCACGTCAAATGAACACTATCATTAAAAAAATGCCGAAGACATTATATAAGGCTACTGTCCCACCACGAGGCATGCGTGATTTTGATCAGCACAAAGTACGAAGCAAAAGCACTGTTTTAGCGCAAAAAACAATTAGCCAAAAATACAAAGCGGACCAGGATTTTTCGAACAAAATTCCGCTAATAGCCTAATACATTTTAGTCTCCAACAAATTTTAAGTGACTTTGGTTGCTGAAAGAAATTTCAGCTTCAAATCCTCAATACATGGTTGAAACGACAGTGTGACGGCTGGCAAAAAAAACCATGTCGCAAAAAACCAGCTGGCAAAAAAAATTTATAAATAAGTTATTTCGTAAAATTATATTTTTTAGCAAATTATAATTTGCTAAAATGTATATTTTTTCAAACTTGCCGAAAAATCCAACTCGCTAATCTACATATTCAATGGGACTTTCGAAAAGTAGTATTGGTGGAACAGCCGTTTATTTTGAACCAGATCTAAACGACGGCACTTTTGAAAAGTGACGGATTTGTTGTAATTTGTGGAATGGTTTTTTGCACAATGGCAGGTTTGCGAAATTGCATTTTTGATGGAATTTTTTGCTAAATGGTTTTTTTCCATGCGGCCGTAGAAACATCATCGGAAAATATAAGGCCATCATCGAAAATAACTTAGAATAGTGTTCCTCCTGCAAGTCTGACTAAATTGGCTTTAAAAAGTATTTCTATAGAAAGGTATGGTCCCACGTAAATGGATGTCTCCCTAAAAAGTTCTGCATGGACTAGGGTCTCCTGATTTTTTTTTTTAACCAAATTAAAAAAACCTCGATTTTGATGTGTAACTGCAGTCCAAAAAATGTCGCAAACAGATATAAATCGCGCAATACCGTAATTCCTCTAGAATACCACCAAAATCGCTCATTTTTCCGACCTTTTACGGTGAGCGGACCGCGGACTTGATCGACACCAACCAGGGCTTTAAAAAAAATTTTTTTGACATCCTACATCCACATCCGGCCAAAAAATTTTTTGACATCCACATCCGACATCCGACCCAAAATTTTTTTGACATCCAACATCCACACCCACATCCGCCGGATGTGGATGTTTCGGATGTACACATCCACATCCGGATGTATCTTCCGGATGTTTTTAAAGCCCTGACACCAACCCCATCATTGTACTTATAAAATTTGGTGGTAAAAAAGCATCATGGGCTCCATTCACCTACTTTTTACTCTTATTTCTTGAAACCCAGCAAAATTTTGGGGTTGTCTACTTCTTATTAACTACTTATTAAAATCTTAGTCCGACAACAGTTTTTTTCCAACTGTCATTAAAAATTACAACATATTTTGCTCGTGCCATGATTTTCAATATAGCCTTGTCGGTTTATCTGTGACATATTCCTATACATGAGACTTCACTACACCAGAGACTCCACCTCAACCAAGTTCCACCCCAAGAAAATCATATAAAAGAGAGGAAAAATAGTAAAACAGGATCCGAGAGGTGCGGGCTGCGGCTCCCTCGGCAGCATAATCTTATGTGTGTATGTTTAATAAAGTTATTTTACTCTGCCGGGCTTTACACAAACTAGCCCTTATTTCAATCTATCAACTTTTTGAAAATCGGTGAAAATTCAGTGCAGCCCCAAAATCGAAATGGAAAATCGGTAAATATCGTAATAGTCACGAAACGCAGATAATAGCTCGTCAAAAAATGAGTAATGCCCCGACCCTTAAAGTTGAGGGGGTCATTACTAGAAGAAATACGGTAGCTGTAAGTTGCTCAAACCACTTACCTCTGTAGGAGTCTGACCACCTTTGTATTTGTTGGTGTTTAAAGCAGCATAATCTCCATTGCCTCGAGCAGAAGAAGCTGCTATGCTGCTAGTCTCATCATCATATCTGTTAAAGCTATCTCCATTTTGGCGGGAAGAATCTGATGCCTGTCTTTTGAGTATGGACTTGGTGTTATAGCCTGGCTGAGAATACATGGATGAACGGGTGGCAGAGGTGGTGTTGTTGCCATTGGTTTTGTCTTGTTGGTCTTGAGTAGAAAACGTTGTTCTTGTGGTGTTTGAGGTGTATATCGGGCCCAGTGATTTGGCTCTATTGCCCTGAATTACATCACTTTAGCAAAGAATTAATTAAAATCTGCTGAATTCCAACATATCCAAAAAATTCAAAAAATGAAATGAAGTGCTTTTCACATTAAGCTCAATATTAAACTCAATGCAGCACATGAAGCTCAATGCCGTATTTTTTCTAATAAGCCACTCCCCTCTAATAAACCATCCCCCACCTGAACTTTGGGGACCTTTATCTCAGCCCACTGAAAATTTTTGGCCCTATACGACAATAGGACGTCTTTTTGCCTTGGTCCCCCTGTTGTTTGCCTGATTTTTCTTATCTTCGATTGAAGCATTTGTTCCAATTCAACCTTGACGAGACAATCGACTTTTTGGAAAACGCTAATCTTTTGAAAAATGAAATGATATGCGATGCATGCGGAAACGAAATGAACCTCTAAAAGATTTTCGTAAAAAAAAATGCGAAAAAAACAACAGGGGTGACCCAGGCAAAAAAGCGTCCTATTGTCGTATAGAGCCGAATTTTTTTTGCAAAGCTGTTTATTGTGCTTTCTTAACTCCCGCGAGCTCTACCGATTCCACTTTTTAGATTTTGGTTGAGCACCCGAAAATTTCTAGAGCGAGCTCAAAATTTTCCGATTTTTGAGGGTTTGAAAAATAAGTCACCCGGGTGGCTTATTAGAGAAAATACGGTAAAATGCCAGGCACAAGGCTTGGCGCCCGTGCTGCGTTTGTGTATTGTTTTCCAGGAAGAGAGACTGCATTTAGGCAAATTTATGTTTTGCGATTTATGTGAAGTTTTTAGTGAGGTAAATTACAAAACTGGACTACTGGTGCACCTGAAGGGACACATTTTTTGCACCGTAAATTTCTGTGTTCCAACCTAGCATGATTAATTTTTATGAGCTCAAAACAATAAAAAGGGTGTTATTAGATACGTTTCTACATAAAAATTCAATACAGTCGAACCTGCATAACCCTACACCCCCTTAAAGGAGCATGCTTTCCTAAGGCAACGGCAATTGTTGATATTTGAATTCCCGGAGACAAAATCCTCCACTATGGTTTTGGCAGGAATTGTTTTTTGAATTCAAGCATTTTTATTTTAAATATTCTTTTTGAATTCTTGAATTCTGTCAAACCCAGCAACTGTGGGTGTGGCGAAAAGCATGAGTACTCGTCTGAACCTGGAGCACTCAGCCGGGTCGGATCTCGAAGTTCATCATGAATCAGACCTCTTTGGAATGTCGTGGACTTCGAGTTTTGTATTTGCTGAGCCTAAAAAGTGCTTGAATTCAAAAGAAAGTTCCTGAATTCAAAAAAAAGTTCCTGCTAAAACCATAGTGTAGGATTTTATCCCCGGGAATTCAAATATCGACAGTTTACTTGCCAGCAGGAAAGCATGCTCCTTTAAGTTCGTTCCCGCCTTGGGCTCGACACTTTTTTTACATCGATTATTCAAAAATTTTGCTAAATGTGATTCGCCAGTGTATTCCAAAATATCGCAGGGTCTTTTTTTTGCAGGGACGCCAGTCATTTTTCTAAAATTTTGCAGGCAGTATCCCTGTGATGGCACCAGGTTCCAACATGCACCGGCAGCTCGATGCGGTATCGAGTTGGTGCTGGTGATGGTGCGTGTTAATGGGTAGGGTCGGCCAGTGCGCTTTGAATGTAGAGTAGGGTTGGCAAGGGTAGTGTTAAAACGACTTGCCGACTAGTTGCTGGGTTTGTCAAAACTTTTTCAACAGGCTGTAAAGTCTTCATTTTTAGCATTTCAGAATTTTTTTTTTGAACTTTTATACGCAGAACGTCAAAATCTATAAAAGAGTTCAAAAAAAATTCTGAAATGCCAAAAATGAAGATTTTACAGCTTGTTAAAAAAGTACTTACAAACCCAGCAACTAGTCGGCAAGTCGTTTTAATACTATCCTTGTGCCGAAAATTTACAGCATGGATAGACAGCTTACCTGAATCAAATGTTTCAAATTTCCAAATTCGTCTCCACTCAAAGCTTCTTCCTCATCCTCGTCACTTTCACTCCTAACCAGCCTGCTTCTCTCCCTCTGATACACCGACCGCATCTGCACATTTTCAGGTGCTGCTGTTGGTGGAGCTGCAGGTGGCACACTTTTGGAGGCACTCACAGTGGGTGGGGTGGAATTCGCTCCACTGCGTCTCTGCTGCACCACAGTCAGTGGACTTCGAGCTGCAGGTGATCGAGACCTTTCTCTGGTTGGTGGTGGTGTAGGCGGCTTGCCTTTGACTATTTGGCCGGTGGGTGTCGCGCCTCTTCTTGGTTGATGTACACCTGGAACTATAATATAAGAATAAATTCCGAGAATTATACAACTAGTTACCGGAGGGATTGCTGGGCACAGGTGTGGCCCTGGGAGAATCAGCGTTGCCTGACCCTGCTCTCGAGATGTATTTGATGTTGGAGTCTTAATAAAATAGTAATATATGATGATTTAATGGCTTAATAGAAGAAATTTGAGTGGGGGGATTGGTGAGAACATTCTCATCATATTGAAAGAGCAATAAGACCTAACACAAAAGAATTGAGTCTATTATGCAAGGTGACACAACATCATTGCACCATTTGTTGAGAATTTTGAGTAGGCAGCTCCTTGCCCCATTCCCTCTCTTCCCCCTAATTACCCCCTCTCTGATAGTTACCCCTATAGGCATCATATTTATCGGCTCGAAAAATTTATTTTCTAGATCTGTTTTTCGCGTTTTCTTGATCACTGCAATCTTAGTTGATACCACTTTTTAGATTTGGGTTAAGCACCCAAAAGTCTTGGGGTTGAAAAATAATTAGCCCCGGGTAACTAATAAAGAAAATACCGTAAGTTAGTACCATTAAAGGGGCATGCTCGCTGCCGATGGGAATATTTTGAAAGGCGGGTACCAGTGTAATTCAAACGAGAATTAAAATGTCGCATTTTAGTATGAGTCAAGGAAAAACATTGCTTCCAATTGGACTCGAACAGACGACCGACTTTCACAGGCCGCCGCCGTTTGACCACTGAGCCACCCGCAAGACAGTATTTAACAAATTTGCATTTCAAAATAATTCTTTTTTGAATTGACTTGATACCCGCCTTTCAAAATATTCCCATCGGCGGCGAGCATGCCCGTTTAAAGGTGGTTCAGGATCATTGGAGACATATCAAGACTAGTGAGGATGGAGCGGGACCATTGAGGATGGATCAAATAGAATGACCTTACATAAAGAATGACGTAAAAAACGGATTCAGCGCAAGAAATTGACTTGAAGACTCTACAAATGCACAATTTGAGGACTATTTATAGAAAAAGTTTCAAATTCGCGAAATGTCTATGCCCCAAAAATTTTGATGCACTCCATGCGAACATAGAATTTTTACAAATCATAATTTTACAACCTATCAGTGTTCTATTTACCATTTACATGTTATTAGGCTCGTTCATGACAAGAGTAAAGGTAATAAAATGGACGTTTGTAATCTGTCAGTGTGCTCATTGTAGTAAAGTTACACGAAAATTTACCATTATTTCCTTTTTGTTGAGATGTTGGTTGCTGTGAATGCTGGTATTTCTAAAAAGAAAAATATGAACATCATTTTAAAATTAAAAAATATTGCAACTAACCTGTGTCCACTGTCGATTGGCAATCCTCAGCTCGTCCACAAAGGGTGATTCAGTGTTCTTCAGACGAGCTTCCTCTCTTTTGTACTCTTCTAAAGGATCATCCATATTCTGTGGAACAGTACCCTCTTGTCGTCGACCCACTCCCTCGACTGTATAATCTCTTTCATTCTTGCCTCGAGCTATATTTCTCTCGGATGTTACGTTTTTCAGCTCCTGCAACAAAGCTTTTATGTTAAAACCTGAGTACCGTATTTTCTCTAATTAAACTACCGGTGCGTTTATTTTTCAACCTTTCGAAAATCAGAAAAAAAGTTTTTTGGGTGAAAATTAAAAATCTAAAAAGCGGAATCGGTTTAACTCGTGGTAGTCAGGAAACACAAATAATAGCTCTGCAAAATATTGACTCTTTTCCGAGATACAGACTCTTAACACTGTAAAACCCGAGTGTACCAAGTGAGGCTTCTGGTGCAGAATTTACGGTGGAAAAACGAAAAATGGTCAAAATAATAAGGTTCCTTTTTGACATTTTTCGAGTGCTTGAAAGTGGTTGATTTTCGACCATCAGCACACCCATATTTAGAGTATTTATGGGTGGTACTTGTTCGAATTTATGTACCACTTAAGGGTGTAATATCTGGTGGTCAGAATAATGGGTTTGCCTAGTGGAAAAAAGGTTTTGCATATTTGTGGTAGAACTTCTACACAAAGTGGCTAGGGGAAACTTGGCAAAAACGAAAATCGCCGGGAAAATTCGCTAATACGAAATTTACCAAATCAAAACTTGTCAAAATAAAATTTGCCAAACTTGGGTTTCACCTGAAAAAGATTGATCAACGCTAAATTGATACCCTATCTCTATTAGGCAAAACCTGCTCTTGCCAAATTTCAGCTTGACAAATTTCGTCTTGGCGAAATGTGATTTGGCGATTTTCGTTTCGGCAATATTTGTGTTCACAAATTTCGTTTCGGCGAAACACACGTTTGACAAGGGTAGTCTTATTTCGACGTGCTAACTAATTGCTGGGTTTGTCTTTTTCATCTTAATTTTTTGCGTTTTAGAAAAAGTTTTCGAACTGTTTTACGCAGATATGCAAAATCTAGAAAATAGTTCAAACGGAATCTCTCAAATGCCAAAAGTAAAGATTTTACAGCATGCTGAAAAAGTACTGAGAAACCCAGCAATTAGTCGGCACGTCGAAATAAGACTACCCTTGGCAATCTTGGACTTAAAGATTAAAAGTTACAAATTGAAATCACTCTTCTGCAAATTTGTGTACAGTAGATAGCCCTAATTACGTGCTACATTGTGAGATATTACACCCTTAGGTGGTACAAATTCGAACAAGTACCACCCATAAATACTCTAAATATGGGTGTGCAGATGGTCGAAAATCAACCACTTTCAAGCACTCGAAAAATGTCAAAAAGGAAGCTTTTTGACCATTTTTCGTTTTTCCATCGTAAATTCTCCGTGAAATTCTGCACCAGAAGCCTCACTTGGTACATCGGGCTTGACAGTGTTAAAGTTGAGGGGTGCGTTAATTAGAGGGGTTGCATAAATCGAATACTGCCCGAATTAATTTATGTTTAGTCAAAAATCGAAAAACAACGCGCTTTTCGCGCTGAAACGGTCATTTTTAGGGGTAAAATAGTTGATTTTATTATAAAAATGCGGTCAAAAAGTCGTTAAAAATCTTAAAATTAAAATCTTGAGATTTTGACAATTTCAAAAAATCAGTTTTATAAAAAATTTCAATTGTTTTGGATTTTTTTACTTAATTATTGTGGATGCTATCTGAGCAAGTTACTGCCCAAAATTTAGCGTATTGTCTCAGCTGCCTGCTGAGTCAAAAATTGTCGAAATACTGTTAAAAAAAGAAAAAAATGTTGCCAAATTTATAAGAAAAGAGTGTGGGAAGTGTCATCAAAATTGTACAAGTCTTTCTCTGTTACTGGATAAAACCACCAGTCCCAAACGGGTATACACTCGAATTTGTTTAGCACACAACGACTTTCCATTCATCTAATATAGAAGATGAGAGAAATTACAAGTGTGCTCTAGAAGGATCGAACTCGAGACATAAAACTTCGGTGTAAATAACACCTCATCCACTAGACTAAGGTGGTTCCTTTGTGCTAGTTTAGAAAAGGTTACCAAATTTTTGCATATAGTTTTGCAATTAAAGAAGTTTTTGCAGCGGCGATTAGAGTGAGATAATTTGCTGATTTCTTTGAACATTTTATCAAGTAAAAGCTTCGTTTCTGCCCTCTAAATATCCATTGCTATCCACTATGTGTCCTAAGTTACAGTGGACCATCCTTTAATGCAAGAAATATCTTAGAACTTTGTTTTGCTAATCCGAGCAATTCCACATGATGTGAACATAGCTCTAATATGTGGATGTGATTCAGTCAGCCCTCGGTATAGCGGCTCAAATCCTAAGGGAAGCTGAGGGTACATAGCAGGCAGCAATGGATATTTAGAAGGCAGCAATGAAACTCTGGTGCGTTAACGTTTTTTTTTTGTTTTTTTTCAAATCAAAAAATTTCAAATGAAAAAAAAACCGGAACGGCAAATAGTGATTTTTTTGAAGAAAAATTTCCTTGGTTCCCTATGTTGTTTTGAAAATGCCAATAAGCAACGTTTCAAAACAACAGGGGGACCAAGGCAATTTTTTCAGAAAAATTCAATCGTTAGTGAGGTCATTTGGATAAGTTGACAAGGGTTTTCATCACTTTGAATGATCAAATGTTCTTTGGGTTTTCAAACGTCACGACATCATCTCATGACCATAATGTAGCGCAACTCAAGAGCTACAAAACCCATGTTACAGAATAATTTTTTAAGGTCTGAGTGTTAGGATATGGCCTTCTGGAAAAAAATCAATTTCATTGAAAATCGACCGAAATCCATGTTAACACTATTTTGTAGCGCAGATAAAGAGCTACAAAATTTACAGAATAATTTTTGAAAATATAAGTGTTCATATATCGAATCATAAAAAAGTAATTTCTTTAAAAATGACGAAAACTTTTCAAAAAACTTGGATTTTAGTCATTTTTTGTTTTTTTCAAAAGGGCATATCTCAACACTCATATTTTCAAAAAAATTCTGTAAATTAGGTATTATGGCTCTTGTTCTAAGATACATTATAGAGCAACTGTGTTATCACAACACATAAAACTCAATCATACTTTTGACCAGTTAAAGTGATGAGAATGCTTCTAAACTAGTAAAAATTTATCTATTTTTTCAATTTATTTGCAGCCCGAAATCAGAAATTTTTTAAAACTGAAAAGTACGTATTTAATGACACTCTTAGAACTTTCAAACGAGTGTAAACTTTCCATCATGTGATTAAAAAAACAATGTGACCAACCGAAGCAATTTCGATTTAAAAAAAAACACCCTGTAATAGAAAAAAAGGCTGAAATCTGAGATTTGGCAGATCATACATAACTTTTGACTGCATTTTCATAATAAACCATACTATTTTACCACTATGTATGACTTCTCTACGACAAAAAGGAGAAAAAAATGCGTGTGGGAAAAAAGGGGGTAATTTACAGGGCGCGGCAATTTTTCTCTGCGTCTTTATTTTGCCCATAACTTTTTGCATTTGCAGTATTCAAACGAGATCTTTTTTTTAATCGAAAGCTGACACTCTAGGCAATCGAATGACACCAAATTTGTGGATTTTTATTGTTGTTATCATTGTTCAAAACATGTTTGATTGCGAAGTTTATTTTTCTTCGTTTAGCCATGGTGTACTCCGCTCAAGAGAAGGCTAAATGCGTCGAATGGTTTATCGAGGATTGGTTGGACGAGAACTTCACTCTTCGTTGGATGGGCCGAGGAACTCTTGCTTCTCCTGCTCCGTTTGCCTGGCCGCCGTATTCACCTGATTTGACACCTTGCGACTTCTTTCTCTGGGGATGGATCAAGAGCCAAGTCTACACAACTCCAATCGCCAACATGAATGAGAACGAGAATTGAACGTGCTTTTGTAAGCCTCCCGCAACAGATGATCAACAGAGCAATCGAAGCCTATGAAAAACGCCTGGAATACTGCCTTCAAGTTAATGGAAAAAGTACTGAGCAAGAATATGAATGAAAATCGTTGTTATTTTTGTCTGTTGATGATGCGTGTGTTCAAATAAAGATTTTTCTGCAAGTTTGGTGTCATTCGATTGCCTAAAGTGTCAGCTTTCGATTAAAAAAAAGATCTCGTTTGAATACCGCAAATGCAAAAAGTTATGGGCAAAGTAAAGACGCAGACAAAAATTGCCGCACCCTGTACGTCGATTTGCAATACACGTGGGCAGATATGGGTTAATCATAGGAAATACGGTATTTAATGTGTTCACCTCGAGCAATATTCGTTCAGTGTTACGCCTTTTCTGAGCATCTGGATCCATGTAGCGTTTGTTCTGAAGTGCCTTCAGTTTGAGAGTCAACCAGTCATCATTGTTCTCGGAGTCAGTCATGGCATCATAGTTGTCGTGTGAGAATAGTTTCTTTTCTCTAAAAAATTGGGCAATATACTTGAATAGGCCTTGCTTCTTGCCTTGGACCCCCCGCCAATACTCTTTTTTAATTTGCGCTTAAGGGTAAAATAGACCTAACACAAACAGCAAACAGGTGAAAAACCCACCCGATTCATGGATAGAACCGAAAATTGCGTAAATAAGAATTTTTTGAGACTGACTGGAGGAAGAATGGTACTTTGGCTCTATATGTATTGGGGTTGCCCCCGAAAAAAATATGCCTTGGTCCCCCCTGTTGTTATTTTTTCGAAAATTTTTTTTCTTGTGTTTTGTTTTTTTTTAATTTTTTTTCTTGTATTCTGTTAAATTTAAATTTCTCACGATGTAATTCACTGACAATGATATGCTTACAGTCAATTTCGATGCTTAGAAGACCATCGATTTTTCTAGAAACAACAATGTCTATGATGTATGAAATGAATGAATAGCTTTTATTTCGTAACATTTATTGTACCAGAGACCTTTTTTTCATATCAAATGGCTTTATAGATGAAAAAAATTGAAAACTTTTTTTGAAACAACAGGGGGACCAAAGCAGGGGACCAAGGCATATTTTTTTCCGGGGCAACCTCAACACATATAGAGCCAGTACTTTTATTGCACAAGTCATACTGAGAATTATTATTTTTGATATTCGACAGCTATTGAAAATGTTCCCTACTTTTATGGCCAACACAGCTATAAAATGAAAAGAGCCAAACATATTTTGGATGCTTTTTTTAAATTGAAGGGAAAATTTGAAAGATTTTATCAGCAAGACCTTCTCTAGAAAAGGAATATTTGGGCTTTTATAGCTCTTCAGAGGTATATATTTCGTGTATTAGTCTTTTTTGCTTAATAACTAAAATTTTCTAGAGTTAAACTGAATCACAGGGTGTCCAACAAAAACACAAAGATTTAAAAAAAAAATTGGTGTCGGATTTTTTGAACTACAGGGTGTTTCAAGAAATGTGCACACTTTTGAACAGCGATAACTTTTTTTCTAGGTCGAAATTCCGAAATTCTGTAAACGCAGTTCGAGTCAGTTTTAGCTCCCGTTTTGTTTGGTATATAATGTGAAAAACACGATTTTTGCTTGGTCCCCCCTGTAGTTTGGGCTCTGGTCTGTGGATGGCCTCTGGATGGGCAAGGGCCCAAACTACAGGGGACCAAGCAAAAATCGTGTTTTTGACATTATATACCAAACAAAACGGGAGATAAAACTGACTCGAACTGCGTTTACAGAATTTCGGAATTCGACCTAGAAAAAAAGTTATCGCTGTTCAAAAGTGTGCACATTTCTTGAAACACCCTGTATATTGATGTTCTTGTTAATTTATTTAAGTAATTTTGTACGATTTTATTGCGATTATTTTAGGCTCCCAGCCAACATCGGCTCAATGTCACCGAATCATCTAAGATAATCGGTGTGGTCGCGCTAGCTCTCTCCGAATTTTTCAAAAAGCTCTGTGTTTTACTGGACATCTTTTACTATACATGTATTTTGGGTAACTCTGAAATCTAAACACTAATTTAGAAAGTTAGGTCAAATTTGTTCTTTTTAAAATGCACTATCTAATTCATGGAAGGAGAATGTGAAAAGTTTTTACCATTTTTGTTGTAAACCCTGCAAACCTAACCTTCTCATTGGAGTGGAGTTGACTGATCGGCTGTTTCGGTAGCGATAACCTGAAAGATTCTAAATTTTTTTACAAGTAGGATTATCGGAAAAGTTTTTTTTATGGCCCGCTCATACTTCTTAAAATTGAAATGTTGCTCCTTTTTCTTACTGATGCTTATATCTCAGCGTTGCGTTAAGCCCGCCAAGGAATTATTGGTCTAAAAATGAAGCTCAGAGACAGAAAAATCCAAATCGAGCTTTGTATTGTGATTGAAAAATGTTTGAGATTTCAGCACATTTCAAAAGGTGTCGTTTGCTTTTCACATTTAAATTTTAGATAAACTGAAATGCAAATTTTGCTTTCTGAAATGTGCTGAAATGTAACACATTTTTTTCACGGTAAAACAAAGTTCGAATACAGCCGACGCTTTCTATAACGTCCCTCAATGGACCAGACAAAAAGGGACGTTATAACGAGCGCACGTTATATCGAGTGTCGTTATATATAGCGTTGACTTAGCCAAATTTAGTTCAAACCAACCAAAAAATTTTTTCGGGACATTATAACGAGCGTGGACTGTACCGTATATTTCCTATTAGATGCCCCCCCCCTAAAGTAAAAAAACGTGTTTGTAGCATTGTGTTTTTGACCCATTTTTGAAAATTTCTCTCGGGTAGTTACCACTAATTTTGAAGCTCACCTCACTGGCTACAAAATGGGTGGTAACTTGCTGAGGAGGAGTCTTCAAAAAATGAGTCAAAAACGCAATGCCAAGAACACGATTTTGAACGCAAGGGGTCAACGCAAGGTAAAACGACACTTCGCTATGAGGACAGTTCGCTATGATTTTTTACCATATCGAACTGTCCTCATAGCGAAGTGTCCTGGCCCCTAATGGGAAATATACGGTATGCTTTGTATTTCCCGAAGACAGGGCTTCATTTTGACACTAAAAACTATTGAGAGCAATTTAAAATCACAGGAGATGTAATCAAACATTTGTGCCCAAAATGGCCGGAAAAATAGTGCATTTAAATTTCAAGAAGTATAAGCGGAGCCAATAAATTTCGGTGATCAATAAATAATAAGTCTCATTAGTCTGTTCCCATGTAAAACCCATAAAAAAGGGCATCGGTTACTTGGTGTAAAGTTTGTAAACCTTTACGATACTCCGGTGTGGTAAAATTTCCTCAAATCTCTTACTCTGCATGTCCTCTTCTCGATCTGGTTTGGCAAAAGAAGGGGGTCGTGGGGTGGATGATTCATCTCGTTTGACAGGCATGGTTGTGCTTAGGATTATGTTGTTCAAGTCATCCAGTTCTCTGAAAATCGCCATTAAATTAATCTGGGTGTACCAACCTGGGAAACTGCTAGACCAAAACCCACCTTTGAGAAATTGACTTAAATTGCTTGTTGGCTAGCTCCACCGGCGGGGCTGTTTTCTCTCTAATCGAGCTTTGAGGTGCCGAGCGGTCTCTTAAGCGATTACTATGCACATCTCGACTAGCAAATGGCGACTGGGTGGTGGTGTAGGTCAAGTAGTAATTGGCGTCCAGTAATTCGTCCATGTCACTCCTAAAGTTTAATTGCCAAAGGGTGTAACAAGTGAGTTTTGCTCGAAATAAGGCACTCACGCGTCTCCGTTAAGAGCACTGTAAGAGCTATATCGTCCTGGAGAACTTGAGCGAGTGACTGCTTTCTTGGCCTGTTCCAATATCTGAATGACTGGTAAATTTACATGGCTATACATTTGGTTCGATATTTTAACTATCGAACAGCTCTAAACAAACTCGAAATTGACGGAAAAGTTTGTTTTTTATTTAATAGTATGTTACCCTTTCTGATGGCTCCCACAAAATGCTACTTATAAGGGCTAAGTGATATTTCGCAAAAACGACATTTGACAAATGCGAAACTTGGCAAAACGACACTTCACAAATCGTGGTGGTGGTGGTGACTAAGGCATATTTTTGGAAATTTTTTGCCATAAATTTTTTCCGAATACCCATCCTAAACACCCCAAACCACCCGAAACACTAAAAACTATCCAAAACACCACGAGTAACTCCGAACTGCTCCTAAATACCTTAAACTATCTTAAACCACTCGAAACTACTGAAACTAACCCAAACTATCCCAAAATATTTTAAACCACTTCAAAAAACCTTAAAACTCTACAAAGGCCCTAAACAACCCCGAACTCAAAAACACTTAATAAAACACTTCAACTAGTCATATAAAGGCTTCTCAATGTGTCTTGTGAAGACTACTGCGGTTAGAGATTAGTCTTTTAAAGACAAGCCAGCCTGGGAATAGAGTGTTGGCCTAACATTTACAATTGAACATATCCTGATACAATAGTCTGCCTACGACTACAATCAGAGACGTAGCCAGAATTTTTCAGTGAGGCGACGTCTAAGCCCTCCCCCCTATAGGTCATTTTACTTACACTGTTTTCGACTTTTACACTGTTTTTAATCTGAACCTTCTTTTGAAAAAAAATAGAGGGGGGTGGTGCTGAAGCCCGCCATCCTGGATGCGTCCATGACTACTATAAACCATAACTAGTCCTGTGAGGACTTCTTAGTGTGACTTGTAAAGACTACTGCGGTTAGAAATTAGTTTTTTAAACACTAGTCTACGTAGGAATTGTCGAAGAGTAGTCTGCTTACGAATACAGTCAACTTTCTCTATAAGCTATACCTGTGTCCGCTCCCGAGGGTGTAGCTTATAAAGAAGGTTGACTGTACAATAAACCAGACTTTTCTTTGTTGAAATAAAACTAGTTTCTTTAACGGACTATTCCTGTAAATAATTTTTCAGTGGTCTTGAAGACTACTCATTACTAGTCTGTAGCAAACTACTTGTGGACCATTATCAGGGGCCACACCAGCAGAACAAGTACTAAAACAATCGGACATGCTAGAGGGAGGTCAAAAAATAACTGGGCATGTCCTCCTATTAGGGAAAATACGGGTGCATAGACGTTTCCTCAAAAAAGAAACCTTTTTCTTGCCTTGGTCCCCCCTGTTGATTTTCTTGAAAAAAAAATTTTAGTTAAAAAAATGTTTAAACCACACGTTTGAGTCCGTGCTAACATGCGCTGGCCTACCCTAGCCTAAGCCTAAATGCGTAAAAATTCGAACAATCAAAAAAATTGAAAAAAATCAACAGGGGGACCAAGCTTCAAATTTGGAAAAGTTTCCTCGAAAATGAAAAAGTTTCATTTTCGAGGAAACGTCTGGATTTACTGCATTGTCGTAGAAAAACATTAGGTAACAAGAATAAAAAAAGCAAATATTATATTAGTGGTTTCAAGGGTCATAAGACAATTCGCCAACGCCATTTCGCCAACGACTTTTTCGCCAACGACCATTTCGTCAACGACTTTTCGCCAACGCCATTTCGCCAACGACTTTTCGCCAACGACAACTTCATAATACCGTAAGAGTTCAATTCGATTTGTACACTTGAGTTCGGATAGTATGAATATGCTGAGAAATCATTGATACCTTATCATTATTTTGTTTTCCCAAACACATTGTAAATTGAGGCGAATAAACGAATTAGCCTATCAACGAAGGGAAGATTTTCGCAGGGGGGATCCTTTTTGCGCTTATAGGTATGTTACTATGAATGGTTTTTTCAACTAGTAATTAGACGTAAGGTAAGTAACATTTATTTCTGAATCAATATAACACTTTTTAATATAACAAAAAGGCATACAATAAAACCGAAAGCGAAAATAAAACCCCAAACAAAAAAGTTTTGTACTCCAAGTGAAGCAAAAAAACATGGAGAAACATGTATTTCTTACCCTGCACTTACGTGCAAGCCAGTCCGGTGAAAATAAAGCCAGAGTTGTATAAAAATGAAATTTGATGAGATTTCGTTGGCGAAAAGTCATTGGCGAAAAGTCATTGACGAAAAGTCGTTGGCGAAATAGCGTTGGCGAAAAGTCGTTGGCGAAATAGCGTTGGCGAAAAGTCGTTGGCGAAATGGTCGTTGGCGAAAAAGTCGTTGGCAAAATGGCGTTGGCGAAATGTCTTATGACCGTTTCAAGGTTAGATCACATTCTTAACACGGGAATTAAGTGGGAATTAACACGGGAAAAACTTTGGCAAGGTAGAACAGTCGATTACCCGGACTTGAACCCTTGAGTATTCGGTCACGCTCAAGTCAAAGCCCGAAATTTTACGAGTTTCCAGCCCAATCATCCGAAAACATGTAACTGACTTGACAACACTAAAACAATATAAAAATCAGTCACCACGTAGTTTTTATTTCCTAGTTTTACCGCTACCTGTCTAATCGAGACCACCCATCTATTACAGAAAATAATTTGTGATTATTGTAGGACGTTTTTAGAACTAAATATTATTTTTCTAATGGAACCCAACATTTCTTCAATTTTTGGAGATAAATAAAGACGTCACACACATACTATTGGATTAACTATTGGATTAACACATACTATTGGACAAAGTGCTAGTCCCTTTAGGGCCGATCAAGGACTTTTCCGCCAACCTAATAAATATTATTAATATTTTGAGAAAAAAAATAAAGTTTCGGCGCTACTAGCGAATAACCCCTCCCCCCAAAGAATCCGACCTTCCCAAAATCGCTGTAACCACCCTTTGGAACAACAAGTTTAGGCTTAGCTCGTAGGCTCAGGAGTAGGTCAGTAAATGTTTTACGCACTTTTTCTGGTGTCTGGAACATATATTTGGGTACTTTGTACTTAAGTTTAAAAAAAAGTATCGAAGATGCCCACCTCAATATACCTCTTTTTTATTTAAAAGGTAAACGAACCACTGGTTTCTCCTCCACATCTTCTGAATTTTCATAATGTCGATTCCTGCTAACAGGCACTGTGCTTTTTGGTCGAGTGCCTGGACTATTTGGCAGGTATCCATTTACCGCAAATAATTCTTCATCTTTGTGCACTGTCTTTGCCGACTCCGGAAATAAGGAGTCTTCTGTTTGAGGTTGCACAGATGCTGACAGACGGTATCTTCTTCTTCTTGGTGATTCTGATGGAAAGCCTCCGGACAGCTGAAACTATTGTTTTCTATGTCCAAATTTAGGTGACAAAAATTGTCCACCTGATCAATTTCAGTCTCCCATTTGGGTGTTTCTGCCCTCCTTGACAGGTCTGTGGAGGACATCCAGTCGGAATCCGACTTTTTCAGCGACTCCGCCATGGCTATTGCTTCAGGGGGAATGTCAGTGATGTCTAAATTAGATCTTTCCACCACAGATGGTCTTCGAATGGCTGGCTTTTTGGGTGCTGAGTAGTGCTCTTTTAGTGATTTGGCAGGCACGTACGAGAAACACTTAGAAGAAGGGTCATATCTACAAACAGGAATTTCGATTTTTTGTAAGTATTTTCTCACAGTTAATTATCACCTGTCTTTTCCCACGAGATCTGGCTCTATTCTGGGCGTGGCAGCTCTCTGAGCCGCAGATTTGGCCACTTCTCGATGGTATTCAGTAGTGGAAGATCCTTCGTTGGCGGAAGAGCTAATGGGGCGCAAACCAGCAGGTAGCACTAAAATGTTGCTTTTGATAGAAAGGAAGCATATAAGTTTCCATCATAGAAACGGTAGACTTGATATTAACGTCAATTTTTTTGTTTAACATGTGCAGAAGACTCTAGCTCAAAACTTTTTCAGAAAATTGAAACCAGTAACAACATCATATTCAGCAAGAAATTATGAGTCATGATTCCCAAAAGTCAGGAACGGCAGTCGGAGTGTTATAACCGTAGTAAGGCTACCTTACATCAGGTTGGCGGAAAATGCGTGCGCTCTGCGTAATGGCGGAAAATTCCTGAGTTCAGCATAAAGTGACTAGCACTTTGTGATGGGTTGTAAAAATTATGAAAAATTTTTGATGGTTTTCAAGAATAACTCGGAAAGCAAAATTTTAATATGTGAAACCCATTGAAATTTATTTTTATTTTTATAGATACAAATTTTTTGCTATCCGTTACGAAGTGCTAGTCCCTTTAGGGCCGATCAAGAACTTTTCCGCCAACCTAATAAATTTATTAATATTTTGAGAAAAAAAATAAAGTTTCGGCGCTACTAGCGAATAACCCCTCCCGCAAAGAATCCGACCTTCCCAAAATCGCTGTAACCACCCTTTGGAACAACAAGTTTAGGCTTAGCTCGTAGGCTCAGGGGTAGGTCAGTAAATGTTTTACGCACTTTTTCTGGTCTCTGGAACATATATTTGCGTACTTTGTACTTAAGTTTAAAAAAGTAAAATCGTTTGGGGGATTTTTCAGTTTACTAGTTTGTTATTCGTTTTATAATGGCTTTATTAGGGACGTTTCCGGGACTTGCCGTCCAAAAATTCGGAAACGGGCCACAGTGGTGTTATGCTGCCCGATTTTCCCAAAAATGTTAAGGTAATTTTGAGAAGCCCTGTACGCTAGAGACTATAGACTCTACACCTATAGATTTACCTGAATGTTCTCTGCCAATGGTAGAGTCTTCATAGGCACTGCGCATCGGGTCGTCTGGATCATAGCTGCCCACACTTCCTGCAAAACTGTTTCTTCTGTTTGGTTTTGGAGGCACTTCCGGAGGCATTTCCTGCAAAAGTAAAGTTTCAAGTATTTTATTTCATGGTGAAAATTCATCTACTAATTATAAAAGTGCCAACCCTGTTGTTTTTGTTCACCTTAGGTGGGGAATCAGAGCCAATTCCCTCAGAAATTCCAGAATCAGCACCGTCTGTGGTAGCTATAGTTGCAGCTGAGTTGGCACTAATAGCAGTTGACGTGGAATTTAGTTGGTTAGGTTGTTGGCCAGACAGTCCATTTAGTTCTTTGTGAGGTGTGCAAGAGTCAGACCCACCAGCATCCACAATTGACAGCGACAAACTGCGATCGTCTAAAATAAATATCATAAAAATTTAGGGTACAGTGATGTAAGATAAAAAATATAGTGTTCACGTGAAATTAAACTAAACATCGTTTAAAAAGTCTATGAAAAGCTTAATTCACTTATCCTTGGTGTAATCTGGACTTTTTTAAAGTACCGTATTATCTCTAGTAGACGGACACCGTCTCCTTTTTTACAAAGATTTCAGAATAAGTCCATTTTTATTCAGTTTTCTGATTTTTCAGGGGCTGAAAAATAGATGGCATGCCCTTCTAATAAAGAAAATATGGTATTTCGTCTTTTTTAATTTCAACCAGAAGGAAGGTAGTAGGTAGTACTAAGAAGGTAGTAGTTAAGATTTTTGTGAACCCCATCGTCTGTTTTTCAGCCAGTTTTCACATATTGATTAATGCAGACTACGATGACGACAAGGTGCTTCATAGCATCATTTATTTATAGAAAGTCGTAGAAGGTAGAAAAACTTTAGCCAATTTTGAAGACTCTGATTGGGCTCTCCCAGTGGAGATGGTAGTTTAAGGTGCGCGACAGGACGTATACGGTAAGTAAATACGGCAACCGCATTCAGATAGAGTCAAATAAGACAGGAGTACTGTCTCACAAGTGAACCACCCAAGCTGTCTTTTCTACGTGATTTCAAGACCTATACAAGGTCGTCGGATAATTTCAGCGCCGACACCGAAATAAGATGCGCTTTCTGATGGGTTACAAAATTTTTGTATTAATAGAAACTTGAAATTTTTTTTTTGTGGGTTTCACATATTAAATTTTTCTTCTGAAAAAGTTTTAAATTGTGAAACCTCTGAAAAAATTTTTCGAATTTTTAAAAATATAAAATTTTTTGCAACCCATTAGAAAGCGCATCTTATTTCGGTGTGGTGGCTAAAATTATCCGACAACCAGATATAAAAAATGTTCGCCGTAGTCAGTTTAGTGCGTGAAATTTTAATCTTGTCGCGGACAGCGTGAAAAACTATGAGAACAGGCAGAAAGTATTTCCGCTTTGATTTTAGCCATTTTTTCACACTATAGAATAACAATAATAATTCAAATGCAAACTCCCGCAATCTTCGACAACCACCCAATGGACTGATTATACCAATGTTCTCCTACAATATAATTAATATAGCACAAACAACTATCGCAATATGCGCAACAAAGAAAGAAAAAATTTTCTGCAGTGGCACCTAAAGTTTGCTAAATAATTTGGCTTAATTTTTTTTTTGAAAACCACAGGGGTGAGTAAACACTTTTCCCACTTTCTAGCTGCCTGTCCTCATCATCTTTCTCGTTGTCCGTCGACAATGGTAAAATTTCACACACTAAACCGACCATGGCGAACATTTTTATACAGGTTTTAAAATCATGTTGAAATGACAGCTTGGGTGGCTCCCTTGTTAGCAATATACTGCTGTATTTAATATATGAAAGGATTACAAAAGCCTAAAACCATCGCTAGAGATCAATCAACATTTGTCCCACACCAAATTCCCAATCCAAACCACTAATCAACCAATAAAAGCAATTGTAATCCTGTTGCTTTAGTCGACAACTAGTAAAAAAGTCCACAAAAATCAATCGCTATAAAGATGAACAACTAGGAATAGAGATCAAAAAATCCAGCCAATCGATTATTCCTGGCTAATCTCTCGAGAATTGGAAAGCAAAGGAGTTGGCTAAATCCCCTTTTTTTCAACTAGTAGCTGCCTGGCAGGTTTGTTGGGCAGTAGGCAAATGGACAGGCGATTGGATCTAGAACACACAATCCTGCCTGCCTGCTGGATGGGCCCTCCGGTGGATAGACATTTGCTGCCACTGGATGGGTGGGTGGCTGTGTCTTTTCTATCAGGAAATTCTTTCTCTTTTGTTGGCTTTAGCAAATTTTTAAGAGAAGCTCTTAATTCAGCAGCCTTTCCCCCTCTCTCACGCCTGGCAAATTTAGGAGTGCAGGATCACCTTTACCAATCAAATGAATGGCTATATAGCAATTTTTTATGAGGAAGTTTCTCTTAAAAGTGAAATTGGCTAGGAAATAAATTGGGGTTTAGAAACTGATTGAATTCGATTTTAATGAGATTTGAGGGACAATAGAATAGAACAGCGGCAGCGTCAAAAAAAAGTTGGTCTTTGGTCAAAAATTTTATTCCAACCCAGGGCTGGGCACGGGCCGGCACTATGCCAGGTCGGTCCAACCCAGCCGGGACGCTACATTTTTCTGGGACCAGGCCGAGCCGGAATTTTTAGCGCTTAGTTTTTATGCGGCTTAAGCTTAATATCAACCGGTGTAATGTCTGGATAGAACTACGAAACAACTACCTTAATAAAAAAGGGGTGTACCGGCTTAGGGGTGAACTGGCCGTACACCCGAGCTGATAGTTTTCCAAGCCGAGCTTTTGGAGTAAAAGAGCTAGCCGAGTAGGTTAAAAGTTTTCCGGTGCCCAAACCTTTTGCAACCCCGAAACGGAGAACGATTTTTCCTGAGGATTGAAGTTCATCCGAACATGATAAACCTAAAGTTAGTGTGAAAACACTGAAAGTTGAAAGTCAAGGTGAAAGTCATAAGAAGCTATTGAAGTAAAACATTGAGAAGTTTACATTTTTCAAATCTCAGGGCAAAACAAGGCAGATTTTAGAAACTTGGTCGACACTTTTTTCGAATGTAAAATTTCCGTCAAATTCTGGGTCGATCTGCATTCAGACGTTATTGAAATTCCACCATCAAAAATGTTGTGACTGTTTAAAAGTGTTCGAAATTTTTGATCTGCACTACCGTATTTCTTTTAATAAGGCGGCTGGCCGCGTTATTTTTTGGATGCTCGAAAATCGGAAAATTTGGAATTCGATCTCGAGGTTTTGGGGTGCTCAACCAAAATCTGAAAAGTGCAATCGGTAGAGCTCGTGGGAGTTAAGAAAACGCGTAAAACAGCTTTGCAAAATATTTACTCTAGGCTGAGATACAAGTCCTCAAAGTCGAGGGAGCCGCCTTATTAGAGGAAATACGGTATAATTTTATTTCCTAACTTTAAAATAAATTAAATATTTTGCTTCACTATCTCAAAGGATCAATAATTTATACAGTCGACCAGTGTTTTCAAAACTCAGACCTCAAGTTTTCTAAAATTGTCTGTAACTCTGTTTTCAGCATTCATTTTTTAAATTTCTTTTTTTGTTTTGTTCGCCATGAAACTTTGGAAAAGAAATTCAGACCCGTTTTCTTTATAAAAAAAAATAACTTTATAAAAAAAACTCAAATATTTGAGTTTAGCAAAAAGTTAAAAAAAACGGGTTTGAAAACGGGTCTGAATTTTTTTCTCTACCCCCTAAACTCAAATTTTCATGGCGAACAAAACGAAAAAAATTTTAAAAAATTAATGCTGAAAACAGAGTTACAGACAATTTTAGAAAACTTGAGGCAAAACTTGAGGTTTGAAAACACTGCAGTCAACCATCGATTTAACGACACCCCAAAAAGTTCGTTTCCACCTCCGACACTTTTTTAGATCGCTTTTTGAAGCCTTTTGCCAGTTGTCTTTGGTCAGTCTAGTCTGAAATATCGCAAGGATTTTGATTTTATCTGTCGTTTTTCAAAAACTAAATAATTTTGCTAAAAAAGACCCGTGACCCTCGATTTAACGACAACCCTTTTTCAAAATAGGGTGTCGTTAAAGGGTGTCTGCAAAACTGTTTTCACTTACAAAAACGATTGGCAAAATCAGAATCCTTGCGATATGAAAATAGATGGCATGCCCTTCTAATAAAGAAAATCTCGTCTTTTTTAATTTCAACCACATTTAAGAAGGTAGTAGTTAAGTGTGAATCCTATCGTCTGCTTTTCAGCCAGTTTTCACATATTGATTAATGCAGACTACGATGACGACAAGGTGTTCCATAGCGTCATTTATTTATAGAAAGTCGTAGAAGGTAGAAAAACTTTAGCCACTTTTGAAGACTCTGACTGGGCTCTCCCAGTGGAGATGGTAGTTTAAGGTGCGCGACAGGACGTATACGGTAACTAATACTAATACTGAACAAAGACAACTGGTAAAAGGTTTCAAAAATCGAGCTAAATAGAAAGTGTGGGACCCGAGGTGAGAACGAACTTTTTGGGGTGTCTTTAAGTCGAGGGTTGACTTTACATCATTGTTTCATGCTAATTTTGCAAAATAGTCAACAATGAAGATCTAATTCAATCGACTTTAATGCTCTGCTAAAAAAGTTTGCAGCTAAGTAAACAATGGTGGAGTGGCAGATGATTAATAATAGAGTTGCCACTCAATTACAAAAATTTAACTTTTCATAAAAGCTATTTTTTGAAATTTAAGTTTAATTTAATGCTCTGATCAAAATATTTTGTTAAATTGCATAACAAATGATATTGAAAATATTTAATTGTCGGGCAAAAATTAACTATTTTGTGGTCTTATCGTCTGTAGCAACCATTTTATTATTGCAAGTGTTAGCTGTGGACGATTTTAACAACACCAACTCAAACTTGCAAATGAACATGGATTTTCAAAAAGTAAGAAACAACCAGATATAGTAAAACTAGAAATAGAACAGAAGGGCCTGTTCGGACTCGATTTGGGTATAAAATTCTGATCGTAATCTTTGCTATGCCAAAAATCAAAAACTTTGATTTTGAAAGAAACTACGCTGGATCAAAGTTATTACGAGCGAAAGTTATGGTGGCATAAATTTCAAAAACAAAATTCACGCCCCCGTACACGCTCAGACTCATCCTTATTGGGCTACATATTAGTGCAATTTTAAATTTAAAAAAAAAACACGAACACAAACTTTGCTAGTGATATTCATTTTTTGATGGTACACTTAAGTTACTGCCAAATTTAATACCTTCCATTATCTAACTTTGCAAACAGTAAAAAGGGTTACAATTTTATGAATTTCAAATGTAAATTCTTGAACAAATCGACGCTACTGTCGTATGACCATACCCCCTCCCCGTATACGTACCCCCACCAGAGTGTTTATTCGGGGCGGGGGTGGAGGATGGTTTTTGATTTTTGTATATGACACTAACGGTTTTGGGGAGCGGGGTGTATATAATACTAGTGCCAACAATTCTATCAAACACTAGAACCCATGAAAAAGTCCTAGCCACTGCTAAGTTCATCTTGAGCATGTCCTTAAACACGCTCGATTTCAATTAAGGCCCAACAGCGGCTGATGCAAATCCTGCAAGAGCCGAGCTTCTCGTGGGTATTAGAAAAGTTAGCACAAACTCAAGGCAAGCCGTCTCACAATACACACGCTCCCTTTGATGGTGCTAGAAGCGTGGAAACTAACAAGGATAACCTGCTCAAAGTACTCATCCTTTTTGCGTTGCAAACAAAAATCTTTTATTTCAGGAAAATTTTGATCCAGATGATAGGCGCAGTTTACTGCACGCTAACCATGCCATCGCCCATCTCATGTACCAGGTATAAACAAAATTTTCAGGAGCTGAATAACCCGAGAATGTATTAAGGGCGACATGCTCTTGAGTAAACAACAGGGTCAACACTTCTACCCCAACAAAACAAATGATTTGGCTAATGGACTAGGTAGTGACAGAGAAAAACGGCAAACAGCTCAAACAGGTTAGGTTTTAAGATTTTTATTATGGACACTGATTTATTGGGTCTCAGGTGCTTCATTTCCTATTAACCGGTAGGCTGAATGGTAATTTTAGGACCCTGTTTTTGTATTTTGCAATTGTAGATGGGATCCCAAAGTGCCTATTTCCTACTATTTTGATGATTCTATACGTGAGTTAAATTTCTAGTTTGATATGATGCAGTCAATTAAATGCTTCGTACCACAAGTTGTAATTCAGCAAATTAATTTAAACAAGTTATAAATTTTGCCCAACTTTTTCTATTACTCAATGAATTTTTTTTTTGTCTTTACAGTCAAACCTAGGGTTGACCACTGGTCATATGACCGGTTATTTAATAAAAAATGACCGGTCGTATAGATTTCGGTTTTTATCACTCGAAAGTGACTCTAGACGCATGGGATTCGGTACTTATCCTTTATCCGGACCCCACCTTTCACTACTAGTGATTCACTAGTAGTGAAAGGCTAAAGTACACTATTTGGGGTAGCTCAAAAGTGCGTTTTTTTAAGGGAAAGTATGTCTCAGGCCCTATAAACGATGGAAAAAGGCGAAAAAAAGTGTGGGAAGGATGTTTTTCGAAAACAGAATTAAATAAAAAAGGAAGTAAAGTTCATTGAGAGGTGCAAAAAATAGGTGGGGTCCGGATAAAGGATAAGTACCTGGGATTCTATACTCAAGCCTCAAAATTTTTTTTGATCAGAAACTTTTTTTTTCGCCGCACCAACCCAAGAATTTTATTGCATATTCCTCGAGCCTTCACCCGGTTTTCTATCAGAGAACATCAACTTCGAAAATTAAAAGTGCCCGTAAGCGACCTAAAAAAGTGAGTGTTTCATATGGTAGAACGCAGCGTCTGTGGACTTCCCAGAGTGCTCTGTGGAGCTGCTTCATAGAGCTAGAAGGCACACTGCGCCGATGGCGCATCAGCCCTGACTCCTACATGTACATCGTACGGCTACATTATAGTCTTTAGAGTTTCCGCCCGATTAAATCCTTGGTAAACTACCTGTGAACTGTCCGAGGACAGCTTGCAGGCCACCTGTCTTCTTTTTTGTCTATATTTGCGTCAAAAACTTTTTTGTGCTTGGTGAATTATTAGAGGGTGGGGAGTTAATAGAGTGAATACGGGAAAATCACATTTCAAATCTGCTTTTTGAGAAAATTTTTAAAAGTTCAAAACCGTCTTGTAAAAGGGAAAACATTAGTACGTAACAGACCTTTCAAAGTGTTTGTAAATTTTTAATGTTTAGCTACGGAAACTCGGGAAATTATTCGAACAGCTTTGAACTTTTGGCAAGATAATACATGCATAACATTTGAGGAGAATGGAAAAACTAAACCACGAGTATGTGCTGAAAATATTTTTTTTTACTTGACGTATATATTAGAATGTTTCAGCTGGAATTTTTCGAAGGGCCAGGATGTTTTAGTGAGGTCAGTCAAATTTCAAAAAACCTTAAAACCTCTAAAAATTGGAGAGCGGGTTACTAGGAGTTGTTCGGCACATACAAATGTTAGAAAATGTTTTAGGTTGGAAAAGATGTGAGCGGAAAAGAAAGTCAGTATGTCAGTATTGGATCCATGTGTAGTTTTTTTGCTCCTATTGCACACGAGATCGGTCATGTGCTAGGTTAGAATTCTATCGAATTTTGCCTATTTTTGTGTATAACATAGTTATTATTTCATCGCAGGTATGATTCACACGCAAGCACGGTAATTAAATTTTCAAATTTTTCTCATAACTTTCTCTGAAATTTTTTGCAGGCCAGACAGGGATGACTATATCAATATCGAAGTAAGTGAAAATTATTGTTTATTGGTTTCGATCAATCGGAAAAAAATGTGTTTATTTATATTTTAGCGCGAAAATGTGCCGGCTGGAATGGAGGATCAATTTGAAAAGGTTATTTTGGGGGCCTAGTCGAAAAGAAGAAAAATGCTGCCAAATAGGGTTGTTACACAGTTAACTCGATTTTTCCAAAAAATTTCACCTTATTTCTTGTTTTTATGCTATTTTTTCTCTAAAATTTTAAGCAGGTCACCCCACGTTTGAAAGCCTAGAATGTTGGCTACCCATGGTACAAAAATTTCTTGGTTCAGTTCACTAAAATATATATGTTTTATTACAAACGCTTTCGAATTATTTCGAACTATTTCGAATTAAAAGTTCGAAAATAATTCGAAATAATTCGAAAGTGTTTGTAATAAAATACATACATTTTTGTGAACAAAACCAAGAAATTTTTATAACATTGGGTAGCCAACATTGTAGGCTTTCAAACGTGGGGTGACCTGCTTAAAATTTTAGACAAAAAATAGCATAAAAACAAGAAATAAGGGCAAATTTTTTTGGAAAATCGGATTAACTGTGTAACAACCCTACTGCCAAATAAAAATAGTCCTGTGAGAAATTTTCGGAATTCTACATAAGTTGTCTTAACCCTAAAATAGCTATGAAAAATTTGTTTGGTGTGAGAATCAGAAGGTTCTTTTGCGTTATCGACAGGCCACTTTATTTTGAAGGAATATTAAATGGGATATTTGGTGGGTATATGGAGAAAAAATAAAGTGGCCTGTCGATAACGGACAAGAACCAATCAGAATCTCAAAACTTAAAAAATTCTAGTAATTTTCATTATTTTCTGCTCACCACAACTTCATTTGCAGGAGAACAAACGAACACCTAGCAATATACTTGTGCCTTACGACTATGCCAGCCTAATGCACTACACTTCCTACAACCAGCAAACTGGTAAAGTGATCATGACTGCCAAGGACCCCAGATACCAGGTATTCCCTAAACACTCCTGAACCTTATTGAAAAAAATTGAAATTATTTAGCACACGATGGGCAATACCTATGGGCCGATTTTCTCAGATATACTTGAGATTAATATGCAATACACTTGTGGGGGTAGGCTGTTCACTTTTCCGTGATCTAAATAGAATCTATATTCCTGTGAGATGTACATTTAGATTTTTGCAAGCAAAGTCCAAACAAAATTTGCTTCAATAAAGGAATCCGCAATCCAAAGAATTGCAGCCAGTGTATTTGTCCAAATGGATTTGGAGGGGAGGACTGTTCAAGCAGATCAATGGGAGAAGGAAGTGCTCCAACTGAGTGCGGTAAATTTTTTTGTGCAGTTATAAGGCTGGCCAAAACCATTCGGCTAATTTAAAACGGTTTCTTGACATATTCTCTTAATTCTGTTCCAAAGCATAAAGTTCTCTTTGGTATATAATTTTAAAAAAAACACGACTTTTATTTAGTCCTACATGTGGTTTGGATCCTTTAACATTTGGTTTCAGGCCAAATTCAGGTGACCAGTGTTAAATCGAGTTTTTGACATTGTATAGCAAATGAATTTGGGTTCATCAAAATTGATTTGTAATCAACAGAATTTCGAGATCTTGTAGGAAAAAAAGTTACGCTCGTTTTAAATCGACCAAATTTTTCGCCCACCCTAAAAATCAAAAAAGATACACGATTTTTTTACATTCATATTTAGGACAAATTTTGTCGGTAAGTCACTCAAACACCTTATTCTGGTAAAACCATAAACGAAAAAAAAATTTCGATGTGTATTTAGGCAACAGCCGACTATCAAACACTACACGGAGAAGTAAACGCCAGTAAAGATGGTCAGTTGCGGCAGGTATAATCCAGTGTAAAGAGCTTTCGCCAAATAATTGTAGTCTTATTTCGTAGGCTGGTTGTCATTGGCATATCAGAGCTGCAGCTGGCAGACGAGTTGAAATTGGTGCTTTGTGCGTTTGTAACAGGATTTATTTCTAGAAATTCGCTTTTAGTACTGAACTCAACCACAGGCAAGTGCTCTAATGAATGCTTGTATGGAGCTATTGAAATAAAGTTCGATGATTTGTCCAACGGTAGCAGAGAGCCTGACTTGTCTAGGGGTGGTCTCAGGTATGTGTTATTTGGGCTTAATAACTAACACATCGTTTTTTTCAGATTATGCTGTCCTTCCCACGTTGAAAAAATCGGTCCAATTGTATCAACTGGAGAATTGGTCGTAATCAGCGATTACAGCCAGCAGGGTCCAAGGACTTTCGATCTTAAATATCGTGCTGGTACTGGTTTGTCCATTTTCTTGCTTTTTACTTGTAATAATTTCAGTTCCCGCCATTTCAAATAAGCCAGTAGTGCTCGGAGAGTCATATTCAGCAGGGTCGTTGCAAAACGAAACTGAAGAAAGCAATGCCGACTACAACGATTTGGATTTGGGCATAAATACTACTAGCACATCTCCGACTGATGGGTCTTGGAATCCGTGTGCTGACTACTCTGATAAATGTGAACTTCTGAAGAACTCTCTAAAGCACTCCTGCGAAGACCAGCACAACTTCCACTACTTTGTTGGTTTTGCTAAGTCCATTGAAAACAACTTTTCATATGTCACATTAGATTTATTGTATTCAGTTATCAGTGGGGCAGTTATCAGCCTTTCTACCTGGGTTTGGGAAACAATTAGTTCAAGCATAGTTGATTCTCAATGTAAGACCCTCCTCAAGGCCAACACTTGCAAAGACAAGTGCTATCAGTGATTTTATATCGAGATTCAACTGCATTTCGGGATTCCAACGACCAAAATATTAATCGAAGAAAGACATATAAAAGTCATCAAAAGAATCGCGCTATGGTAACAGTATTGCAAAAAGAATAGACTGTTTTAGATGTTCCACTGCCCACTCACCTGTGGTTTGTGCCCAAAAAGTCTGTTTTTTCAAACTATCTCAACTTTCGTAACTCAAGACATCACTATTATTATCAGATCAACAAGGTGAAACTACCACTAACGAACCACAACAAGAATTCCTTCATTTGGAAGACCAGCCGGTTATGGACTACTACAACTGCATCAACTATGCTCCAAGGTGTGACAACTATAGTTCTCACTGCTCCAATCTACAGGCATGTGTTTACACTTAGTCTTAAAAAAAATTATTAAAAAAACTGTAGGTGGCCCAAATCTGCCCGAAGGCTTGCAAAATTTGCGGAGCTGATGGTTGATTTTAATTTTCTTATAAGTATCTAAATTTGTGATTCTTCTAGAAACAACCCCTCAACCACTTCCTTCTGGAAGGCGTAACAGAACAGATCGTCCTCGAACTCGGGATGGTAAAGTAAAGGGCAATACACACTGGGATAACCAGGACAATGATGAAAGCCAGGATAGTGGGAATGATGATCAGGAAAATCAAGACAGCAACAACGCAACTGGTGATGATAATGATGAGGCTGATCAAGGCAATAATGTAACCAACACTTGCGAAGACAAGTTAGGCAGGGATACTTGTCGCAGCAGTCGTGCATTGTGTTTTCAGAGTGACTCTCAGGTAAAATTTGCGTTTCCACGTGATTTTGAGAAATGATCGTAATAGGAATTGCAACAGACCCGCCTTTGTAATGGGTAAAAAAATTTTATTCACTTACTATAAAAATTCTCCGATGGGTTTTCAAAATTTTTAAGAAAAATACAAAAATATTCCTTCAAAATACTTTTCAAAAGAACTATAAAAAATTCTTTGATGGGTTTCAATTTATAAATTTTTCTGTTAAAGTTTTCATTTTGTTACCTATTGGAAATGTTTATTGGAACTTTTAAAATAATATTTTTTTAAGGGAAGGGTTAGTTAGTTTGGGTTTTCCGACAACTTTTTACAGTGAATTCCGGTACTCCTTCGGTTGGCCCCCCCCTCTTTTTTTTCAAATATATTGTAACTGTTTATGATATAATGTAATGTTTAATTTGTTTAATGTGAATAGAATGGCTTAAAGTTATCTTAATTAATTTTGATTTTTGTTTGTTTAAATTTAAAAAATTCGAAAAAATTTGAAAAAAAAGAGGGGGGCCCAGCCGAAGGAGTACCTGGATTCCGTCTGTAGCCGCCTGGCCATGAAAGCCAGTAAAATTTTATTTATATGGCAGGCCTCAAAAGAATTCTTTGTAAATGATCCTCGCCGTGATGCCCTTGCTTACTCGGATTTTTTCAAACGCTAATGCAATTTTTAGGCGTCCATGGCTGACCTATGTAGTCGTACTTGTGGTCAATGTGGAAAAAAGAACAGTCGAGGAGGTCCTTCTAGAAAAAGAGGAGGTGCAAATGGAACAAGAATAGCAGGTGGTGGGAATAAATCAGATGAAGATGGGTCTGGGTCTGATGACCAAGAAAGCACGGATGACAGCCAAGATACTGGTCCACCTACCAGAAGAAGTGGTAGAGGAGGTTTGCAAAATAATAGTGCAAACGACGATGATGGAGGCGGTCCGCCCACAAGAACTGGGAGAGGAGGAGGCATTTCAAGGCAAAACCAAGGAGGTAGACTAGGTGGAGATATGAGACCTGGTGCACGGGGAGGCATGGATGGACAGCAAAGCGGCGATATGGGTATAGGTTTGACCAATGGTATATCTAACAGCGGAAATCTTCCTAACATTGGGAACATCCCTATAGTGGTGGCTGAATGCAATAGTGACCAAAGGGTAAACTTTCGCGCTGTTACAAAAATTAGACTTTTTTGATTTAGTGCATCAATTGGAACCGCAGCGGCATTTGCAAAATCAGTTTTATGGCTCCATTGAGGGACAAGTATTGCATGAGATTTTGTGGATTTTGTTGATCTATTAAAACTATCACGTGGAAGATTATTTAAAAAATTAAAAATTAAATTCATCGATTGGCCAGTATGTTCAGCTGGCTGGACTGAAAGATAATTACGGCCGAGAAAACACAAAAAAATTACAAATTTTTAGCCAAAGAAGACAAAATCGATCGTTTGAACTAACCAACCTATACTATTTACATTACAATTCTCGAAAGCAAAATAAAAAACGGGGTTTTTATCTATTCATACAAAAATATGCTCTATGTGCAAAATTAAAAATAACCCCCACCTTCTGGTCGATCAAAATTTTCATAGCTGTCCGCTCTAGAGAAGTCTAAAGAGGTGGTATGTTGAGCCGGGTACCCATTTGAAACATGTTTGAGCATGGAAGCAACAGGAGAGGCTGACTTGCCTCTAGCTACCACTGGCTTGGAGGTATGAACTGGTAAGTTCTTAGGAGGTTCTAGTAAAAAAGCCAGTTCTATAGCTGCCTGGTTGTCTACTGAGCCATCTAAAACGCATTTTCTTGATAAAAAAAAATTTTTAATGTGAATTTTACCAGCAAATATGACATCGAGCTCTTCCTTGAAGAAAATAAGTTTTTCCAACTGAGTATTGAGGCCGAAATCCAACGCACATGTGTTGAACTGACATTGAAAGAGCAAGTCCCAATTGGAGGTAGCAGAGGGAATATCTTCTGGGTTAGAACTGCTGGAAGTCTGGAAACATTTGAGCAGAACATCACCTCGTAAAGGCAGCACTCCAGAAGCATGAGACAAGTCGATTTTGGAGAGCTCTTTCAGACATCTAAAATATATAATGTGATAGACGGATCTCATACATCTTTTGTACAAAATTTTCAGAAATATCATAGCAGAAGATTATTTACAACCATACTTGCATGAGCGGCACCCGGGGTGAGCGGCGTCGAGAGCGGCGGCTAAAATCCATACTTTTGAGCGACGCCGCCGCCGCTGGTTTTTTTTATCGCGTGAAAGTATGTTCACGATGCGTTATGAAAATAAGTAAATAGGAGGTGTCAATAAAACGAAGTGTTGCCTTCGGATTTTTTATTTTTGTTTTGCATTTTATTGGTACTTTATCGTGATCCGATCTATCATTTTCTGATTTAATTTCCTATTCAGGTACCAAATGAAGCTAATATGAAAGAAGCGACGTGCACAAAGAGGGTCTAATTTTTCTGGCAAGAGTCATAAAATGATGAAAAAATAATGGTTTGCGATTAAAACTAAAAACACATCGGTCCAAAAAATTATTTTTAATGCTTTTACGATTTTAACTACTGAGAAAGAAAAGAACATAGTAAAGGATTTTACCCGTTCGCAATTGTGGCAGAATAGGCTTTTATATAGGGTTGGCAACAGTTAACTCGACGCTTTGAAAATTTTTGACTTAATTTTTTGTTTTTATGTGTGTTTTTTTCGAAAATTTTGGGCATGTGACCCCGCAACTGGAAGCCTAGGATAGTGGCTACACATTGGTATAAAAATTTCTTAATTTGGCTTACAAAAATGGATCTATTGTAATGAAAACAATTTCGGGTCAGACTACCCGATTTCGGCATCGGGTACCCGAATTTTTGTAAAAAAGCACACATTAAAACAAAAAATAAAGTCAAAAATTTTCAAAACGTCGAGTTGACTGTTGCCAATCCTACTTTTATACAATCAGAGAAGAACGTACCTTTGTGGATCAGGATAGACGATTATCACATAATGAATAAGTAATGACCAAAAAATATGTTGATAGCTTACATAAAAACCTAGCCGGAATGTTCCAATTAACAAAGAACCCTCCCGGAGTGTGATTTTGAGGACCCTATCACGCGAATTGTTTTGTATGAACTTATTGAGTTTTTATTACTAAAATATTAGCTCGATTCTAGTGGTTATTCTGGTAAAAGAAATTTACAAGTTCATATGAAAAAAAATTAAGACCAGCAAACTAAGTCACATAACCGCGTTTTACGTGACCTAATCTCAGTAACACTCTGTTACTTGCCTTGATTTTGCTTATTTCTAAAAACTTTTTTTTATAAACTTTTAGACTTTTTACTACCAAAATATTTGCTAGATTCTAGCAGTCATTTTGAGTACTTAATGTAACTTGCGAACAAAAGACATTGAATAAAAGTTCTCAACAAACACCATGATATCATGGGTAATTCAGAACTTTGATTTGAGTGTCGCAACACGTTTTGTGGTAATATCGGTTCTTTGGCCCATTTTCATAAGGAAGTTGTAAATGTTTACAAGAATATGCAAAAAAAATTCACGTTATAAGGTCCTCGAAATCACACCCGGGAGGGTCCCTTGTAAGTGAAACCCTAAATGCAATTTTTTGTAAAGATAATATATAGGAAAATGACACCGACAACAGACCCTTTGGCCAACAGCACACTGTTATAGATCACGGATAAAAGCATTTTTCAAAACAGAAATTGATGGTTCAAAATAAAACCTAGCTTGTATGATCCGACTAAGAAAAACACACTATGCAATTTCGATTTTTTGGGAAAATATTTATGCAAGCAGCATTCATCAACACATTGGCGCACCTTGGAAAGAAAGGACATACATTTGTGAGCTGGTGTAGACAGGTTTCATCCTCTCATAAATCTTGAGCACTACAATCTTCCCAGTATAGAGTCGGGATAAAGTAATTTGGGTAAGAAATATGGCAGATGGATTCACTTTGACACTCCCCAGTAGCAAATTGGAAAAATATTTTAAATATCTAAAATAATCCATTTCTTAATTTGGCAGCGAAAAAATAATTCTGGTAAACTTACCTTTTGTGAGACGGTTGTCCATAGTCACTGTTGAGATACTTCTCACTAAACAGCTGCATTGAAAACTTGTCTGCCACTGTTTCGGCCCTAGAATAGAATCGTTGTACTGAGTTTAGACGCCAAAAAACATAGACAGTCAGACAGAAATTATCCCATGTATTATTTCCCACATTCAAACTTTTGCGAATTTTTCGACAAACGTTCCAACGGCAATTAAGGAAATCAAGCAGAGGGTCATTTTGAAAATGATGACATCTGCTCAAAATAAAGATATTTTAGCGAAAATATGATATTTTATATGGATAATATTTTTTGCCCGTAGAATACTTGTTTTGCCCGTAGATTTTGAATGCCCGTAGAATACTCGTTTTTGCCCGTAGATTTCTCTTTTATGCCCGTAGATTTTAAAATTTTGCGAAAATTCAAATTTTATGATTAAAAAAAGACTTGGATAGTTCAGAATCCCAGCCGACAGTGGCCAAAAGCCGCTGAAAGTTGGTATTTTTGGGAGTTGACTGAAGGGGGAGTACACTTTTTTTGCGAAAATTCGATTGCGCGCATCGGAAAACCAACTATGATCGGCTTAATCGCCCAGAATTTCACCCTCAACCATTCAGAATTACCCTAAAGCACTTTAGACCACTCCCAACCAGCTTTTAACTACCCTGAACCAGTTTTTTGGGGTGGTTTTAGGTGGCTCCGAATGGTTGAGGGTGGGATTCTGGGCGATTGAGCCGATCGTAGTTGCATTCTGATGCGCAAAATCGAATTTTCGCAAAAAGTGTACTCCCCCATGAGTAAACCCTCAAAAAACTAATTTTCAGCGGCTTTTGGCCACTGTCGGCTGGGATTCTGAGCTATCCAAGTCCCTTTTTTATCATAAAATTTGAATTTGTGCAAAATTTTAAAATCTACGGGCATAAAAGAGAAATCTACGGGCAAAAACGAGTATTCTACGAACAAAAAGAATTACCACCCATTTTATATAGTGCTTATTGCTCTTTAGTGATGTAAAAAAATATATATTTACGGAAAATTCTTAAAAAAATAAGATTGTGAGTTCCAAAACAAGGACAAATCTTATTTATAAGGATAGATCGGAGCCCCCTGAAATCCCAGGCTGGAATCAAGACGTCATCTTGTTCTTTTTTGAAAGCCATAAAAATAATTTTGTCTAACCTAACAAAATTACTACCGTGTCTATTAATCGCTGAGCAAAAGACAATCCCACTAGTTTCGGATAAATTATTTAGTGATGATGGACGTTTCGGCGCTACCGAGTATACCCCCCAAATGAAATTTTTTTTGAACTTTTTCAAAACACCATTTTAACCATTTTTAAGCATTTCCTACACGTTGAACACGATAAAAAAGATGTTTTCACCTACTTTTTTCTATAAAAAGTCGATTTTTTTTTAATCTTGAATTTTGGTATTTTAAGTTGATTTCTGTTTATTATAACTTAGTAAATCAGATGTTGAGGGTACCTTAGCCCCCAAAAAGATGGAATTTGAACATAGTTTTGTTAACTGGGGCCTACCGCATAAAGAAACTCTGGTATGCATACATTTTTATGCATCCAGAGTCCCTTTCGAGTGATTTGCGTCTAAGGTATGGGTGTGCGCATCTCAACCCCAAGCAACCAAGCCCCCTGCGTCCCCGAAGGGGGCGCAGGGGGCTTGGTCGGTTAGAGATGCGCGCACTCACTTACCTCAGACATAATTCCGAGCAAGACCCTTGATCAAAAATGCATTTAGAGGCTCTTTTTGCCCAGCTCCAGTGACCAAAACATGGTAAAACAGCCAAATGGTCGAAATTTCAAAATGCCCAAAACTCAATTTTTCATTGACCAGAACACAAAAATAATGTCTTTTTTGAACTTCTGAGGTGATTTTAGGTTGATATAGGGTGTTTGGAAACACTTTTAAAAAAATTTCATTTGGGGGGGGGGTATACTCCGGTAGGGTCGACGTTTCAAAAGGCAGAATGTCTTAAATCTACACATAAGTCGTAGCGGCGTTTCCGCCACTTTATAAATTCTTAAATTTTATTTTTGGAATTATTTTTCTAACTTAGGCAAAGCCTTGGGTGCAGGGTAAGCTTGCGCTTGGCCCAAACGTGTGTCTCAATATGCAAAAAAAACACAAAAATTAAAAAAGGCGCAAATCTAAAAAAGTGAGAAAAAACGATGAAACTCCTGCGCACCAAAATATATTGGACAATGTTTGATAAATGTCTAAATAACATTAAGAGTGCAGAAAAAAGCATTACAACAAAAAAAAATCTCCCATATTTTTCCTCTGCATATCTGGGTTAATCCAGCAAAATTTTAAATGGCTAGTCTATAGTTAATACCTCAAATTAACAACAAAAATAACTGACCCAGGGTAGCAAATGTTGGTGTAGTGCAAATATGCCGCAACAACTAAAAAAAAATTAACTATGAGAATTTGGAAAAATAGTTCAACCAAGTAACTGACCAATAGCTGCTCTAGCTAACCATCCCTTGCAGTGAATAATGGCTATATTGTTAGAATTACTAGCCAGCCAATTCTCAATCTGTTTGCAAATGGAGCAAAGTCGGTCGAGAGGTGGAGACAGGTTGTCAGGCCAGCCTAATTCAACTACTACACCCGAATTTGAACGGCCCAAGTCGGAGCGCTTCTGCGACACATTGAAGATCTGGGAAAGAAACGCTTATTACTGGATTTGCCCTCGAAGTCACCAGTATTAGAGATTGTCTTATATTAATAGAAAAATGGGCAGCGCTTCCTGATGGGTTCCAAATAGTGTTTCCGAAAATAATACTTTGCATTTGACACTTAACACATACCTTTTTTCATATATTTTGTTTTCTTATCTCAGATGTTTTTACACCGGTTTATAGCTGAGATTTTTCTCTGTCGATTGAGTGGTCAAACACACCAGTTAAAAAAAATTTTTGAGGAAATCACACCAAGTGTTTAAAAAAACAAGTGTACACTTAACACTTGACTTTTTTTTAACACTCGGTGTGATTTCAAAATTTTTTTAACTGGTGTGTTTGACCACTAATCGACAGAGAAAAATCTCAGCTATAAAACGGTATAAAAACATCTGAGATAAGAAAACAAAATATATGAAAAAGGGTATGGGTTAAGTTGTTACACAGTTAACTGAAATTTGATTTTTTTTGATATTTTTATGTGTATTTTTACAAAATTTGAGTATGTGACTGCACTGAAAGCCACCAGGGCACAGTGGTATTTCTTCATTCAGTTTACAAAACTGATTTATTTGATAAAAACAATTTCGAGTCAGACAACTCGAAACGTCCTGACTCGAAATTGTTTTTATCAAAATAAATCAGTTTTTGTAAACTGAATGAAGAAATTTTATACCACTGTGTAGCCCCTGAATTGAGCTTTCAGTTGCGGGGTCACATACTCAAAATTTTGTAAAAAAAATACACATAAAAATATCAAAAAAAGTCAAAATTTTTTGAAATTTCGAGTTAACTGTGTAACAACCCTAGTTAAATGCAAAGTGTTAAGTGTTATTTCGGAAACACTGCTTCCAACTTTTTTCATAAAAAACAATTAACTCATTTGGTGATTTTCAGAATAGAAAAAAACCAAAACAGAAAAATTTAACATTTACATTCTATGAAACAATTAATTTTCAATTTCTACGGTCAATATGTCAATTATGAAACCTATAAGCCATATTTCTTGTAATTTTATATAAGCAAGCTTTTAGGAACTATGTGAAGGACCTGTCAAGATCTATTTTACTTTGTTATTAAAACAAAACTTTTATTACAAATCAATATAAAAAGCCGTAAATTACCTTGTATTGGTCTTGGAAATTCCGCTTTAAACCGTCGGAAATTTCTTTCAATTTGCTTTTGTACACATTGTCAGGCACATTGGTTGTAAAAGTAAGCGCTGAAAATTGGAAAAAAACTATACAGGATGCATCAACTTTTTATTAACAATGTATTCGTAAGCCCCAAATATTGCACCCCATTCAATATTATTTACGCTCGAGATTATAATTGATCATTGCTCTAAGATTTCGATCTAGAAAGATTTAGTCGACAAACGTAAGGGTCAGTCGTTGTTTTGGGAAATTGACTATCGCTCCCCCTCGACCATACTTGCGCACGATAGAAAAACCAGCGGCAGCGGCGCGGCGGCGGGCGAAATTGAAGTTAGAGCGGCGGCGAAGAAAGCGGCGCCGGTAGCGGCGGCAATGAAACAGCGACGCCGCTCGCGGCAGCGGCGGGCTTGATGTTTTAACGGCGGCGGCGCCGCTCGCGCAAGTATGCCCTCAACATTAGATGTTGATTAGATCTATTTTCCTACAACATGGCGCTCGTTCCAGCCTATCAAAAAGTCATGTTTAAGTGCATCGCCATGAATTATGCATAAATTTAGCTACTGCTGAATCTACCTTGGATAAATTCACTGCCACCTCCGGCATTCATATAATTTAAAAGTACGAAAAGAGATAAAATGTAGAAAATTGGGTTGAAACTGGGTTGAATTGGATTGAAAATTTCTCTTATAAGTGAATGCTCTAGCTATCGAGACATTCGCTGTGTGTTCAAAATTTTATATGCTATTGATAGCACAATAAAGTTGCGGGTTTCATTGTTGACTTATTGGCTGAGTTTGAAGAAGCTTGTTTATATTTATGATTGAGATAAAATAGCAAACCCGCAGTTCTGCTAGTAATCTGTGTGAACTGGAAGTTGTCTGCACTGTTCAAACTGCCATTGTCTTTGGTGGTGTTCATTTGGGTTTCGTGCAGGTGTCGAAGTTTCTAAAATCATAAGCATTAAAAATTGAAATCATATTTTCCGCTATTTTGGAAAAAATAAAAATAAATTTTTAGGAATATCTTTTTGAGATATTCTTACAATCCCAAACTCTGGGAGATATTGAGGTAAATGATCAAATTGACCACCCTGGCCCACATAAACAATCGATACATCCTCTATCCAAAGGAAGATGTTTTGCCTTTTGGCTCGAAGGAACAGCAGTCTAGATGGAAGTTAGCCAAAAGAGTTCAATTAAAAGCAAAGGTCAGCTGGACATCATCACCACAGGTCAGCTCAGTAGAATGTTTTAGAAACTACATAAAGACCAGTGTTTTCAAAAACCACCCTAAAATCTCTTTGCTTTCTTGTCAATTTTTTTATATATTTTAAAAATCCTGTTGGCTTTGTTCAGATCGCCTTTCAAATTTTAGGTTAGAGTTAGCGTAAAAGCGGTATAAGTCAAGATTATAAAAAAGTAACAAAAGAGATTAATTGACTGACTCTTACTTGAAATTCCAAGTCCTCAAACATCTTCGACAATCTACTAGGCAAAGTGCCAGGAATTAATTTCAAAAACTTGAACAGCTAATGGAAACTTCTACTAGATAGGAGGTTTTATAAGAAAACCGCCTTACATTAGACCAAATACGATCAGTTAAAAAGTGTTTTTCTAATTAAAAGAGTCAAAAAAGTAATTTTCACGAACATAAAGCAGTTGAGCAATAGACATATAACTTGGAATAAAAATTTTACATTCACTTGAACCCATTATAAAAAGGAGAGAAATTTGATGGGTTGCAAAATTTTCTATAAATGAAAATTGGCACTCAATTAATTGCTGGGTTTGAAAATCGAAATTTCGACTACACAATTTACGACTTAAAACCCATCGGTTAATTAATTAATAATCTTTTTTTGCTGCAAAAAACCTTTTTCCGTGGGAAAATGCTTCATCCGAAATTAATATGTCCCGGAGGAACAGTAAAAAAGAGCAGTGCTTGGCATAATTTGAATCAATTTCTTTGCATAAAAACAAAAATAAGTAAACCAACTTGTGGAATGTCCTGTTTGACACACTCATTGGGCTGAAATTGTGGTTTTATTGAGGTTGAAATGTGGTGAAAATAATCAAAATGAACTTTGTCATTGTGTTTGGCACTGCGAAAGCATAGAAGCATGCTTATTAGGCCATTTATTCAAAAAAAATTTGATTAAGACTAAAAATGTAAGAAATAGCCGAAGAAGATCTATAATAGCGACATTTTTTACGGAAATGGAAAAAGACACAAAGATTGCAATCAAAAAATTAACACATTTTATAATACGAAGAGCACTTTACTAAACCAAAATATGAGCTTTGCTCGGATTCATTTCACAGGTAAGTATGGGCACCCCTTTCTAACGAAAATGGGCAAGCCCTATCGTTTACTTATTGCACCACTGATGGCCTGAAGCTTATGAAGGTGCACCGAATTTTATTTTGATACCACGATGTTCCAAATAGGGATCTTACGTGACCTATAAAAGGAAAATGAGTGCTAAAAACTAATATATCACCTTCACAGTCCATTTGCTAATTCTATAGCCAGCCATAGTCACGGTTGCGCGTGCTCCACATATCACGCCTATAAATCAGTCACCTATTCAAACGTAAATTGCCCGTAAATGGGATCAGACACGCGTAGGGAAGTAGGAGCCCTACGTAACTAGGGTTGACCAATGGTCAATCGATCGGTCAATTGACTGGTCAATTAATATTATTTGACCGGTCGATAATACCGTATTCTCTCTATTAGTTCCACACTCTCTATTAAACCCACACCCCCAACTTTGAGGACCTGTATCTCATCTCAGAGAAAAAATTCAACAAAGCTGTTTATTGCATTGTCTTAACTCCCACGAGCTCTACCGATTCTGTTTTTTGGATTTTGGATTTTCACCCAAAAATCTCGAGATCGACCCCAAATTTTTCCGATTTTCGGACGATTGAAAAATAATCCCACATGTGGAACTAATAGAGAGAATACGGTAAATCGGTCAATTGTTTCCCGCTATTTGCAAACTGTGCCACAGTCAACTATCTCAATACAGTCAACTCTCAGTCAACAATATAGTCAACTATCCCAATACAGTCAACTATCCCAGTACAGTTAACTCTCAGTCGACAATACGGTCAACTATCGCAATACAGTTAACTTTCCCAATGCTACGCCAATGGGAGGGTCGACCAACCAAAGCACGGTTGCAATTACGCTAATATGGGGTTTAAGTTAATAAGAGGTTACGTTGGTGATTTGTTTTAAACTTTAAAGTTCAACTGTAACGGAAATAAAAATAGTAAAAGATACTGAGATGATGATTTTCACAATTGACCGCTTTTCGGTCAATTGAACGGTCAATTGCTGTCAATTGACCGTTCAGTTGACCGAGTTTTTATTTGACCGGTTAATTGGTCAACCCCATACGTAACTAATCAAAGAAAACGGGTGCCAAACTCCAGAGACACAAGCTCTTTCGCTACGTGCAGCATCCTTTTTTTTCACATACAAATTTGAAACCATTAGAAAGCCATAACTTTAAAAAACATCATCAACTTCTATTAAAAAGATTGAGCAAATACAAAATTAAAAAGCCTTAAGCAGAGTCAGGTTTCCAACTTAAAGTAGCTCTTTCTCTGTGATTTTCTTCAAAAAAATAACTCCATTTGGCAGGATTAGGATTTTTCTGACAAACCCCTATTTAGGTATTTTTAAAAATAATTTTTTCCTTTAAAATGCCAAAACTGTTATCTTTCATAAAAACAATTGGCTAAACTATAGTGTAAGTGATTCGCCCAAAATGGGGTTTTATGAACTTATATCAACGTTTTATGGCTTTGAATGGGTAGAAAACACAAAAAAACTATTGGGAAGGCTATTTCCGAGAAAAAAAAATTTTACAAAATTTTTGTAAAAACCATGATACCCACCCTATGGTTAATATTTTAAAGGTACCTGGATATCTATGAGCTTAAGACTAAAAAATAAGGTTGAACATAGTTAACTGGGGCCTACCGCATAAAGAAACTCTGGTATGCATGCATATTTTTATGCATGCAGAGTTACTTTTGAGTGATTTGTGTCTAAGTATGTGGGTGTGCGCATCTCAACCCCAAGCCCCCTCCATGCATCCAGAGTCACTTTCGAGTGATTTGTGTCTAAGCATGTGGGTGTGCGCATCTCAACCCCAAGCCCTCCATGCATCCAGAGTCACTTTCGAGTGATTTGTGTCTAAGGTATGTGGGTGTGCGCATCTCTACCCCAAGCCCTCCATGCATCCAGAGTCACTTTCGAGTGATTTGTGTCTAAGGTATGTGGGTGTGCGCATCTCTACCCCAAGCCCTCCATGCATCCAGAGTCACTTTCGAGTGATTTGTGTCTAAGGTATGTGGGTGTGCGCATCTCAACCCCAAGCCCTCCATGCATCCAGAGTCACTTTCGAGTGATTTGTGTCTAAGGTATGTGGGTGTGCGCATCTCAACCCCAAGCCCTCCATGCATCCAGAGTCACTTTCGAGTGATTTGTGTCTAAGGTATGTGGGTGTGCGCATCTCAACCCCAAGCCCCCTCCATGCATCCAGAGTCACTTTCGAGTGATTTGTGTCTAAGGTATGTGGGTGTGCGCATCTCAGCCCCAAAAGGCCCCTGCGCCCCTTCGGGGTCACCCCCTTCGGGGGCGCAGGGGGCTTGGTTGGTTAGAGATTCGCGCACTCACTTACCTTAGACATAATTCCGAGCAAGACTCTTGATCAAAAATGCATATAGAGAGACTTTTTGCCCAGCTCCAGTAATCAAAATGTGGTAGGATACCTTTTCCAAGATATCCAGGTACCTTTAAAATATTAACCATAGGGTGGGTATCATGGTTTTTGCAAAAATTTTGTAAAATTTTTTTTTCTCGGAAATAGCCTTCCCAATAGTTTTTTTGTGTTTTCTACCCATTCAAAGCCATAAAACGTTGATATAAGTTCATAAAACCCCATTTTGGGCGAATCACTTATACTATAGTCCGGCCAAACAATTGATAAAAAAGTGATATCCTCGGACCGGGATAAATGATAAGAACCAAATCGCCTTTTAAATAGGGTGAAACGGACACCCTGGTTCAAACTTAAATTCCCCAAGAAAGTAAGTTTAAGAGTAAGTAAGACTAAGATGAAGCAAAGTTTCTCTTTTGGTAGCTTTCGTGTTGTTACTTCTTACTACTCAAGGGTCTGCTTTTTATAAAACCTAAATACACCATCTTAAGCAAAATCAAATCAAAGCTAAGCCGAATAATTCGTGGGTTTGTCCCAGTTGTAGCATTGCTGGTCAAAATGTGTGTGTGTGTGTTGCTGCAGTGCTTATGCAAGCAAACTAGAAAAGAAGAATTAAAAAGAGAAAAGACAACAACAATAGACCATAGCTCCAAAGGGGAAGAATATGGCCAGAGAAGTGTTCTGCTTCCCCTTCACTGCACCCTCGCCCAGCCAAATTGCGCAGTCAAGGTGGGTCGAAATAATAGCAGGTGGACAAAATCTGGCTCTATTCTCCCACACTTTTCATTAGCCAATTTTCGAGCTTGCAAACTTTGGGAGGGTCATGTGCGTGGATCAATGCTAACTCAGACAGTGCTCATGTAATTTTATACTGCTTGGGGATGGCTGGATGCAATTTGTAAGTGATTGAAGCTAACACACACATTACTTTGAAAGCAGTTGTATGTGCAGCAAAAGTATAGCGTAACACACAGGGAAAAAAATTCCCACTGTTTCTTTCTTTTGCTTCTTTGCGTTGGTGTATTGTTTGGGGGTCACAGGCAGCTGGAATGCCGGACAATAGCCCTTTGCTTGTTTTATTTCTTGTGAAAAAGGGAAGAAATACAGCGGACAGTCAAACCTCGTTTATACGGCACCCCCAAAAGTTCATTCCCGCCTTGGGTCCGACACTTTCTTTAGCTCAATTGTCCAAGTCTTTTGCTAAATGTGATTCGCCAGCCTAGTCCGAAATATCGCAAGGATTCTGATTTTGCCGGTCGTTTTTCTAAAATTTTTAAATTTCGTCATAAAGACCCGCGAACCTCGGTTATGCGGCACCCCTTTTTAAAAATCAGGTGCCGGATAACCGGGGTCCGCGGGTCTCCATGGCGAAATTTAAAGATTTTGAAAAAACGATCGGCAAAATCAGAATCCTTGCGATATTTCGGACTAGACTGGCGAATCACATTTGGCAAAAGACTTCGAAAATTGAGCTAAAGAAAGTGTCGGACCCAAGGCGGGAATGAACTTTTGGGGGTGCCATCTAACCGAGGTTTGACTGTAGTTCAAATAACTATGATATATACAGTCCTAATATGAATTCGGCTCAAATTGGATTGCACCCTGAAATTTAACCAGTAAATTTTATTTTGACGAATTTCTTTTAATTTCGTTGCAATTTTCTGCTTTGTTTACACTAACAGGTAGCCCTGAATATTGGCTTTATTATCAGCGATCAAACTCCGCTGAATGAATTGAGAAATGTAGAAATTAAAATGTTTCAACAAAATTGACACTTTTTAAACCTTCAAATCTCCATATACCTGAAACCATTCAGTAGAGTTTAGCAATTCCTTAGAAAGCCAAGATTCAGGACAACAGGTTAGTGCGAGAAAAATTGCAACGAAAATTCAAAGAAAAATGGCAACAAAAAATCGGAGGGTGAAATTCAGGAATTTACTGGTGAAATTCAGACCTTTTCGGGCGCACTTCAGTTAAAGTCATATGAATTCCAGGGAGTGTACCAGTTATGGTTTCCCGGAACTCCGGCTTTTTGAGGGTTCCGGCGGCCAATAGGAATTATAGTTCCCGTCCAGGTATCAATTCTTAGTCAACTCCAATAGATACAAAGGGGTAAGAAAGATGCAAAAAGGAGCCCCTATTGTATTTAAATGATGAAAAGGTCATTTTAGGTCTAAACAGAAAATGGGAAGGAAAATAATATGTTTAGCATCTGAACTTTAGATAAATGCATATGCACACCTCACCTTGGCACACCCATATTGTTTGGGGTTGCTGGCGGTAGAACTTGATAAAGGAGTGTATTATATTATCCCATAAAATTTAATATTCTTTTCTTCACAATATTTGGTTTTCTAACAAAAATAAATAAAGAACGTTTTGACTCAAACCTCGATTTTGAGAAACCACAAAAAATTTTATAATTAGCTGGCTGCGACAATTTTACCTCAAAGGTACTTATATGGTTCCCCCGTATCGGATTTTTTTCAAAAACAGGTTTTAACCATTTCTAAGCAGTTTCATGATATATAAAGGGTCAGCCCTTGGCCCGGACCATGTGCCCCCAAAGGGGCTTCCTGTTGAAGTAGGTTGCCTGCCGAAGGCATGCAGGTAGAAAATCTAAAAAAGTCAAAATTTTTGATGGAAAGTGGTCGAAAACCACGTTTTTATCGGTTTTAGCGTGTAAGAATTGCTTAGAAATGTTTAAAACCTGTTTTTGAAAAAAGTCCGATATGGGGGGGACCGTATAAGTACCCCTCAAATTTTCGAAGTCTAGTTTTCTTTTGATAGGCTGCTCTCGAAAATCGCAGGCGTTCCAATTTCATCGCTCGTTTTTTGAAAATCATGCAATTTTGTACAATCATAAAAAACATTGTGAAAACAAAATCCAATTACCCCTCCTTCAATAACCTCAGCAACCCGTCACTCTTGTTTCAAAAAAGGGTGACGGCTTATCAAAGCTACCGTATATACTCTAATAAACGGGCCCCCCTACAGTTAACTATTTTCAATTTTGATTTGCTTTTTTAAACCTAAAATTGTTTATTTTTTAAAGCGTGCGACCACTCATTTTGTAGATCTTTCTGAACTCTACAAAATGAGTGGTCGTACGTTTTAAAGAATAAACAATGTTGGGGTTAAAAAAGCAAAACAAATTTGAAAATAGTTAACTGTAGGGGGCGTTTATTAGAGTATTTACGGTATGTTCACTTACAGTGGCAAAATTGCAGGATTTTCAAAAAATGAACGAAAAATTGGAAACTTCACGATAGCCTGACCAGACCGCAAAAAACGACTGAAAATAGATTTCGAAAATCAGGGTAAAAAAGTGCCGGCCTAGATGGGGAACGAATTTTCGGGGGTCACTAAAGAGGTATTTGACTGTATCTAAAATTTTTGACTGAATATATATAATGTAAAACTTTTCTGTGTTATAAAAGTAGAATTGTTTGAAATTCAGGTCGAAACATATAAGCACAAAAATAATTACTAACTTCAAATTCTAACTGCCCAATTTCATCTGCTGACCCATGAAAATCATTAAAATCCCGTATTTGTCGGCGCTCCAATGGCGGTGTTTGGGAACAACTTTTAGGTCTGACAGCCACTGAATCCACGCCAAGCTGGGCCTTGCATCCTCTTAGACCATCTAACGCACTGCTCAATCCAAATCTAACCCGTTTTAGTGGAGATCTAGAAGCACGCTTTTGGTCAGAAGAGCTAGTTTTACGCTGAATTCCCAGCATCCAATTAAAGATTGCAAAGCAATGAATAAATTGTTCTCTTGAATTTTATTTGACTGTGAGATGTTCAATTAAAACAGTTTCACCACACTTTTTTGATTTGCAATGACCTTTACTTGCATTTTCCCTTCTCAGTGACACTAAAACCGTTAAGAACAGTCTTTTTGTAATTATTGGTAGCAGCAAAGAAATCAGACATAAGAGACCATCTTCTGGTTTTAAAATATTGTTTTTTGTTCTAAAATTATTAAAGGGCTGCTCAAAATCACACCAATATTTTTAGAAAAATTTATTCTCGTACTACAAAAAAATTCTGTCTAATTAGTTATTGTAATTAAAATTTGTACTAAAGTAAGCGTCTTGATCGAAAGGGGGCCAAACGAATTACGTAATGGATAATATTTTTTTCTTACCGCAAAACACTTGAAAATTACCACAAATCATTTTTTTTTCTTACCGCAATTTGATTTTCCCACAAAATACTTTTTTCTTACCGCAAAATACTTTTTTTCTGCCCAAACCACAAGGGGTACCAAGCGAAAATCGTGTTTTTGACATCATATACCAAACAAAATGTATATTTTTTCTAAGACGATTGCAAAAAACCGTTTGTCGAAATTTGACGTCTACCAAAAGTTATGGCCATTTGAAATCGGCCGAAGTTCTTGGGCCATACTGCATCTTATTTGTAAAATATGTTTTAGGCACATTCTTCGGGACACGGACGTTTCTTCGAAAAGGACGTTTCCCCGAAAAGACCGTTTCCCCGAAAAGACCGTTTCCCCGAAAGGCCATTTCCCCGAAAGGTCGTTTCCCCGGAAAGACCGTTTCCCCGAAAAGACCGTTTCCCCGAAAAGGACGTTTCCCCGAAAAGGACGTTTCCCCGAAAAAAAAATTAAAAATCATATTGGTGCCTTTTTTAAATAAAATTTTTATTTTGTGGCTGTCAATTGTTTTTCTTGTCTGTCATTTTAATTTACTGTTAGTTGTCAGCTCACAGCGTGTCAGCCAATCAATTGACACGCTGTGAGCTGTGTAGTATTGAACTCTTTTACCTTTTTCTTTGTAGAATGTTTTTTGCGCACTCATTTTGATGGGCTTTAACAGTGTCAAATGTTTTGATTTTGTCTATTTTGAATTTTCAGTTCAAAAGCTATTGCAATGATCCGAGAAGTGCTGGCGGAAGTGAATGATGTCTACTATTCAGAAAGTGATGGGGAACAAGAGCTGCTGGCCTCGCTTATCGATCCTCAGCAAGCAGATGTAGAGCAAGCCGAGCCTAATCCCGAAATGGCGATAGATGTTATCCAACCGGATCATCGCACAAACAACTATGCAGAGGCTGCCAATCATCGAATCCAATCAGAACTCAACGTGTGCCATCCCGGTCTCTGGAATTTGATCAATGGTCTCAAAACGGTGCAGCAGGGTAGGGACCAACTCTTTCTACAGTGGCAATTAGGCAAGCAAGCAAAAGGAAAGCGCACCGTCTACAAAGAAGCTGACGCTCGCATTTTGAGAATCGTTCAGTCCTATGCCATCAGAAACACCGAAGAATACCTCAAAGGGATTGCCAACAACTATGTGATGGAAGATTAATATGCTGAAATAACTGTTATTCGTTTACTGTTGTTTCTTTAATTTTTGTTCCTCGTTAACTGTTCATCGTTAGTTTGTTTATGTTCTATCCTCCAATAAAAAAGTTTCAATTTAAATTTATGCTCCGTCATCCAAAAATCTACCTGAATATGAAATTTGTTTCTTTTCGGGGAAACGTCCTTTCGGGGAAACGTCCTTTCGGGAAACGTCCTTTTCCGGGAAACGGCCTTTTCGGGGAAACGACCTTTCGGGGAAATGGCCTTTCGGGGAAACGGCCTTTTCGGGGAAACGTCCTTTCGGGGAAACGTCCTTTCGGGGAAACGTCCTTTTCCGGGAAACGGTACGGACCCACATTCTTCTGTTGAAAAAGTGGCGTAGGTGCTTTTGGCCCCTTTTTTCCACTTTTTGAATTACTGCCTTTTTTACTTTTTATAGTTTTTTTGTAGTTTGATGCTTTTTAAAATACATTTAAACTTAGGTAAAGCCATAGGCACAGGGTAGGCCAGCGCATGTTAGGACGGGCTCAAATGTGTGTCCCAAACTGCTATAAACACTAAATTTTTCCCCTTCCGGCAAATTCCACGCGTTAATTTTCCCCTCCAAAATTTTGAGGTCACAGGTTCAAATCTTAGTGATATCAGAAAGACCAGTAAGCCTTGCGGCGGGTAGGGGGACCACCTGGTTCCTCTCCTAAATGGGTATCTACCTCCAGAATCCAAAATTTTGGATTTAGCTGAAAGTAATTTAAAGTCATTGTACCCTATCCAGAATCTTGTTCTGAACACGGTTTGATAATACTAAAACAGCAGTTTGACTTGCAGGAACACCAGTTTTGGAGTAATTACGCATCCCGTAGGGTATCCGAATAATGCGCAGGCGGTTATGCCTAGGTATCGGTACTCAGGTGGAAGTGACTAGGTAGTAGTAACCCGATTCTCAGGTGGCTTAGATGGATGGAGATATCTTAAGATTAAGGGCATTTATGCGTAGTGGATAGGCTGAAATAACGAAGTTCATTGTTTTATCCACTCAGTCCATATCCGGGTATTTCAATACATTATTTCAAGGCCAAGCAATATTCAAAAAAGTTTTTTGCGAGAAATTCCTGCTGTTAAGATACGACCTACCTTGGTTTGAACTAGGTATGATTTATCACCATATCTTTCTTTCAAAAAGCTTTTATTTTTATTTACAGTGATTTTAGATGCGGGAGGATGTGCGCTTTTGAATTAATGTATATGTGCCTCTCAATATTGCGAAAAAAATTCTAAATCGAATTTTTTAAATTTTTTTGTTCTGTGGTACATTTTTTCAATTTAGATGTTTAAAAAGAAAGACCAATGTCATCGGAATTATTGTTAACAAATAAGCTTGTCAATAAACAGACAAAAAATTTATTGAACAAGTATGAATATACTTTATTTTAAAAACTTTTTGACACAAAACTTTTTTCAACAAAATCAGATATGAGCAATATTGCATCAAACACCTAAAGGACAGAAACTTGTTGCGAAGCATAATAAAGAAGCAACGAACAATTAAGCTTAAACAAATTTCAGGCAGATTGATTTAGTCGAGAAATTAAAAAAATCAAAAACTCAATAGGGTCATCTGAACTGGCCGCCTGCAGGGAAGTCACCCAGCAAAAGCTGTGCCAAACCGGTGATAAGTGAATCACCGGTTTATGGGTGTGACACCCGTCAAAGTCTCAGGCTTTAATTTGGTTCCGGATCCGGCAGCCGTATCCAGAGCTGAAGCAAATTTTAAGAACAAATTCTGGAGACAGACTCCACAACAGATCCCTGGATGGAGCGAAAATTTTAAAAGTTCACCGCGAAAACAAACGAAGTTCATTTCAGCCGGAACGTAGGTTCACGGCAGGTCGTGGCTTCAATAAACTTCAAATCTCTTGATTTGAAGTTCAGTTGAAATTCAAATGAACCTTTTCGAAGTTCATTTCAACTTCATGTTAGGTTCATTGGAGGTTCGCAACCTGCCATGAGCCTTTAGTAAACCTCCAACAAACTTCAAATGAACGTTTGTAGAGCGTTAATGCTTATATGAGGTTGAATAAAGGTTGATATGATGTTCACCGGTAATTTGAACCAGCAATAAACTTTAAAGAGGCCGAATCGATGTTCAAATGAACTTGAGACAAACCACCATAAAAACTTTTCGAACTTCGGACAAAACTTTTTGTGTTCAAATATTGTTCTTAAATACCGTAAAACCATTATTAATCAGCCGGATTATTTTTCAGCCGTCTCAAAATCGCGAAAATTTTGGCTCGATCTCGAGATTTTCGGGTGTAAACCAGGGTGACCATCTTGCCGCTTTTTAGTCAACTTGCCGCTTTTTTGACATTTTTGCCGCTTTTTTTTCGAAATAAAAAAGCGGCATTTGAAAGAGAATATTAAAAGAGAATATGAACATCGTTTTGCTGGTGTTTTGGTGAAAAGATTCCTTTATACTTCTTTATGTCTCAGCGATAGCTTTGCTTCTATAATTTGCACCAATTTTGGTGAATGCGAAAACTGGTCTTTGCCTTGCTCTCTATCTTTCCTTCGAATGCGTTCTGCGAATCAGTCTTCTCAATCGTGGACAATGTGTGGAGTGATGAAAAGAGTCGTCTTGGAGTGGAAACATTGGATTCGCTTATCTCCGTCAAGTGTAACAGTGATATGAATTGTTCAAGGATGTATGAGTTGTTTTTATCTGACAAGCAGTTGTTGAAGCAGGCTCGAGGTGTTGAAAAATATGCCTTCGGTCAATAAAGATGTATGATTGTATATTGTAGTTTTACTTTCTGCTTGAAATAACACGTCTAATTTCAAAAATGTGCTGTTTTTAAATAATTTTCGCAATATGCCGCTTTTTTTTTTAACTTACCCTAAATGCCGCTTTTTAAAGAATTTCGCCGCTTTTTTCGGAATTTGGGTTGGTCACCCTGGTGTAAACCCAAAAGTTCAAAAAGCGTGATCGGTAGTGCCCGAAGTAGTTTTGAAAGCCTTGTGAACTGATGACTTTTCGTTTATTTAACACTCTCAATACGGCTGATTTTGAGACCCTTTTAAAATCATGTTTCAGATAACTTTTTTCGCAGAGTTTGCACATTTCAGTTTTGTGCGCGGACTGCGCAAAAAAATTGCTGTCGCACGTCTATGTGCAAAAATCCATGATACCGTATCATGGATTTGAGCATTTTAAAATTCCCGCCTAATATAATTCTCAGGAAAGTTGAGTTTTTAGTTGACATATGCCAATTCTGAGGCCAGAATCGTGCTCAGCGTGGTCGATTTACTGACAAAAGTGTGATCAGAAAAATATAATGGGGTCATCACACAATCCGGGTTTTGCCTTCATCCCCCCCTTATCTACTTATTTTTCTTTAAGCCATAGGGAGGACCAAAGCAAAACCCGGATTGTGCAATGACCTCATTTTATTTTTCTGATCAATTTTTATAAGTAAATCAACCACGCTGAGCTGGACTTTCCAAAAACTGGACTTTCCTGAGAATTATTTTTGGCGGGAATTTGAAAATGCTCAAATCCATGATACCATGGACTTTTGCGATTTTTTTGCGAAATGTGCAGGTCTTCAATTATGTCGCAGCCTCCAAGCCCCAAGCTCCCTGTGTCCCACAGGCTTGGGGTTGAGATTCGTACACTTACAAAATACTCACAAAATACTCGAAAATGGTTCTGGATGCATGAAAAGATGCATAGCAAAGATTCTATATGTGGAAGGTCCAAAATTACAAAAAAACTATGTTCAAACCCTATCTTACACGGTATATGGGTATAGAAGGGAGTAGCAGGAAATTAATTGCAAGACAAAAACTTTCGTTTTAAATCAAAATAATATCTGTTCAGACAAATTACCAGTGATGTAAACGGCATGGTCCTGAAATTCCCGTCTCGCTGAAGAAAAATTGTGCCGTCCCGGTGGTCCCGAGTTTTCAAAGTGAAATTACCGGTTCCAAAAATTAAAAAAATTCAGGACTTTTCTCGGACTTTGAAAAGCTGCGTGATTGGTTAAATGTCAGTTTCTAAAACAGAAAAGGTGCGTTGACGTTTCTCCGACTTTAGACATTTGCGTATTTTCGGAGAAACGTTCAAAAACAACAAGGAGGACCAAGGCAGATTTTTTACGTTTTTTTCCAAAATTTTCAGATCATGTTCGAACCACCAAAAACCATCCAAAAGCACCTCAAGCCACCCAAAACCACCCAAAACACCCAAAACCATCCAAAAAGCCTCAAATTAGCGGTCATTCTGTAAATTATTTCAACGGATATCGCTCATTTCCATGGGTTGAAATCATTTTTCCTGATTTCAACCCATGGAAATGAGCAATATCCGTTGAAATAATTTACAGAATGACCGCTAATTTGAGGCTTTTTGGTGGTTCGAACATGATCTGAAAATTTTGGAAAAAACGTAAAAAACCTGCCTTAGTCCCCCTGTTGTTTTTGAACGTTTCTCCGAAAATACGCAAATGTCTAAAGTCGGAGAAACGTCCCTTTACCATAGAAAAAGCCAATTTTGTCATTTTTTTACAAAAGCAAGGGCACAGCTCGCCTCAATTTTGGTGTCCTTAACTTAGCTTATAACCTTGAATTAAAGATGATAGTTTCTTTTTTCAAATGCTTTTTACGAGATACGCAAAACTTTGAAAAAAAATGTTTTTTAAATCATTGATAGTGGAAGCATGCTGAACGATTTTTTTTTTGAATAAAGGCTAGACAATTTAAAGAGAAAAAAGCAAAACGAAAATTCAGAAAAATTGTACTTATTGGTCTTGGAGTTAATTTTTTCCAGTCCCAGTAAACTTTTGAGAAAATTTCGGCTTCGAAAAGCTTTTTTTTTCAAGTCTCGGTAGTCCCGAAAATTTAATATTTCAGTTACTAGAATTTAACGGAGGGGGGAATTACTAGAGGGAGAATTCGAAGAAGAAGAATTTACCATCTCCCGTTAGGGTGTCTTAAAAAATGATTTCCTTTACCAATTTTTTATCATGTCGACGCAAAAGAGGTCAACTGGATAAGAGTAGATAAGAGTTTGAGTTACAGATTTTCAGGGCCTCAAGCAAATTTAAAATTGAAGTTAAAAAAGGAACAAATGAAGTTCAGCGAAGGTTCATAATTACGGTTAAAAAAGAACGAGTAATGGACAACCGTGAATTGAAGTGAAGATCATGTGAAAGTGAAATAGGATAAAAAAGGTTGAAAGATAATTTATTTTAAAATTTTTTACTTTCAAAATGAAGTTCATTGGAACTTCAATGCAACATCCTCCGAACCTCTTTTTAACCTAATGTGAACTTCAATTGAATTTACAAATTGCCTTCAGAATGCCATCTGAATCTGCTCATTTTGAAGTTCATTTGAACATTTACCTTAGACATAATTTCGAGCAAGACTTTTGATTATAAAATGGATATAGAGTCTCTTTTTGCCACGGCCCATGTTGAAAAAAATGGTGAGACAGTCGAAAAATACGAACATTTATTTTTTTAAGTTTTGCCATAAAAGTGGCCCCTATTATTCCCTTCCCCTCTCTATACAGCCCTTATTCCCTATTAAATTGAGAAAGTGCCAATTTGAATTTCGAAATTTTGACTAAAGAACCATGATACCCCCGTGTGGATCAAAAAAAATTTTTTTGCTCAGAATTAAAAAAACAGCCGGCTTTCTCATGAAATGGGGGTTGAGAAACGCGAATATAAAGTTAGCTCCTCCATCTAAGCGCTGTGCGTGGCGGGGGGGTGTTGGTTCTATACTGCAACCCTTCATTGCAGGTTCGAGCAACTTTCAGCTGATGTCCAATTGAAGTTCTAATGAGATTGAGTGAACCTGCTTTGAACCCCCATTCGCGGTGTATAGAAGGTTGCATTCAACCTGCATTGAACTTCGCTTGTTTTTGCAGTGTTCGGATCTTGAGCCCAAACGGAAGAAGTATAAATATATTTATTTAATATTTTTCGATAAAGTTGTTGAAGGCCAGATGCTATTTCTTTCGTAGAAATACCGTATATCCTCTAATAGAGCCACCCCCCTCTGATTCAAAATCGTATTCTTGACATTGCGTTTTTAACCCACTTTTTAAAGATTCATCTCAGGCAAGTTACCACCCGTTTTGTAGTCAGTGAGATGAGCTACAGAATGAGTGGTAACTTGCCTGAGATGAATCTTTAAAAAGTGGGTTAAAAACGCAATGCCAAGAACACGATTTTGAATCAGAGGGGGGTTACTATTAGAGGATATACGGTAATCAAATATTGTCCGGTGGATAAGAAAACCAATAACAATAATAAAAAATACGCTTAGTGAACTTGCCAGCACTTGCCAGGCATGTTTTTCGAATATTTTTATCTTTTTTTACACTTTAAGAAGCACATGGGCGCTCAAAAGTTTGAATTAAAGCATGACTCCAAACGCAAACATAAATATTTGAAGCCATGAAATACCAAATTGGATAAAATACCAGTTTCAGTCGAAAAATATCAAAAATTAAAAAAAATTTTAACAAGTAATTAAGCGAAACTTTTTTTAGGACGAAAGCTATTTGTTTTTTTATTGCTGGAATGTTTCTTGTATGATTACTGAGGAAAAGAAGAATGTGGTGAACGAAGTCACGATCACCTTGCCAATCAATAAACTGCTTTGTTTGCAACATACCAGCAGTCATTAATTCTTATGATGTCTCTTCTGCAAACAAACTAATCTTTACGAACATTGAAAAAAAGCTTTGAGAATAAAAATTACGATCGACAGTTTCCGCGGAACGCACATTGCAATTTAGGAGACCACTACAATATTTTAACTGATAAGAGTGTGTGCGAATTGTCACGTTGTGTGTCTTATTTTGTTTGGTAGTTTACAAAGTAAAGCAATAGTTAAGTTACGGCTGCAGGTCGTTTTCCCACCTTGATCTCGTCTTATTTATTGATTTTCAGCCAAAGAAATACTTATTGGTTTTGGAAGCATGAAACTGTAAAATATGTACAAGTGTTCAGCTAAGAAGAACACGCAAAAGTCAAATTTTGAGAAAGTGGACCTACGATGTGCAATAGTCATTTTTTGATATCTGTTTGACTATATTACCTATGAACATGGTGGCGCCGTCAGAATTTGCATTTTCGTTATGCATTATTTTTTTTTCTTATTAGACCCCTGATAATAATATGTTTAAAGAGAGCGCATGAAGCTAGCTTTCTAATGGTATATAGGAATATGCTGGTTACATTTCAATTTTGGGGTTTACAATCTAATTTATGTCAATACCCTAAATCCCAGAAAGAAAAATAGTTTCAAAAAACAGCGCTTTTCATCTGGGATTAAGAAAAAAAGTAATTGATAAGATCGTGAAAGAAAATTTATCCTCCAGAATACTCTCGCCTTTCTGGAAAAAAAGCAGTTTCTAAGCCTTGAAGAAGAGATTCTGGTTTCGCTCTAGATCAGTATTCAAAAAAAATCTGCTTGGTAAATCTCACAATAAATTTTGCTGTAATGCGAACTTGTTTGACCTAACCAACTGTCGCAAAAGTTCGGGAACGACACCCAAATGACCTGCACTTTCTGGTGGGTCACACAATATTTTTATTATCGAATACTATCTTCTTTTTGTTGGGTTTCGGAAATTTAATTTTATAATAATTTTATTCAAAGTTAATTCCCAAAACCCAACAAAAAGTTTCCCATATCTTTTATAAATAAAAATATTTTATGGCTTATCAGAAAGTGCAGAACAATTACTTAATTCCTTAACCTTATTGCTTATGATAGGCAAGTCGTCGGCAAGCAAGCTTCGGAGCTACTCGGTTTTGAACCACTCGGTTTTAAACCGAGTAGATTTTTTTTGCCACGGCCCGAGTTGAAAAACATGGTGAAGCAGCCAAAAAAAGTGGCCCCTTATTATTCTTTTCCCCTCCCAATACAGCCCATAATCTTTTTTAAATTGCTTTTCTGGTCCTATTATGGCAAAATTATTGTATAAAAATGGTTTTTAGGCATTCCTAAAAAAGTCGATTTCTTGGGTGTAAAACGAGTAGCGTCCAAGCTTCTTTGTTATCAAATTTTCTAAAGAATTAGCAGCGTATTTAAAAATCTCGACTGATTCAATTCAAAGTACAGGGTGGCCCAAAAAAAAATTCGGATAATTTTGCAAAACTTTTATTTTGAAATTTTTTTCATTTGTAACTTATTGCTATTGTTTTTCATACACATCTCTTATTTATTTATTTTGAATTGTAAATTTTGGCGTGCGCTAAAAATAGAGATGGCGACAGGACAGGATCCTGGTCCTGACTGGTCGGTATTTTGGCCAAAATGCTGTCCTGAAATCCTGACTGGTCATTTCGGAAAATCCTGGCCCTGGTCCTGAAATTTGAGAAGTCCTGAACAAAACATTGACATTGAGTATTCCTTAGGCGAATTCTCTGAACTATCCAAATTTGTCAAAGCTAGCTCGCCACTTTCTCTCAGCAACAGCTACTAGCCAGCCGAGTGAGCAAGTCTTCTCCATCGCAAGGGATGTTTACGACTACAGAAGGAGCAGACTTGATCCCAAAAATGCTGAGATGTTGATCTTTCTGAACAATGCCTTGCCACTAATGAAATACACTTACTGAGTTCAAAGTGTCATTGTTATGTAACAATCTTATTATTTGTTGTTCAAAAAACCAATTCCCTGTTGTACAAACATTTTATTCTTGGGTTGTGGTCAATTGTCTTGGTCAATAAAACGAATTTTTGAGAGGTTTGAAAAATCCTGGTTTTTTGACCAGGATCCTGGTTTTTTATTTTAAAAATCCTTGTCCTGGTCTCGCACTTGCGCAAAAATCCTGTCCTGAAATCCTGACTGGTGCCGGATGCGCATCTCTAGTTAAAAAGTTTTAGACAAAATTTTAGACAAAGATAGTGGTATCATACCAACCGAACGAAGTGGTCGTCCACTTGGTGCGATTTTTTTTTACGTTTTTCATGTTCCAAAAACCTGTTTTCTAGACTAACTCGGGCATGCTGAAGATGGTTTGATAGTGGTAAAATGCCGTTTTCTCGAGTATTTTTTGAGTTTTGGACAATAATTGATTTTGGCGAAATTTTGGCGAAATCAATTATTGTCTAATACTCAAAAAATACTCGAGAAAACGGCATTTTACCACTATCAAACCATCTTCAGCATGCCCGAGTTAGTCTAGAAAACAGGTTTTGGAACATGAAAAACGTAAAAAAAAATCGCACCAAGTGGACGACCACTTCGTTCGGTTGGTATGATACCACTATCTTTGTCTAAAATTGCACCAAAATATTCAAGTTGGCGCCAAATGATATGATGAAAATTTTTGCGAAACGCCCCTGCACCGTTTAATACTGTGTTTGATTAACTAATTTTAGTAAAGGGCCACCGGGCCGCCAAAAGTACGGCCCATTTTTTAATTGGATATGATAGCGATAGTGATAAGGGCCTTGAATTTCCCGCCTGATATGATAATGATATGATAACATCCTTGAGTTTTTTGCGTGATATGATAGTGATGTGATAACGCTGATGTGATACTGATCTGATAACCCTCTCATATCATATCATATCACGTGATAGCGGAAATGTTCTGATATCAGGGAACCTCTGTTAAAAACGTAAAAAAAATAAATCTGTCGAAATTTAAAATGCTGCTATTTGCCGCTAACCGCATTTCTAGCTCAGGGAGTTTTATTACTTTTTTATTTTTACTTTTTGAATGGGTTACAAATTGTAATTTACAATATTAACTTGCTGAGATTGTCACCCATCATTATTTTAAACGTAAATTTGTACATAATGAGCGCTAAAAATGTATGAAAAAATGTTTGAAAATTTTTGCATTCCGTTGAGTTTTCAGTGGGCTGGAATCCAAATTTTGACAAGCTGTGGCTTGCATAGCAAAAAAAATAGTGTCTTTCTTTTATGAAACCCTGAAAAAAACATATAAAATGTTTTTCAGTAACTTTTGACAGTAGCTTTATTGATTTTTCGGCCATGTTTCTGAGGTATGTACCTTGCATACAAGGTGGTTTTCAAATTTCAATTTTGTTGACAAACTTTTGAAGTGTTGAGTGTGTGTCGTCAGTTAGTTAGGGAGTTGACAGGAGGTTGTTGTGGGAGCAGTGTCTGCTGCTTCTATGTCAAAACTAATCTTTTGCCCCTGTGTCTGTGATCTATTCAAATGGCTCTTTTTGTGTCTTTCTGTCTTTTACATATCGAAATGTCCCATTCTTTTTGTTGATAGTGAATTTAACTAACTAAATACTTTTGCAAGAGTAAACAGAGAGTAAAAAGGCATTTAGTTTTAATTCCTGTATTTTTTCTCTTATTATTTTTTGCTTCGTCAACTAGAAGATTTCAGTCCTTCGATACTATTGTCTATAGCACATTATTTTGGACTCTAAACTTGTGTAAGTGACAAGTTTTTTGGCTATACCAAAGAAAACGATCGTTTTTTTGTAAAATTGAATTTTTTACTTCAATAGGTCTCTAAAATATATATTTCCAAATATCCATGTAACAGGGGTGGCAATAAATACTATAAAAATCATTTGACTAAAAAAGAAAATTTTTACTCTGTGCTAAGTAAAAAATGCCATTTTATTTAGTGCTTGTTGCTATTTTTGTTATAAATCTTTAAAAATAAAAAATTTTCAGTCCTAAAAAAGTTATAAAAATTAAAAAATACTATTTTCCACCCCTGCCACAGAATAAAATTTTTGATAAAAATTATTGAAAATTTAAAAAGTACACTTTGACCATCGTAAATAAAAAAGGTTTTTATTTTTTGCCATTTAAGCTAAAAACGATTTTGAGTGAAACTTCAAAAATAAAAAGGACTTGGGGTTTTACTTTTTTTTTAAAATAATATCTAAAAACCTGCTTTATAGTCCCACCAAACACTTAGAAAAAAATTAACCTGAAAATTGAACTTGCACAAATGCCACGTCAATAATTTTTGGAAATTTGTCATTTGAAAACTTCTTTTTTCATGATGCTCGCAGCGAGGTTTTTTTACTACAAACAATTTTTTTACTGCTCAAATTTTTTTCCTTTCATAATTGAAAAATTTGATATTCAGGTGGAAAATAAAAATAAATAAATCCATGCCATAAGGCTTTGCACATCACCCACAGTTAGATCGCATCGCACCGATGATAGTCCGTTCGCTAATTGCTCCATAATCTCTTGCTTCATTGCATCCATATTGCTAAAAATAAAGTGCTGAAAGCGAAATGCACATCCAAGAAAAAACCTAAACCTAAGCTTATTCAAATAAGCCTATTCGAAAACCAAACGAATTTTAAAAAATTTAAAAAAACCATAGGGGGGACCGAAAGATTCTCTAAATGCATTTTCAATCAAGAGTCTTGCTCGGAATCATGTCTAAGGTAAGTGAGTGCGCGCATCTCTAACTCTCAAGCCCCCCCCCTCCTTTGGTTGCGCAGGGGCTTGGAGTTGAGATGGGCACACCCACATACCTTGGACACAAATCCCTCAAAAGTGACTCTGGATGCACGAAAATGTATGCATACCTGAGTTTCTTTATGCGGTAGGCTTCAGTGAACAAAACTATGTTCGAATTCCATCTTTTAGGGTATCCAGGTACCATTTCAAGATGGTTTACCTTAGTCCCCCAACCAAAAAGTCGATTTTTAGTCAAAAAAAAGGGATCAAGGCAAAATTTTCACGTTTTTACACATTTCTTTAGTCTCGTACTCAAAATTTTTCTTTCTGTCCGGAAAATCCCTCGCGCCTACACTAAGTAAATCGACTATGTGCTACACGATAAGACTTTCAGAAATGCTGTGAGTGAGTTGACAGTTCGCGCGGGTCCCTTGTTAGACTTTTTATAATATTAAAGGCGTTTTTTGTGGCAAGCGGATTTCGAATAATATTCTTGATGGATTGCTTTGTTGTACACGGTTGTATAAAACAATTTAAAATTTTTGGTATAATAATTAATATTGCTCATGTATGACTCATATAAGAACACATTTAGATGCTTGGATGCTCCTTCTCTTCTAAACAATCACTGCTAGGAAGAGTTTTATTATCGGGGGAGTTTGTGCATTTCACTCCGTCCAATCTTCATCCAAAGTCAATCCGAAAACTATCTTCAACGATGGCGAACCCAAAAGTTCTAACCCTTGACACTATCAACCCAAATGTATGTAATTATTGATCTTCTCCAAAGTGACAAAATGCAGCCAAAATTTTACTTTTATTTCCGATTTTCTCTCATCCACATTCAATTTAATTTTTTTGTCTACATTCGATTTGTTTGCCGCCGCGCTTGGAATTGCTTTCAGCTTTAGGTCACTTGGAGGACTGAAAGTTCTTTGTTCTTCAAACTTCTTGACGTCTCTTTTGACAGTCTTCAAAGAAATTCCGGTTTCTTAAATTGTTTTCTTGCTAGATCAGCCGGCGCTAGTATAGAATACCCCCAAATCAGACCTTCTAAGAATCGTTGTAACTACCCTTTGGAACAACAAGTTTAGGCTTAGCCCTTAGGCTTAGGGGTAGGCCAGCGTATGGAAGTTGTGACTAATAAGTGTTTTACGCACTTTTCTGTGGTCTGCAACATATATTTGGGTGCTCTTTACTTAGGCTTAGGGTAGGCCAGCGTATGGAAGTTGTGACTAATAAGTGTTTTACGCACTTTTCTGGGGTCTGCAACATATATTTGGGTGCTCTTTACTTAGGCTTAGGGTAGGCCAGCGTATGGAAGTTGTGACTAATAAGTGTTTTAGGCACTTTTTCTGGGGTCTGCAACATATATTTGGGTGCTCTTTACTTAGGCTTAGGGGTAGGCCAGCGTATGGAAGTTGTGACTAATAAGTGTTTTACGCACTTTTCTGGGGTCTGCAACATATATTTGGGTGCTCTTTACTTAGGCTTAGGGGTAGGCCAGCGTATGGAAGTTGTGACTAATAAGTGTTTTACGCACTTTTCTGGGGTCTGCAACATATATTTGGGTGCTCTTTACTTAGGCTTAGGGTAGGCCAGCGTATGGAAGTTGTGACTAATAAGTGTTTTACGCACTTTTCTGGGGTCTGCAACATATATTTGGGTGCTCTTTACTTAGGCTTAGGGGTAGGCCAGCGTATGGAAGTTGTGACTAATAAGTGTTTTACGCACTTTTCTGGGGTCTGCAACATATATTTGGGTGCTCTTTACTTAGGCTTAGGGGTAGGCCAGCGTATGGAAGTTGTGACTAATAAGTGTTTTACGCACTTTTCTGGGGTCTGCAACATATATTTGGGTGCTCTTTACTTAAGTTTTAGAAGGCATAAGTTTGGGAGGGGGGGTATTCTATACTAGGGTCGATCAACCGATTCAATCAAGATCTTGGAATGCTCTTCGCAAGATCCCTGGCATTTTTAATTTTGTGGCCAGCTTTATTCTTTCTTTTGTTAGGCACTTTTTTTAAATTCTTTTTCGACTTGACTCAAACTTTTTACTTCTTTGTTCTATAGCTTGAAAAGATATTGCAACGGATGAGAAAAAAAAACAAGGCAAAAGAAAAATTTGGTAAGAAAAAAGTAAATTTCGGCAAAAAAGATTGAATTTTTTTGAAATAGCTACATTTGTCACTTTTCGGGAGGGAAATTAATAGGGGATGTATAAAGCTATGTTCTGTTTATTAGGTCAAGACCATGGAATATGCAGTGCGTGGACCGATTGTTATTCGAGCTGTAGAAATGGAAAGAGAATTAGCTCAAGTAAGTTTTGTTACTGAAGGTTAACAAGGAAAAATTTTGAATATATAGGCGAAGCAATATCCTTTTAAAAATGTCATCAAAGCCAACATTGGAGACTGTCATGCTGTTAGTTTTTTCTTAGACTACTTATTGCGATCAAAACACATTTCAGATGGGACAAACGCCAATAACTTTTATTCGTCAAGTAAACATTTCACTCTTCTCGTCATAGTTTTTTAAGCAAGTTGGTTTTCTTAACAGGTGATAGCATGTGTTACTTTACCGGAATTGCTGGACTCTTCCGACTTTCCACAGGATGTGAAAGACCATGCTAGAGAAATACTTCGTGGTTGTGGTGGCGGAAGTGTGGGTACGTCAATTTTGACATTATTTGAAACTTATTGGACCACTTGATTTCAGGTGCTTACAGTCAGAGCACGGGTATTTTTTAAAATAATTTTAAGTATTTAAAATTTTTTAAAGTGTTTTATTAAAGGACCATGCAACTTGATAAGCACGGCAATTTGTGGAATTTGAATTCGCGCGGAACCAGCCTAATTTGGGTGTACGGTCAGTTCGCCCCACGGTCAGTTCGCCCCGTTTTTTTTTCAAACCAATAAAGTAACCATTTTTTGTCATGAAAAGTATATTTGGTATTTCAAAATTTGTTCTACGAGCCAGTCTCGATACTCCATAAACCAACAAGCCAAATGGCAAACTATTATTTGTGGTTTTCGAGTAACCCTTGTGCACACCTTGTTTTAGCATTTTGAACATGGTATGACGGTGGTAAATGTTATCTTGTAAGGTATTTTATGAGTTTTAGTGATTTCGCTCAAATGAAAATTCACTAGCAATACCCCCTCCTGACCATAGGTAATTACTATGTTTTCTCAATAAAAAGGCCCTCTGATTCGCAACTTTACAGATGTTAATTGTAATCACAGCTTTAATCTTCACAGCTTCAAAATTCAAAACAAGGTTTGCACAGGGGGTTACTCGAAAACCACAAATAATAGTTTGCCACTTGGCTTGTTGGTTTATGGAGTATCGAAACTGGCTGGTAGAAAATTTTTTGAAATAACAAAGATACTTTTCATGACAAAAAATGGTTACTTTATTGGTTAAAAAAAACGGGGCGAACTGACCGGAGCGAACTGACCTGTCTCCCCTAATTTGGTCAATAATATTTTCGAATCATTTTTTGTTTGCACTTAAAATTTGTTCGTAGTTTTAAACCACCCACTAGCAGGGTTGTTACGCCTTCAATGAAGATCTTCAATGAAGGTGAAGGCCCTTCTGAAGATGGGGTATAAATAATTTTCAGGTGAAGGAATGAAGGTGAAGCCTTCAGGACAAAATTTTTTGGGTGAAGGAATGGATGAGAAGGCTTCATGGGGGCTCATTTTTGTATTGAAGCGAGGGTGAAGCCTTTACACTTAAATCTCCTTCAACGAAGATCTTCTTTAGACAATGAAGGAGGAGAAAGTCTTGTATGACTAGCTTTTCCCGCAAATCCCAGTGAGAAATTGATTTGACGAATTCCCGCAAAAATAGTCAAACTCGCGCTCAGAGTTTTACTAATCTCCTAATCTCCCAACCTTCCTAATCCCACACCAATCTACAGAACCCAGATGGAGACTCAACCAGCAGGTCGAAAAGCTACATTTGCTACACATTACAGCCGTCTCGTCCAATTGGTGGATCAAGTGAAAACATTCGCCTCAGACAGAATTGGGAGTACGTGAAGCCGGAGGATTTGCAGCTCATGAAGGACGCTCTACTGATTCTCGATCCCGTAAAAAAATTCACCTTACGACTTCAGAAGCAAGGGACGCCGACCATCTCCTTAGTTCTCTCGGGGCTGCTGGAAATTCTCAAACAACTCGACATGAGTCCTTATAACGTTTCTTCTCCTTCTTCTGCCAAATTTTATTCTTATTCCAGGAGCTGAAGGTGCTACTGGACGTTTGCAGGGATCTGAAAACAGCAATACATGTTCGCTTCAAGCGAGTCTTCCAGTCGGATTGGAGTACGCCGGACTCAATTTTTCTCTCCGCGGCTCCCTGGATACTCGTACCTTCAAATATGTGGCTACTGATCCTAGAATCCGAGATACCATCAAGCAGCTGGTAAGCCATTTTCTTATCCTTGACCATTTTTTATTTATTCTTCCACTATATCAATATCTTCAGTACTCCTCACGATTCCACATCGATCTCTTGGCGGAAGAAGGCACTGAGACTCAAATCAACGGAGAAGCCGAGGACGAAGAAGTAGTGGCGTTGCAAGAGGAGAACCTGTTCGGCTTCACATCAACCCCTGTAATCAAGAGGAAGAAGATCATTCCCATCACAACGCTGGACATTGAAATCACCTCCTACCTTGGCATAACAAAGGATCCCGACGTGTGGCGCTTTTGGCTCGACAACACCGCCAAGGTTGGTATTTTATTTATTTTAGGGGCAATGATGAACTTTTATTTCATTTTCGAAGTTATCTCTCTTAGCGACATCTCTCCTAGGGACTCCTGCGATATCCGGCGCTGTGGAAGGGGGCTTTTTCAATTTTCGGCCACAACACCAAGGGCTCGAAGGTTAACACAAGTGCGGCGCATGCCCGGCGGAAGGTGTTGCTCACGTTCAGCCGGGATTTTATTGATATTTTAATAGTTCTCTTTTGATTGATTCGATTGACTGGTTTGTTGGAATAAATTTAGCATGAAGATATAATGAAGGAGTCCATTTTTAATGAACAAACAAATGAACGAGAAATTTGTAATGAAGGTGAATGCTTCACCCCTAAAATTATTGAGTGAATGAATAAAGGTGAAGCCTTCAGAAAAAAATTTTCATTAAAAACCCTGCCCACTAGTCGGGCCCAACGCTGCTTGACATTGCCAGATCGGACGAGTTAACCAACTTCCACTGCTCTACATCTTTTCATTGCAGGACTCTGTTCTATATTGACCTATTAATAAAACTCAAATTCAAAATGCACACAAAAAGTAATTCGAAAACATTATCGACCAAATTAGGTTGGTCCCGCGCGAATTCATATTTCGCAAATTGCTGTGCTTATCAAGTTTCATGGTCCTTTAAAGGTGTGGACATCATTCGTAAACACGTTGCTGAATTTATTGAGCAGAGAGATGGTATCCCATGTGACTGGGACAATGTTATTCTTTCTGGTGGAGCATCCGAAGCCATTAGAGTAATCTGACACAAACTTTTATAAATACATGTAATTGCTTTTTTTGTTTTAGAACGTTCTCAAACTTTTTATAAACAAGAGTTCGTCGAAGAAGACAGGAATTATGATACCGGTAATATGGCTTTTCTTAAAAGAATAAACCTAAAGTATTGTCGAGTATTTTTTTGTCCAGATCCCTCAATATCCTCTCTACTCTGCTTCTATTGAAGAATTTAACCTTGCGACAGTAGGTCTTTTTGCATTAAAAAAACATTTAAATTATTATTCTTAGGTAGGCTATTACTTGGATGAAAGCAACAATTGGTAAGTTCAGCTTGACGTGATCAAAATATATCTAGTTTCCACTATATTTATCAAAATTACATTTAAAGAACCACTGGCTTTATTGTCAATGGAAATTTTTCAAATTTAAATGACTTAAACTCTTTAGGTTAGGACTGTATTCTTATTATTGGGTTGTTCGATAATTATCCAGCGTTTTTTTATTTCCTACAAAACTTTATTTTTTGTAACTTTTCTTTTAAGTATGTGATCTTTTGCAACTATGAAAGCAGAATAGAAATATATCCTTTATATGTCTGGTATTTTTTATTTGTGACGTTTTTTGTAAAAAGTTTGGTTTTGAACGTTTTGAAAAGGATGCCATAATCTTCCATCAGGACGGAGCCCGACCGCATATCAGAGCTGACGTTGTTGCCTCAATCGAAGACAAAAGATGGGAGCTGCTGCCGCATCCGCCGTATTCGCCAACAGAAGCACCCACAGACTACCACGTAAACCACTCGCTCCACAACTGGCAGCTTGGGAAAAAGTTTGCAAACCTTCAAGAAATTGTTGATGACATAAGACAATGGATTGCTTCAAAGACACCGGATTTCTTCGCTCGTGTAATCAACCTTCTGCCGTACAAATGGGAACAGGCAATGGAATTCGATGGAGAGTACCCTCCGGAAGATTAGTTGCTGTTGTGGTTGATTTGTTATTGTGTTTGATTTGATTAATAAAATGGTTGATAAATTGTTTTGCCAAAGTTAAAAAAACGCTGGATAATTATCGAACAACCCAATATCATTTAAAGTTTCGAGAAATTACACAAAAAGATAGCGTTGGACGAACAAATACTTGGGTAATTTACATTTTCTGAAATTGTCTTTTGAGTAAAATTTTTATTTAAAAAGTTCCTGTTTTTTTTAATTTTTATATACCAAATTATTTGAGGTCTTTGTCCGCAGAAGAACTAGAACGATCTTTTGAAGAAAGCAAGAATCAGTTTGACATCAAAGCATTAGTAATCATCAACCCTGGTAATCCGACTGGTCAAGTGCTGTCAAAAGAGAATATCGAAATGATTATTAAGTTCGCCCACAAACACAATCTCTTTATTTTTGCTGACGAGGTTGTTTACACAACTATTTTAATTTATTTTAAATCAATTTATAGGTTTACCAAGAAAATGTTTACGCCGACGCGTCCAAGTTCTATAGTTTCAAAAAAATAATGTCCGAAATGGGCGAGCCATACAACCAGTAAGCTGCAATGGTTTTGTCTGAGAAGCCGGCGTCAAAATATTTTTTTGGTTACCCCTTACTCATTTTGGTCCGCTGGTTGATTTTTATATGTCAATTTTAGCACTAGCTTCTTAGATAGGACCGTTTTTCTTTGTACTAAAAACTTAATGAATTTGTTTAGTTTGGAGTTGGCCAGCTTCTACTCCTGCTCCAAGGGATACATGGGAGAATGTGGATTGCGTAAGATTTTTTAAGGTTTGTACCAGGGCTTTAAAAAAATTTTTTTTTGACATCCAACATCCACATCCGGCCAAAAAATTTTTTGATATCCACATCCGACCTAAAATTTTTTGACATCCAACATCCACATCCGGCATAAAAAATTTTACATCCACATCCATCCGGATGTCAAATTTTTTTGACATCCTGACATCCAAATGACATCCGGATGTCAAATTTTTTGACATCCGAATTTCCGAGTGATATCTGGATGTTTTCGCCTCCTTTATAATCCATCAGGTCTTTTACAGCTAAATTTTTTACTGTAATAATTAACTCTGCAACTATAGTTATAAAATACTGGACATAGCAATGGCAAATATTTATTTAGACGTTAAACCAAGACAGTAAGGTGAAACAAATTAAACATTCATCAGATATTAATTAAACCCCAGGAGCACTTTCCTTCGAAGCAAATTTTCCAACGAGAAGCCCTTGACACCACCGGAGTTGATCGACAAACGGGAGAAACCTAGCTCAGGAGCGAAAATAATAAATAATCTACTCACTTGATCCCTCGCTCTTCCTCGGCCTCTTGCTCGAAGTTGATGGCGTATTTCCTGGCACCTTCCGTTTGTTGTCTTCTCTTGATGTTTCTTGTACTTCCTGGCTCATGGCGACTTGCTTGACTGAAGAAAAAGTATAATTTTGGTTAGAAAAATTGGGAGGGAATGAGCTATTGGAAATTGGAACATCCGAAAAACATCCGGACATCCGCTGACATCCGACCTAAAAATTTTTCACATCCACATCCAACATCCACATGGATGTTTCGGATGTACACATCCACATCCGGATGTATCTTCCGGATGTTTTTAAAGCCCTGGTTTGTACTCATCTTTTGGGTAAATGTAAATTTAAGGTGGTGGCTATGCGGAGTTACTCAACTTAGATCCTAAAGTGATGGTGGAGTTTAAGAAGATGATTTCGGCTAAGCTATGTTCGACCGTCGTTGGACAGGTGAGTCATACTTCGAATTCGCTAGTAAATTACCATTTTTCAGGCTGTGATGGATTGCATCGTTAACCACCCCAAGCCAGGTTGTTTTGTGTTAACTAATGTACAAATAAATTATAAACTAAATTATGTAAATTGCAGGAGATCCCTCTTATGACTTGTGGATTAAGGTAAATATAATTAAAAAATGAATCAAAATATTTGAGCTTGGTGAACAAAAAAATTGTAGGAGAAGACCAGTGTGCTGGAATCACTAAAAGAAAGAGCGCAGCTAGTAACTAAAGCTTACAATGCCGTCCAAGGGGTAAATTCACAAAACTTTCACGTTTTTATTTGATCCATTTTTGTTTGCAGGTGACAGTACAGCAAGTTCAAGGCGCAATGTATGCGTTCCCATCCATTGATATGCCAAAGAAAGTTATTGAACTCGCTAAGGTGATTTGTTTCAAATATTTTTAATTAATATTCGTACAAGTCTTTTTGTATTTGAAACTTTTTTATTCGGACAATAATTTTAGGCACAAAATGTACAGCCAGACTTTTTCTATGTGAAAGAATTGCTTGAGGAGACTGGTGTATGTGTCGTTCCAGGAAGTAAGCACAGTTTTCTGTTAATTACTTTCGGCCCAAAAACTTAAAAAATTTCTTGGTGTATGTGTTGTTGTTGAAACTAAAAAAAATTTATTTTTGTTTTCAGGTGGGTTTGGTCAGAAACCAGGCACTTGGCATTTTCGGACGACCATTCTTCCTCAGCCAGACACTTTTAAAGACATGCTGGAACGGTTTACAAGATTTCATGAGAATTTCCTCAAGAAATATGCGTAGTATTTGTGCTGTATTTGGAACAACCAACCTAATCTGTCGTCCAATTAATTAATTAATCTAAGTAACAACTGTCTTGTATCTACTAAACGATCCTTTTTTTTTTAATTTTTTTTCTTTTATGCAGACTTTTCTTAGGCAAGTAACCAGTGAAGTTGTAGATCTTTTCACTGGCTATAATCTGAGTGGTAACTTGTCTAAAATGGGGCTAGGACACTTCGCTATGAGGACAGTTCGCTATGGACAGTTCGCTATGTTTTATAGTTTTCTCTTCCACAATCATTCGTTTTTCATCTCGTTCTTTCGTTCTGAATCCAACGTAACCTATGAGCAGTTAACCAAATAACTTTATTCTTGTAACAAATGGACAGAAAAATCAAGGGTTAGCTGGTAACATCATAACAAAATGCGATTTCTTTCATACCTTCATCTCAAACTTTGCAACGTCAAAGTGATCTTTCTTGTAGCGGATCCATCCTACACATACCTCTGTTGCGCCCGATTTGCTGTGCTTAATTAAGTAAGGTAAAATACGGGAGCACTTCAACTATTGCCCCACCAGTCGATTCAACCCTGGCCCCACCAGTCGATTCAATCCTGGCAACACCAGTAGATTTTGTGCGCAATATTCAATTTACATATTATATTTTTAATATATATATTATGAATCAAGTGGTGAGGCCAGTGTTGAATCGACTGGTGGGCAATAGTTGAACTTAGCCAAAACATCGTTCACAAAGACCCTCAGCTACCAACCCTGTCAACGAAAAATGGGACGAAACGAGGAGAAGTTTCAGGCTGAAAGAGCACGAAGTTGGTATTGTAGAGCTTGGCGGCCAGCAGGAGTTGCATACTGCATCCCCACTTTCCAAGTTGCGAGTAGATCGTGGCATATGCCACATCGCTGCGATTACAACTGAAAAAAGCATTGAGATGCTCAGAATAGGTAATTTTAATAATACAAAGAGATGACTGACAAACACACACTGAACAAAGATACTAATTTACAATTACAAGAAAAAGGGCAATTTAAACACATAGCGAACTGTCCTCATAGCGAACTGTCCATTCAAAAAACATAGCGAACTGTCCATAGCGAACTGTCCTCATAGCGAACTGTCGTTTTACCGTCTAAAATTAGTCTGCAAAAAAATTGGTCAGCGAAAATACCGAAAACACAATTTGGATTTAAAGGGCTGTTTAATTCAGATGATACTGTAATCTGACTGATTAATGCGCATAAAAACTCTTGACATTGTATTGTATAATCTTTAAGTCTCTGGTTTTTAATGCTAATATAAGATGTGTAAATTTGCATTCAGTTTTTTGAAAACTGTTTAGTAATAGATATTTATTAGATAACATGGTGAACAAATTCTAGTGAGCAAGTATTTCCTTAGGTTAAATTGTGAATAAAGTCTTTTAATTTCATTTCCAATTCAAAAAAATCAAAGACAAAGGAAAATAAATGAAAGATGAATAAATTTTAAAAAAATTGGGATACGGAATTTTTATTTTACACGCAAACGTATTTCAACATTATTTTGAGTAATTTTGTTAAAAGGTGACAGTTGTTGGTTTCGGAGGAAATTTTTTATTTCAGGCGAGATATTTTGGTTTAGAAAGTTATCAGGTATGTGCAGGGGCCGCACTCACTGAACCGGACTCATGGCTGAACAGCCCGATATATAAACTTCAACCTTTTCTGAAAACCATCATTTATTTTTTTCTAACCTTATTTATATAGTCTCGAAGTGTAGATTGATTGATTCAAAAACATTCAAAACAAATAGCTAATACCATCATCAGTGGCGTATGCAGAAATTTGTGACGGGGGAGGCAGAATTGTTTTATGCCATTTTACCTACACCGTTTTTAAAAAAGAATTTGACGGAGAGCATTGATAAGTAAAAAAATCTTATCTTTTGTGCTTTAAATTTTTTCACGGTTTCAAAAAGGTGTTTAACCAAATTAAAATAAAATTTTTGACAGGTTTCAGAATGGAAAAATTTATAAGTTCTGAAACTCATCAGAAAAAATTATTGTAGCTTGCATATTGCATTCACTAACTAAATAATACAGGGGGGAGGGATCCAGAGGTAATTTCACCTACATCGTTTTCAAGTTTTATATTGTTTTTAACTAACAATATTTTTCAAAAAATCTGATGGAGGGAAGGGTGCTATAATCATCTCGGCGGTCTCCTCCTGTCTACGCCTTCGACCTCTACACCATCACCTGAGTACCACCACCTGATTAACACCACCTGGGTACTACACGATACTACACGGTACTACAACTCGATCAAATCACTGTCAAATTCTTTCCTCCGAATACAACAGCCATCTCACAGGTTTGTTTTTCAGTTGATTTGATGCAAAAAAGTCCAGTTTTTGTAGTCTATGGATCAAGGCGTCATTCAAAACCTCAAGGTCAACTACAGAAAGTATCTTTTTCGTTGGGGGATCTCTCAAATCGAGACAGGCAAGAACTACAAGCTGGCTCTTTTGGATACTTTACATCTACTTCATCGAAGCTGGGAACAAGTGAGTAAGGAAACTATCAGGAACTGCTTCCGTCACGCTAAATTCATCCACAGGGTAAATTGCAAAATATCTTTCGTACCATAGTTAGAATCTTATGTTTTGAGGAACTAAGCAATGCAGAAGAAGGCGCTGGTGATTTCCGGCATGAAAAAGATGGTGCTGGTGCAGATAAAGCTGTAGATGAAGCCATGGATGAATTTCTCAATGCCTGGACTGTCTTACTACAGCTTGGTGGAATTGACACTGACGTTGCAATTCAAGATTACATCGACGTAGATGACTTGACGACCACAAGTTTTTCAAAAAAAGGGGTTCGTCTGTCTGTAATATTTTTTACAGGTGGTGCTCTCACGCTAGCTGAAATAGTCGAAGATGTCTCGAGAAGCAATATCGATGCCGATGAAGATAGCGACACTGACTTTTTTAATGCCGAAGAAGTCGAAGAGGAAAAGCCATCAATCAGCCGAATAGAAGCGCAGCGCGGCTTTGCGATAGCGCGTCAGTATGTGGGAGAAAACTCTAGTGATCCTGCCGTGCTTCGCTTCACTGATGGAATAGATAATTTTTTTCCACGAAGAGCGCCGAAAGAAGATGATGCAGCCGACAATAACGAATTTTTTTCCCGCTAATTGTTGATAAATGTATTTGAATTGTTGTTGTTTAGTGTAAAAATACAAGTATCTTTGAATTTGCAATTTGTAAGTTTGTTCAGGAAACCCTCGATATAGTGACACTTGTAAAGACTTTTCATGGAAACCCCCGCTAGAGTGACACCCCGCTATAGTGACACCTTCGCTATAGTGACACCCCAAGGCCGGTCCCGAGGGGTGTCACTATAGCGGGGGTTGACTGTACTACCAACGGCTAGGCTGAGAGAAGGGGCGTCGATGGCGACCGGGTCTATGGCCCTCCCCCGTCAGCTTTTTGTGACAAAATTGTGATTTAAAACAGTGTGAAAGGCGAAAACGGTGTAGGTAAAATGGTACTTACCCTATTCTCTCTAATAAAACGCCACGGCATTCTATTTTTTCAGCCCACCTTAGGGGGTGGCGTTCTAATAGAGAGTGTTTTTCGACCCATTGGATTCGTGAACATCAACCCACCGCAGAAAAAATTCAAACAACATTTTCATCCAAATATCATTACTTTTTACGCCAATTTAGACAAATTCTTTAATTGCAACCTCCACTCAACAAACTATTTAATATTCTAGAGATTACTATAAAATTACTATGATCGTAGAACATTATGATCTTAACATCCTCTTCTTTCTCGAGATCAATTTCTTCAAAGAGCTCGGCCAATTTTTCTTTCTCGAAGTTTTGCTTGACCACTTAGAACTGGTTCGTCTTTTTTGAGCCCACAACTGTAAAACCCTTAGAAGTATACAAAAACGGGTTTTGAGTTCGGAGTCAGCTTTCGAACGAATTGAAAAAGTGTGAAATCATTGTTATTTTTGTCCGTCTAAGTTTGGGTGTGCTCAAATGAAGATTTCTTCTCATGTTTGGTGTCATTCGATTTCTCGTTCATTCAGCTTTTGAATAAAAAAAAAGATCTGGACAAAGTATCGCGAATTTAAAAAGTTATACCAAAAACAAAACAGGTTACTGTTTATAATGCCCTACTCTGTATATTTAGATAAATTATTGTTTTCGTTCAAAGTAATTGTTTTAGAGAAAAAATTTCCTCCCGAAAGCGGAGATCTTCCAGTTTAATGTAAAAGTTTTTTGTTTCAACCCTAGAAACTTTGGCTTTAGTATCGAATACAGTGCATTTTTTGTTTATCAAGGTGAGATCAAGGCAAAAAATTGAGCGGATTAGACACTGTACCCAAACTTTGGTCTAATTGAGAGGAATTCCTATAATGATGGCTATCTTCAATATTTTCGTAAAAATATTTTTTTAATTTAATTTTTACTATCCCTATTGCATTAAGATGCAAGAGGTCCAATAAGTTCTTTTTGTTCATTTTGCAGACACTCCCATTTAGCGGCAGCGGTGGCAAACAGCAGATTGTTGTAAGTCTCTCTTAAAAAGGTCCACTAGCAGCACCCAAAAATGAGTGGTAGTAGTAGCTAACCCTTTAAAAACAAAATTTTTGTCTTTGGATGAGAGGGTATGTGGTGGCCAGAAGTGTAATAAACCAAACACGGCATCCTCATTTACAAAGAAAATGGGCATATGGCTAGAGTTGGGTGTGTGGACTGCATGAAAAAATTAGATAGAGAAAGCAATTCTCACTAAAAAGACCACTTCTTGTGCACCCCTTTTTAAAGCGGTGTTATATTTGTGGGGGCACAAAGCTAGGAGCAAACTAGTTGGCTGTTTCATCCCCTACTTCTTTTATTTCAGGAGTAAAGTTGTTTTGAGGCCTATACAAATGGATTGTTTTTGTTTCACTCCTTTATTTCATAACTACTCCGCCTTTTGTGTGAAATTTATTAGAATTTTTTCACAAGTGTTGGGGATTTTATTGCAAAACCCAAATATCTGCACCAGTATTCGTGCAGCCGAATATAATCTCCTTTGTTGCGTCATCAATTTAAAGAATCCGAACTATTCGGCAAAGATTTGCTTTCGCCTCAAAAAGACTTTTACCTTAAAAGCCGTTTTCTGTAATTTTGGACCAACTGTTGTTAGAATCTTCAGAATTCTGACATCTGATTTTTTGGCCTATTTTGTAGAGCAAGTCGTGCTGAGCAGGGTTTAGGACATTTTTCGGCCGTATAATATTTTTTATATCCGTCGTATTTTCTTTTTTGCACCTACTCTATTTTTTGTACACTCTTTTTACCCTAATTTATTTTTTTACTATAAACGAATGCTCTGTTAAAGAAGCCGCATGCTTTGAATTCAAACCAGGGAAACAGATAGTATGTGCACCAAGGCAAGATTTACTATAGGGACAGAAATCTAAAAGGTGCGAACGAAGGAAAGGTCTCAACAGAATGCGATCAGCAAGTAGTTAGTGGATGCACAGGAAGAGCCTGGTTGTGGGCTGAAAGTGGAGATTTCGTCAAGTACGCTTTTTCATTCGCATACTTTTTGGCAGCAAATCATAAATTTCGTTTAGGCTTGTTACAGAGAATGGTTGCGAGGCTCATCCATCCCAAATTGTTTCTACTTATCAAAAATGAGGAAAAGCATTTGGCTACGACTACAACCATGGTATGCACGTACTTAACCAATTGTAATCTTATATTCTATAAATTTCAGAGGACTGGAGAAATAATCTACCAAGTGAGGCATCAAGTACGTGTATCAGGCATACGAGACAATCTACCGCGAGCAGATGCTAGAAAAAGGGGTATTAGAAGGGCTCGAATAGAGTCTGATGATTGCACACCACCATCCATTCCATCCTCACTTGAAGTACCTTCTTCGGTCTTTTTTTAACAGTTGCCTAACGGCTTGTATTTAGAGTATTGTCATTCCGCAAGCTTATTGTATATATCAAGCAGTAAATGGGCGTGGACCGGATGAATGGCTTGTTGCAGACTCAGGCATGGAACAATCAGTTGGGGGTCGAATTTTCATTTTTGGTCGTAAAAGCTATGAGCAGTGGGTCGGAAGCGTAAATCATATATTCGTAGATGGGACGTTTAAGATTTCTCCGCCTCTTTTCGAACAAGTCTTGCTAACTTTTTTCTTTCCGATAAAATTCATATAAATTTTAGGTTTTCGCTGCTTTGGCAAAGCGAAAATAATTCGTGTTTCCTATTGTTACAGCACTTTTGCCGAACCAAAGAGCCGTCCCATATCGTCTTTTATTAGAGTTGCTTCACAATTTGTTTCCAGCGCTCAATCCAAACTCAATTTCTTGTAAAATGCTGCAAGAGGATAGTGGGAGGTCATCGATATTGACGGCTGCTAATGGCATTTGTGCTCAAATCTCTACAAGTATCTTCAGGAAAAAGGATTATCGTCACGATATGACAATGATGCTCAACTTGCTCACGACGTCTATTCTCGTCTTATTCTATTCCAATGAAAGACTTTTACAGTTCTTTTTTTAAGTCTCGGAAGATAGTCGCTTTGGCCTGCGTTTCATAACAGCATCTGTATGAATGCTTCAATGCTTTGAAGAAATATCTGCCTCATATTCTTGCCCCGATTCTAGAATGGTTTGAGAACAACTATCTTGGCTAGCATTATTACATTCTTTTAAGAGATTTTTCAAATTTTTTTTTTACAGGAAAAATGCAGCGAAATGGTAAACGAAAGACTGCACGCTTTCCTCTTCCGATTCTTGGAATTTGGTTGAGCGTATCAAAGATGGTAGGAAGATTTGCACGGAAGATTATGCGTTTCAAAAAAGGAGGTGGTGGCGACTAGGGTTGCTTTTCTTTCCGGACAGAAAAAATTTGGAAAGTTTTCCGGAAAACTTTCCGGTTGGCGGTGAGAAATCGGACAGAAATAACAAGGGATTGTACAGGTGGTAGTATACAGTTAAGTGTACAGTCAACTGTACAGTCAACTGTACAATCAACTGTACAGTTAACTGTACGGTTATCTGTAGTTAACTGTTTTAAACTTACAGATTTTTGGTAAGTTATACAGGTTGTAGTAGGTTACCGTGGTAACTTACCGTCTAAATAACCCTAGTAAAAACGTATAAAAACTAGGTGTAACACGGGCTCGGTTCACAAAGAGTTTCTCTTCTCGTGTTTTTATTTCTTTCATTTTTTGGGAAAACTTTCCGCGTTCTTTTCTGTCCGGAGTTTTCCGGAAAGCTTTCCATGCAGCAACCCTGGTGTCGACTCCCGAACTTTTTTCAGAATTCAAAGTTGATTGTTAAATTTCGAATTCCTCTCGAGACAATAATTATTTGAATTCAATTATTTCGAACATATCTTAAATGTTCGAATTTTCGAATTCAAACACTTATTGTCTTCAGAGGAATTTGAAATTTAACTGTCAACTTTGACTTTATAAATTAGTTTTGTAAGCAAAATGGGTACGCTGATTACGAATGCGGTGTCAGATTTTGCGATTTTATAATAAAAAAAAACGTTTTAACTTTAAAATGATTATGTTTATTAAATTGTTTCTAACTTCCCAATGGACTACTTTTTTCAAATTTTTTTTTGAGCCATCTGGTGTAAAAATTACAGAGCTTTTAAGAAATTTTAACCAAAAGTTTGCGGCGAAATTTGAAAATTTGTGTGGAGAATTTATTATGTCCACCTAAAAATTTCAAAAAAAATTACATCTTTCAGATCAATTTTGCTGAAAGTTTTTATAATGAGATTTCTGCGTCGAATGACATATAATATTCTGAAAAAATTACAAAAAAATAAGTTGAAGCATTTAAGAATATAAATTTTCTCATTTCTCGGGAGTCGCCACCACCTCCTTTTTCAAAACGCGTAATCTTCCGTGCAAGACCAACTTTTCTACATGACTGTCCTTCTCAAACTTGCTTAGGATGATGAAATCTGACGTCAAAATTTTGAGGTAGCAAAGTTTCTTATAGGGTGGTCCAAAATTCCAGAAAATGAATTTTAATGTTTTTCTGCAAATTAGCTTGTCTTAATATTTTAAAAAATAAGTGTTTTCAAGTTTTTTTTTGACAAATGTTTACATGCTTTTCAGCAATTTTCTAACAATTTTCACAAAATTGTTGTATTTGTGTTAAACTTTCTGCGTTCCATAATCTTTTACTATTTATTTTTATAATAGTTATTTTGCAATGTCGTAAGTTGGACTGCCAGATAATTATCATTTGGGTGACTATCCGTCATTATTCATGCCAGCGGCATGAATCAGATCAGACTCACAGCTGAAAGTCTCGTAAATAATTCTACTTGTTCAGTTCGATTCTATAGAACGAATATCTCATAAAACGCTGGAAAAGTACTCAAAGCTTTGGTCTGAGCTTTGAAATGTAATCGCTCTGATTGATAAACCTATTTTTAACTAACACCAAATTTCATTTTTTGCAAAATCATGACCTATCACACTCAACCTGAAAACCTGTCCTTTCTGAGCATACTTGTGTCATTGCCAGACCCTGGTCGGCATTCATTACCCACCGAAAATTGATTTTTTTGCCGTACAGACTATTTTGCACAGAGAACACCACAATCAATAAACAAATTCACATCGGGATTTTTCAAAGCAAAGTTTCCCTCCCCCCCCAATCCATTTTTCGGCTTGCCACGCTCCACAGCTGCACAGTCGAGAGATGTAGTAATTCAGGTAAGCAAAGAAAGGGGAGATATGAAGCAATAAAAGTGAAGAGACGATCAATTTGGCGTGTGCAAGACTCACTCACTCATTTCTAGGGCGTTCTGCATTGCACAGGATATGTGTGTGACCTCCTCGGTCGCTCCCTCTCCTCAATTTCCACGTAACAAATATCTGCCTCTGCATGATTGAAGTAGGTGATAGTGCAGGCTTGCAAGCAACAGTTAATTTTTTTCTCCTTTCTTGATTTTTAAGAGGTTTGAATTGTGGAGTAAAAAGTGCTATAATTGTAGACTGTGAGTATAGTTGATCAGGTGTTATTTGGCTAACTAACACTAGCTTGATTCAGTTGGTGGTCTTGCTATCTGATTTATTCTGTTTTCTGCAAACACCAGGAGCCTATTAAGGTATGTCGGCATTTTCCTCTAAAATGTTCACCCCAATAACAAGTAGGCCAGTTGTCAAAACTTTCGACGCAATTTGTTGGTTTTTGCGATTTTAGTAGTTGGCACAGAATATTTGTTTTTTAGACTTTGACAAGTCATTTCCGGAAGGAGAAAAGTCAACAAAAGTATTTTTGTAAGTAAAAAACTCACGTAGAAAGTAAACTAAAATGTCGTGCACCTTTATAATATCCTTACGTTGCCTGAACTTTCAGATCTAAGGCCGGATAATTTCCAAAGCTTGCAGTAGCTAATTTAATTATTTTCATGCACCAGGCTCATCATAGGGGGTCATATCATCATAATCTCATCATAGGGGATCGAGCGTACTTCGTATATGGGCTTCGTAAAAGGGAAGCCATGAAATTTGAAAAACTTTGGTATGCCATATATTTTTTTCTAAACCGTTTTTCAATTCCAAAAAATGAGCCGACTTAGAATCGCACGACGATTTGTTTGGTAAATAATGTCAAAAACACGATTATTGCTTGTCCCCCTGTGGTTTGGGCCTTGCCTATCCAAAGGCCATCTGCCCGTTTTTGACATTATATGCCGAAAAAATTCTTAAAGGGGCATGCTCACCTGTTACAAAATTTGTCCCAGCCAATTCAAAAAACTTTTCCGAATCATTGAACTTCTGTACGGATTTTTCAACTTGGTTTCTTACAAAACTACCGTATTTTTTCTAATTAGCTTGATTGATTTTCTGCGATTTTTTTTATAAAATTTGTTTAAATCTTGTGGTTTTTGGTCAAAATTTTTGTCGTCGCCTGGTCAAAAAATAAACTCCCCCTCTATTTAACACGGTGGTGGGAAACGTAGTGAACATGAGAAATATTATTAGGACATAAATATCAGATTTGAAATGTAGTTGGTAAAAAATTGAGCTATAGGGGGGCTACGGACTTTCTGAACAACCCAATAAATACTTTTTAAAAGCGGGTTGGTATATGCGGGGTTGCTGTCAAATTTTCATTTTTGTATGCTTTGAGGCAGCTCTGCATTGCGTTTTGCGTGAACATCCTTATTGTTCGATATATCTTCGATGTAATCACATCCAAAAATTAGAGTAATTAACTATTTTCAATGCTGTCATCGATTTTTGGGGAGAACATCAGTCAATCTGCGGAATTTCTCAGTAAATTTTTAATTTTTTGCACAATAATTTTGGTTTATCCTGTATATGTATTCTGAAAGATCTTTGAAAAGTATTAATCCAAATCTGTTTTTCAATTTACCCTTCCTGCTAAAATTTATGGCTGCAGATGTATGTATTAGCGGGTGGTTGTTTTACAAGCGAAAAGCGGTTGTCTCTCCACATACCCGCCTTTTGTGTTTTTAGAAGATGAGGAGGAGAGGAGAGAATTGAAACGACTTTTTGGATGATGTTGTTTTCAATCGATTCTCCTAGTTGTTGTTATAGTGCTGCTCCTGCTCGCTTATACCACCAATGAATTGGTAGTGGATAAAAAGAGGAGGAATTTACTCGCTTAGAACTTTAATACAGCTAGTAGTAGTGATTGGATAGAGGCAATGCAGTCCCCTTGCCCCTCCTATCTGGCACACATCTTGAAGGGAACACAGATCAACAGTTAGCAAAACACAGCTAATAGAAATTGTGACTCACAAGTTGTGGGGCCAATTTGATCCACAACTATCAAGGAAAAATGTAAAATCCACCTAAAGAAAAGAAAGCTTGGCTTTTGTAATGTTCTTGCTGTTGGAAAAAGTTTAATAGGTTGCACAATAGAAATTTTAAATGAATAAACGCAACAAAATTGTTCGATGGGTTTCAAAATCTAAATTTTTCTTCTGATATGTGAATTCTGAAACCCATGAAACAATTATAATTAATTAATTTAATAATTTATAATTTAATTTATAATTAAGTAATAATTTAATCTGTAGGTTATAGTTTAATAATTAATTAATTTTTTTTGAAACCCATCAAAGTGTCGAACTACACAGTCCTCCTAAAACAAAACTTATTAGAGAATGCAATTGGTCTAGTTTTTATAATTATAAGTACTTTGCAACCTATCAAAAAGTGCAAGACTTTTCAGTGTCGTTGTAGAGCTTTTCCGACATGCAGTAAAAAAGAAAATAACCAGCATTTTGCCCCAAAACGCTGTATCATTATTCGCGCCACCTTGTGCGCATGGGTTACAGAAAATCTAGGGAGATGTTTTGGCGAGCCTAACACGAGAATCTCAAATATTAGATAGCTCATGTATTAGATAGCTATAAAGAAGGTAGCTTTATTAGAGCTAGCTAAAAAACTGTCAATCTCGGGTTTTTTTTCATACTACTAGGCCGTGATTAACGCAAATAGTCAGTCCGAAATTCGACCAGCCAAAAAATGTAACGCAAGTCGAGAGGGGGGAACAGCAGGGTTCTAATGCTGAGTGATATCATAATAACCATTCTACTTATTTTTTTTAGTTTTCATATTTGAGCATGAATGTTTTTGTTGCTGTTTTTTACTTGTAATGCTGAAACCATGCTTTTGTCTTATCTGGTGCCCGCACTCTGAAATGTCTCAGGGATCGTTGTAATTTTTTGGATAAATATTATATTTGCCTTCTTTTGGCTGAAAAGCGCCTTCTCTTTTTGTTTTAGTCAACGCTGCAAGTATATAAACAACTTTTTTAACGTGATACACCATCAGGTAGCCCCACTCTTCTAGTTTCTAACGGCGTATTATTTGTTGCAACATATATTTGCAAAACATAATTAGCTACATTTTATTACTTTTGGGGAGTGGATTATTAGAGAATATACGGTACTTATTATTAAAATCTTTTTTTTAATCTGTGTGTGCGAGTAGGTAAAAAAATGTTTCATTTGTAATGAAGAAGTTTGATTTTGAAAAAAACTAAATGTAGCAATTTTTATTCAAAATTTTCAGATGTAGTGTTCTTTGTTTTGCAATGTTCTTTGATTGCAAAACCAATTCTATCTACCGTATTTCCTCTAATTAGCGCCCCACCTGATTCAAAATCGTGTTTTTGGCATTGTGTTTTAGACCCGCTTTTTCAAAACTTGTCTTAGGCAAGTTACCACCCATTTAGTAGCTCATCTTTCTAGCTACAAAATGATTGGTAACTTGCCTGAGAGAAGTGATCAAAAAGTGGGCTAAAAACACAATGCCAAAAACGATTTTGAATCAGGTGGGGGCGCTAATTAGAGGAAATACAGTAAATTTATTTCAATTAGTATGCATTTGCGTCATCAAAAACTTGTAACCTATCATACAATTCCATCACTCAGATCAATCAAAAAAACATCCTGAACAATCTTCATCTATTGCAAAAATTAATCACCTTATCAGAGATGCTTTTTGTGCACACCAGTCTATCCTTCCTCTCCTTTCACACTCCCTAACAATAACAAATCAACTGCGTTTCCTACACTTGCATGTCAAGAAATATTCTTCTTCTTCTTTTTCTCCTTTCAGAATCCCCCTTCCTCTCAGTCGACACAAGGAAAAAGAGGCGGCATTATTATTGCTTTCCAAATACCTTCATTTGTAAAAGTCGCTGCTTGCCTCCTTGCCCCAATATGCTCCCAATACTCCCCATCTACTTGTTTTCTCCTCGCTCCATTTTATATTAAAAAGCGGGCAAATGCATACCTCCTGCAGCACACCCAAAAAGAAGTGGAAGGGAAGATAGGTCGCGGTTGGCGTTGTTGTTTTTGTTGCTCTCCAACAACAGACAGAAAGGAGCAGGAGGTAAATCGTTGTATTATTATGGACAGCAAGGCTACAGGGTGAGCAATCAACATTAACGACTAAAATTAGAAAGATAAATTGAAAATTTTTTAAAATTTCAAATTCTTCGCACATCTTTCCACAAATTGCATTCCGTCAGCTTTTTATATTGCATCTGCAAAATTTATTGATGGGGCTAGCAAATTCGCTAGTAGGTTCCAGTTTTTTTCAAATATTTAAGTTTTTCAAATTTTTTTTTTCAAATATTTCTCAACATTTACATATTTTATAATAAAGATATCCGCTGCTGTAAAGATGCCACTATCTCTTGAAAAACGGGAAGGAGTAAGTTGTGCCCCTTCAGTATGTGCCCTTTTATTGGCATTATATCAGTTTAAAATTGCTGATAGAGGGGCACAAACTGAAATGGCACAACTTACTCATTCCCCTGAAAAACAAGGTTTCACGCAAAAATTTAACACTGCTTGTTTGAACTGGGGTTGTAAAAATTATCAGTCAACATCTTTTGAGAATATTCTCCCAATACCTTCTCAAAAATCCGAACTGAACCTTTTAAAGAGGGGTGACTTTTGCGGTTAACTTTTGACATTGATTTCTACTATGTAAAAATGATTATTTTCTGCCTCCAAAGGGCATTGTGAGAAGTATAACTGCTAATATTTCTGCTATTCGACCGTTTTCGACGTACACCGATGGTCCTTACAATCTTTTGGAGATAGGAAGTAAAAAAACGGCAACTTGAATAGTCATTTTAACATAGTAGAACTCAATGTTAAAAGGTAGCCTTAAAAGTTCCCTGCTTTAAAATTAAAAAGCAAAGCTGAAACAAAGTTCAAGTGGCTGTGGCTTGATGTCGTAATTTCCTCAAAATTTTATCGAGCATTTTCAAAAAATAAAAATTTTACGTGATACAGCGCAAAAAACTGCATTGGATACAACTGTTAGATCACAGGTGAAACTGTATTTTCCTCTTTTTAATACGGTTGAAGACGTATGATGGCAACCTGGCCATGGATGGACGATTCTGGTTTAATTTCGCTGGGTTTGAAATCAATATTTTTGAACACAATTTTCCTATTCTCTATGGAAAGTCGGCCAGGAATCTGCCAAACCAAGTATCCTTCAAGTTCCAATACCAGGAAAACAGGTGGTTTAATTGCTAAGTGACTTTTGTTGAATGTCTGTGCTGATTTTTCGCCTATCTTGAAGCTCTTGGAATTCTCTACAAGTATTGACTAAGTATCAAGCAGTTATACACAGCTATGACATGCTCTTGAGCGGCTTTAAGCCAAAATTTGTGAGGTGAGAAAATGGTGATTTTGTGAGCTGGTCCCTGGTTGTTTACTTTTTTGCAAACAGATTGCAGCTCACGTACACTCATTTGAAAAAACAGATCCTGAGGATTGTTTTGACATATTGCAGTCATATATGTGGTCTAGAGTTACGCGGCTCTGGGAAGATTGTCCACTTTCCTCGAAATGGTCGCGTACTGGAAACAGGTTATTAGGCCACTTTATGGCATCCAAACACCCATACTCATATATTCAAAATTGATCTTCGTAAAAAATTTCACCAGATCGTCCGCTTGTCTCGGTCAGCCTTTCTCGTGTTAAATGACAGATGGAAAAAATACTGTCAGGATACCAACAAGCCGAAAAAAATTCAAGCACCCTTCTTTGTAATTGGTCCAGGGTATTATAGAACACCCTGTAGCAGCAAAGCAGGACTGCTTTGTCACTGCTCCATGAGACAGACTAACTGACAAAGACAGCAAGGTTTTTCTTCTCCCTCCTTCAACTTACCACCACCACAAGCAGCAGCAGCAGAGTCATCGATTCAACTACTATAACAACAATGAGCATCAACATTACCACCACCACTTCACCCAGCAGCCAATACTCCTCTCTCTTCTTCTCCTTTTAAGCATTTCCCAGTAAAGACACACCATAGTGCTGCTGCTGCCGCCAACAATAAATTATTATTAGTGTTATTGGCTGGGGGAGAAGGAAGCAGGCAAGCAGGCAGGGTAATACACACACATGCACATTCAAACAATACAACCAGGGAAAGAAAAAACAAGAGGAAAAAGACATTTAGACACATACTTGCATTTTTCCCTATGTAGGGGGAGATTTGTTATAATACAACTATTACTGCTCTTTTTCTCTGCCCTTGCTCTCCTATTTCCCGTGGTCTTTTGCTCTTTTCCGTACTGATTAGTTGTCTTTCGGTGTTTTGGGACTAAATATTCTAAAATAAGGGATATTATGTAAGGTACTACGTAGTGCAGTGCGCAAAGCTTCCATTGTCTCCATATTTTGTCAATAGTTTTCGCAAGTTCGACTCCCAGTGGCATCACGCGCTTTAAAAAACCTTCAATTTCTCTTTTATTTTTCTATTTCTTATGCTATTTTCTGTGCCTTTTCTTCTTTCTCAAACTATTTTCTCTACTTTTCTACCTTTTTCTATGCCCTTCTACTTTTTGCTCCACACTTTTCACTGCTTTTCTATGCCTTTCCATGCACTCTTACCCTTCTCTAACCTTTTTACTATACCCATGTACTCTTATGCCAAGTGTCTGCTCGTCTGTCTAGTACTCTGCACTTCTACCGCTGCTTTGCACATGTTAACAATGAGCACACACACCTTTGGAAGGGAGACAAGCGCGTATGGTGGTGCGCACAGTTAACACACTGTGTGTATGTCGTGGTGGCTTTTGATGGGTTGTTTGAATGAGTGGTTGTGTTCATCCATCTTGCTTCTTCAGCATCTAATCTGCCCCTCTTCTTGCCTCTTCCTCTTCTTTTATTTCCTCACCCCTAGTGGTGGTGCTGTTGATGATGCTCTTCTTCTTTCTTTCAAATGCGTTTATTCCTACTTAATTAAATCATTATTATTGTTATTATCAAACAATACTCTTCTTCCCTGGAGTGGGGGGAGGGGGTGATGTATTGCCGTGTTGGGGGCTGTTGACAGCCACATTAATCCCCAATCTGTTTGTCCTTTTCTTGCTGCTAATCACTTAATTCCGCTACTACTTGATGTTGTGTTCTTCTGTGCGTTATCATTTGTCTTGTTGTAGATCTCATTAACTCATTTGTTTGCGTGTTAATTTCAAAACTTTAGCCCGATTATGTTTTTGATTTCCACTGGCTACCTCTTTTCTCATTATTAGACTGTTTTAATTCGATTGTACGAATTATTACTTATAGATATTTGCATGCGTATCACACAGTGTGGTCCAAAACTTTTCCCACGGCTTTTTAAGTAACACGGTTTTCCAACATTGATTTCCCACTGATTTCCAAACTAACTTGGTATATTATGGAAAAACATGATTTTGCGTGGTTTCCTATGGCTTGGACTCTGTATCCACCTCGAGATTCACATATGGTTGCCTATTAAGTCACGAGAACTTATTCACGTTAACTTAATTTTTGTGGTAAAACCTTATTTTGAATTCAACGAACATGATCCCCTAGGGGAAATAAGTATTTTGGTTACAGCTTCAGGTTATTTTTTTAGTGATGGTTTCTGAAAAATGCAAACTTCAGAAATCAGCCAAACTGTCAGATCTACAGGGTGGCCCAAAAAAATTTGAAAAAGTTGCAAAAAAATTGATGAAATTTTTTATCTGCAAGTCATTCCAGTTGTTTTTAATGCATATCTTCGAAGAGCTCCCAGGTAGCTTACCGTATTTCCTCTAATAGAAGCCCTCTTCAAAATCCGGAATTTTTTAAATATATTCTTTGCACTTTTAACCAACTTTTTTAAACCGACTCTTGCTTATGTGCCATACCAAAATGTAGCTCAGATTCCCAGCTACATTTTGACATATAACATGAGTTGGACCAAAACCGAAAAATGCATCAAAAAGGCGAAGAATAAATTTAAAAGTTCCGGATTTCGGGGAGGTCCTTTAATAGAGGAAATACGGTAACTGCTGTCATCGATTTTCCTGGGGAAATCGATTTGCGAATGGGCTACCTACGCAAATTTTTCAATATTTTCCGAGTTTATTGTGCCACCCTGTATAATCTTTATAGGGCTATACCCTGCTATTTTTTGTGCCTTTTATATTTATTGCAATCTGTAAAAAATTTATTTATAGTTTGATAGACATCTTACAGGATTTTCATATTGACATGTCTAATCTTCTTTTTGTGCAAATATTATATCTAATATTTGTTCTATCGTTTAAAAAAGTTGTCGCTAAAATGCTGTTTCTTGTTGCTAATAATTTTTGTGGTCAAAAGTGTTCCGTTGTCAAAACAAGCCGCAAGAAAACATCTTTTCTGTCAACGAACATCATTTTAGCGACAGAAAAGAGCTTTGCTCTTTTAAACGGTTTTATCAATTTGAAGCCATATTAACGGCACGTGTTCTTGATTAAATTCTCACACTCTTTTTTGCAACAACTCACAATAATGCATTTTGCATAATCGCTTTAACAAACGTGACGTATTTTTCTTTTTGCTAATCTTATTTTGTGTTGTGAATTCGATTACGCGGAGTATAATTTTTTGCTTAAATATTGTAAAACCACAAATTGATGATGTCTATAGTTAATTCAGCCAAGTGAGAATGTGAGCCAGCATGAGTTTTGAAGCAGCAAAGTTCGAGGCAGTCCCTTGCGTGTTCAAAGGCAGGGCAGAGGATGGGAATGAGGCTTCCCTGTTCGGCCTTCTAATTCGACCTTCTTCCTCCCAACAACAACCACAGGTAGCACTCACTCAATTTTGACGCCAATTTTCTATGGCTTAACTGGATGGGGGAGAAAGTTTTTTGCTGTTTTCATTCAATTAGTTTCTTTGGTCAAAAATATACGCTTGTCCCGGTCCTTCAGCCAGCAAACTGATCGATAAATCTTGAAAAAAGATGGAAATAAATACCAGTATGTCCCATAACTCTTCGCGTTTTTTTTTCATTTTTTGCAAAATTTTGCTAAAATGGATTGTTGCAATTTTTTGTGTGCTTAGATGCCTCGAGGACAAGGAATTAAGCCTGAAATCAGCAATCATCTTCGCCATACTACGCTCTTTCTCTGTGTTACAAAGGACTGAATGCAGTGAAAGCAACAGAAGAGATCAACAATGTTTACGGCCACAAGACCCTGAAGAAAAGAGCCTGTCAATATTGGTTTGCTTTTGAATCTGATTCAGCTTGTTTTGATGCTCTTTCTTTCATTTAGGTTTACGAAGTTCAAGAATGGGGACAGGACGTGCGAAAACGATAAGCGAACTAAGCAAACCAATATTGACAGGCTCTTTTCTTCAGGGTCTCGTGGCCGTAAACATTGTTGATCTCTTCTGTTGCTTTCACTGCATTCAGTCCTTTGTAACATAGAGAAAGAGCATAGTATGGCGAAGATGATTGCTGATTTCAGGCTTGATTCCTTGTCCTCGAAGCATCTAAGCACACAAAAAATTGCAACAATCCATTTTAGCAAAATTTTGCAAAAAATGAAAAAAAAACGCGAAGATATATGGGACATACTGGTATATCTAATAGGTTTCGTAACCTTAACCCCGTAAGTACCATCAGCACACACACAATCTGCGTTATAAAATTTTAAAAAACGGAAAATACCATTTCATAAAAAAACGGTAAGGCTATGACGATTATAAAAGAGCCATATTTCCATTCATATTTCTTCTAATAAACCACCCCCTCAAATCTGTCAATCTATATCTCCGCCCAGTATCAATATCTGCAAATCGGGATTTCTTAACTTTTACGAGCCGAGCTGTATTCCTCTTTTTAGCTTCTGGTTGAGCACCGTAAAAGTGACCTCAAAAGTTTTACATTTTCAAGGAATTGAAAAATAAGCCATTCAGGTGTGTTATTATAGGGTATTATTTGCAAGCACTCAGAAATTACATTTTAATAAATATGATTTACGTCCGAAAACATTATACGTATCTGTATTTGCCTGTCGAGGGCTTTCAAGCAAGCACCCCTTTATAGCTGGTGGATTTATTTCTTGGTAGGTTACGTAAATTTGCTATTAAAAATAGCTATCAATGAATCAAAAAGTAAGGATACTAGAGTGGGACAACCAATTCTCCCGAATTCATAATTTTTGCAATAATTTTCCAAAATTCACTGTTTTATTTGACGCACAAAAACGGTTTCTTCCCAAAGCCATCCGACCCACTTGTTTTGCTCAAATCCATTTCCGCCAGCCAAAAGGCGCCATAGCATTTGGCTTTAAGAGCCATTCATTGAGGTCCCACTCTCATTCCAACAAAACCACTTACCCTTATGCCTTATTTGAAAAACGAAGGAATTGGCTGTTTTGTTTGGGGCAAGAGACCTGCTACTAGCCAGGCACTAAAAATGTGTGTATGTTTCACAACCACTACCACCAACCCAAGCTGTCAGCCGCCGCCAAAAAGTGACTACTAAACAAGAGGGAGTCTAAACGACAACAATATTTTTCATACACATTCTTGGGGACAAATTTAGCAATGGAGGGGAGCTGGCTTCTTTCTTCTTCTTTGTTGTTGCCCTTAGCTGCTGCTGGTGGTGGCACACGCATATATACATAAGTAGTAGGCTGTTGTTCTATTAATCCCACAACAAACACAAAAATAGAGTCTGGCTGCTGAGTGGTAAATGCCATAGATACACACACCTTTTTATATTAGCAATAGCAGCAGGAGGAGGAGCAGGCATTAAAAAGATTAGCTACGACGCAACAAATACATTCGAGTCTTTAAAAGTGTGGGACAGCAATTAAGAGAAGGTGAATAATGCTGGCTGCATTTCATTTGTTGAGTTCGGAAAATTGAATTTCGCTAGGAGATCTGCGGATATGTGTTTGGATAGTTACTTTACTAATTTATATACCGTATTTCATCTAATTGCCGCCCCGGGGCCTGTTAGATTTTTGAAATCCCTCGCAGGCACTTTTTACACAGCTCAAACAGTAAATGAAAACAGAAATTTCAGACCACTTGAAGTTAGGGGGCAGCAATTAGAAGAAATACGGTATGTGGGGAGGTTGTTTATGGCAAGGTTCAGATTAATAAGCCAATAGCACATTTGTAATCTTGACTTTTAGCTTTTACCTCAGCTTTTAGCTAAATTCTGTTAAAGGGGTGTGGGGTACACATCGGACAAGGGTCGATTCGGTACGTCGATACGATACAACAGTCAATTTGCACTAGTGCCGTTGGGGGTAGGACTCCCTTATACGGCAGGACTTCCTTATCCTTTCCCAAAATTTTCTTTAATCATGTTTTTTCTATGTTTTTGGGCGAACATGTAGAAAAAATATAAAAAGGCATGAAAAGACGTTTCACTTAACTTTAAAAAAATATTTTTGGACAAAAATATTTGACTTTTTGGCTTGGGCGACCAAAGTAAATTGTTGGTTTAAAGATGTTCTACCATGTCTTGTCCACTAGAGTTGAACAAAAAAAGCCTCTTTATGCATTTTGGATCAAGAGTCTTGCTCGGAATCATGTCTAAGGTAAGTGAGTGCGTGCCAGAGCTGTTAACCCCTCCGGAAGGAACCTCCAGGAGGGGAGGTTTAACCTCCACCTTCCACCTCCGGTCCGGAAGTTTGGAAGTGGAGGGGGAGGTGAAAATTTGTAGGGTATGGAGGGTGGAGGTGGAAGGGGAGGTGAAAATTTTTAGGGTATGGAGGGTGGAGGTGGAAGGGGAGGTGATAATTTTCAGGGTACGGAGGGTGGAAGGGGAGGGTGATGAAAAATCACCTCCGGCAACCTCCGGCTGGTACTATCAAAAACAGAACGCCAAACATTTTGTCTCAAAACTAACTCATCCAGTGATGAGTTAGAGTCTTTCGCCATCTGTTTTTCTGACCAAATTTGTATACTTTTTTTCTCATCCCTTTCATTTTTCGCATACCTCTCCGCTATCCATCTCATCTATCTAAACGACAAATACTTTTAGAAGCCATGGAAACCAATCTTACTCCAAACAATAACTTCGCAGTCGTGGCAGATGATGTTCTCGGTTAGGCGCACCATAGGGTGGACAATAGTTTTGAAGAGGTACGCCGTACTCCGAATTCGGCAAACGAAGATCTCGAGAAGACGAGCTATAGGGCGCACCACACTCCAGAGATAGAAGTGATGACGAAGAATCATTTCAATTCTAAGTTTGTTTCTCTCTGATATTTGTGTTTGTTTGCTTGAATAAATTGCAATATCCAATAATGTGATTTGAGTGCGAATGTTTAGAGGAGGTGAAATGGAGGTTTATAAACCTCCTCCTGGAGGGTGGAGGTGGAAAGGAAGTGAAAATTTTTTGGGTATGGAGGGTGGAGGTGGAAGGGAAGTGAAAATTTTTGGGCTTGGAGGGTGGAGGTGGAAGGGGAAGTGAAAATTTTTTGGGCATGGAGGGTGGAGGTGGAAGGGGAAGGGAAAAAATTTTGGGGTGGAGGTTCGGAGGGGGAAGTGGAGGTTGGTTTTACGCGGTTAACAGCTCTGGTGCGTGCATCCCACACTCTCAAGCCCCCTGCGCACCCTTCGGGGGCGCAGGGGCTTTGATGGCTTGGGGTTGAGATGCGCACACCCACATACCTTAGACACAACCCACTCGAAAGTGACTCTGGATGCATAAATAATGTATGCATACTAGAGTTTTTTTATGCGGTAAGCCGTAGTTAACAAAACTATGTTCACATTCCATCTTTTTAGGGTCTCTAGGTATCCTATCTGGCATAAGTAAATTTTGGTAACCAAAAATTAAAGTTGAGGAAAACGTCTTTCTTTGCTTTTTTTTTATCTTTTCTACACATTTCTGACGCTAACACATAAAAAAACATGATTTGGGACAAATATTTCCATAAAAATTGGTTTGGGGAGTCCAACGGCACCACTGCGGATTGACTGTTGTACCGAATCGACGCTCTACGGTATACATCGAGCAGCGAATATTTTGAACTCTCAGGCTCGATTCCTAGTTGATGATGCATAACCTATTTTTGTACTCTATGTTTTAACAAGTTCACTGACTTCTAGGGCCAAGCATTTCCAGCACTGATTTACTGTCATTTACTGCCCCATTTTTGCGATTTCATGCAAATGACCATCAAAATAAAGGGAAACCAGTCCAAATGATGCGTATTTAGGTTGATATCGCCTGAACCGTAACCAATTCTATTTATTTGTTATTTGTTTACTCACTTTCTAAAGTCAGAATTTCATGAGGAATCAGATGAAAAACTTTCCACAGAAAAATCACTTCAAAAAATATGTAACTTGCGAAGGTTTGACCAAGAAAGAAAAGAGTATTTTAGGGGAGGATTTCGGTATTCTTTTGGAACTGCCGTCTTTTTTGCAATTTTAATTCACATGATCATTTACAACTGTATACTAAAAATGGAGCCAAGAAGCAGAGCTACATTTTTAGTATAAGGTTGTAAATGACCATGTAAATTAGAATTGCGAAAAAAAGTTAGTTCCAAACATAATACTGAAGAATTCCGGGACAGCCCTGGAATTTTTAGGGTCGGTGCGTGGGTAGAATGGCAAGGAATTGGGCATTGTTAAATGTTTTTTGAATTTTAATCGTGATTGAGTTTATTTTTTCTATGTATGATAGCCCAAATGAAAGCCCAGAATTTTAGCTACATTATAGTATATGAAACGGATGGCTTGTAGAAGTCAGAAAATATCAACCAACCCAGTCAAATAAAAACCCCCGAAACTATCAATTTTCTGAAATTAAGCAAATTTTAGCCTGTAAATCAGCTCCAGATGTTGTGAAATCATGCTCTCATGATTTTGCTTGATAGCCAAAAGCCTGAGTATCATTTTGACACCAAACTTGTAAATTAAAGCAGATAAAAAAAGGGTTTTCACCCAATGGAAATCGAATCTGAGAGTTCAAAATATTCGCTGCTCGATGTGTACACCACCCCCCCCCCGTGAGCCGGTGCCAGTGCCGTAATTTTGCAATTTACATCACTGCATGCACTTCAAATCCCGGCCTCCAAAAAGTGATGAAAAATCAAGTGCGCCGTAAAAGCGGATATTTGAAACAAATAAATAGGGAGGCACGACTTCAACTGTTACCGTGAACTTTATTATGTTGAAAGAGTTAGGCTTGACCCAAGTAATTGACTGCTTCGAAAAATTAGATAATAATTGCTGTGTTTGTAATCTTGGCAGTGAGTGCCCTCCGCTCCTCAACTAGGATGCGAGTAAATATTAAAAAAAATAATATAGATAATTGATGGGTTACATTGGTAGGTTATAAAAAACGAAACCCATCAAATTCGGCAAACTTGCGTTAAGAAGAAAAAAAAAATTTTTAACGGACTACCTACGACAAGAAACTTCACCTGGGCTCCCACCGACGCAGGCAAGTCAGTACTTAGCATCCTTTTTTATGAACCGGAAATTGGCTGATGCCGTATAGATCCAAAGGTCGTCTTAATGGCCAAATTGCTGAATTAATTTTATGACCTTAACTTAAGTCATTTCAGATCTCCACAGCCAGCAGCAGTTCCGCAACTAGCACTCTTGTTCCAGTGCCCACTCCATCCGGTTCAGCCATCCAAATAGTGCCAAACCCCAATGTTTCAGTCAGCAAGCCGGCCATAGCACCCTCCTCCGGGCGCAACTCCCGTGCCAGCCGTCACACCTCAACCTGCAAACCATCAACAAACACCCATTCTACAGCCATACCCTCCTCCACTTCCCAGATCTCCATTTCCCCGAGAGTGGGAGGGCCATCCAGGCCTAACCACTACCCTGCTCCACCCACCCATTTAGTTCAAATCCAGCCCCAATGGGCAAATCCATCCACAGCTGGAGCCAGCACCTCCAACCATGCATCCACTTCCAACCAGATGGCCTACCCTCTTCAGCCACACCAATTCGAGATCAATGCCGGTCATATCCCGAGTGGTCGCACCAGAATGGTGATGAATAACCATTGCAAAGTTGGTTTCGAATCGCCATCCCCTTCCCAAGTAGTACCTCAGTTGCTGGACCCCCTTGGAGCAGTCCATGCACCCTTAGTCAACCACCCATCCACCACCACAGCCAACTATGTTCAATCCCAGAACACTGGCCAGAATAGCATGCATTCACCTATGCTAAAAACATCCACCAACCAACCAGTAGAATTGAGACAAGGAGCAGAAGCCCTAGAAGATCTCAACTCAATTGATTTCACCCAGTTAGTCCAGCCAAAGTCAGCCATAATAACCACTGAGGACTATTTGCCTCAGACCAGCTCCACCATGACCTATGCCAGCATGGACATGTGCGGTGGGAGTGGACCCACAAATCAGGAGATAGGCATACATATTGATTCAACCAAGGAAATGATGCAGACCACTCAGTTTCAACAGGTTTGTTGGCGTCTTTATGTGGATAGAGAGTACTTTCCTCGTCGGAATCCTATCGTATTTCCCCTAATTAATGCCCTCTCCGAAATACGCACTTTGGCGTTTGTGACATTGTGTTGTTGACTTATTTTGGAGGACTTTAACTTAGGGATGCTGGGCTAAACTAATTATATTCCATAAAAGACTATAAAAGTTACGGTGAAAACACAGGAAGCCAGGAGGGGCCGGAGTTTTACTTGGGGCACGAAAGCTATATGAAAAATAGATGTAACTAAATTGTTGCCCCTAAAGTCTGACTTCTTGCCCTTTTTGTTTTTTCGGCAATTTTTTGGCGAAAATAAACAAAAAGGGGCAAGAATTCAAGTTTTAAGGTCAACAAACAATCCTATGAAAATTTTGAGACACAGAAAAAGTGCAAGTGATGGGAAGCTGTTCTGAGGCGGATATACGCTGCGCAGATTGAACTAGGAGCAATGTTTTAAAAATACTCGTTGAGAGTCGCCGATTTTTTAAATTTACGGCCGATTTTTAACTATTGATTATTTTACACTAAACTTTTTTGATGGGTCTCCTTATTTCTGTAAACGAGAAATTTTAGTACCTGCAAGCTGGCCAGAGATTCGGACACCGAGAGCAACTAGGCTGGCAAAATATTGGTATGCAGCAACAGCAGCATGCTTCCTCCTATATGATGGTTGGAGGGAACCAAGTGGCAGCTGGTCAGATAAATTCTTCCACTCCGGATAGTGGGATCGAATCAGGTTCTCCGCCTTCCGTTTCATCCTATACTCCACCAATGGTTTCGCCCTACACCACCCAGGTATATTTTCAGCATATATTGCGTCAATTATGGCATCAATTATTTATACAATTATCACAAGGTAGGTAAAAAACTTGAATTTAAAGTTGATTTGATAAGTTGATGGTTTACACATGTAAGCATGTTTTTTGGGTACAGTCGACGCTCTCCATATATGGATATGTTATGCATAAGATATCCATTCAATTTGCAAAAAATTAATGTTCAGACTAGAGATCTAACCTCTGACCCTAATGAAAAATTGCCCAAAAACTAACTAAATTTGTGGCTTTGCAGGTGACATCGTGCGACAGTGGGCAATATCCCTTGTCCATTCCGAATATGTCAGCTAGCAGTGTGAACACAGTTAAGTCAAGCAATGCAGACGAGAGCGACGATTTCTCTGACATGCCCACCCTCCTTCCAGCCATGACGCAACAACAAAATATTCAGGAAGACGCCCTTAACGACTACACCAACGACCTGATACCACCAGCCATGGAAGAGGGAAACGTTAGTCCTCCACTAACCAACCAGGAAACTGAATTGAACATCAAAAAAGTGGACACGGAGACGGCATCTACAAGTGGTGATATAAGCAATCTGCTATTTGCAGTTACACCTTCCATGGATCTGAGTGAATTGGCTGAGAAGTTGTATTCAAGCATTACACCAGAGCAGGTAAGAATTTTTTTGTTATTATGCCGATTGGACGGCAGGAGATTTAAAAAATTTGCCCCGTAAAACCGATTGGCAAAGTTGGTATTCGCGCAATGGTACAGACATACAAATTTGGCGAAAAAATTAAAATCAAAGCTGAAAATAGTGTCTGGCCAAGAGGGGAATCGAATTGTTTGGGTTGTTGGGTATCGTTATTTCGAGAATATTTAATAAATACCGTATTTGTTCTAATTGCTCACCACACACCAACCAACATCCCCCTTCCCCTGCATTAACTCACCCCCTAGTGAAATAGTTTTTGTTAGTCATTTAAAAAAAATTCTCAGCGCATTGTAAAACGTTGCTGTAAATCCGTCTATTGAAATCTACCTGGATTGGACTAGGCCTTGTTCACAATGGTGGACTATAAATTCAACAATCCTCACTCGGAAATGGTCGTAACTTTTTTTTTAATTTTCGAAAAATCATTATTTTGGTGCCATCTTGTAGCTGAGATTCAGGGCTACCAGAGAGGTTATTGATCAAGTTGTTATGAATTTACAAATGCTGAAAAAACTTCAACAATCCTTCCTCACAATCCGGATTGTGAGTGAGGATTGTTGATTCTTTTTCAACATTTTAAAATCAATACTAACTCGACCAATAGCTTATTCGGTAGTCCTGAATCTCAGCTACAAGATGGCACCAAAATAATTTTTTTTCGAGAAGTTAAAAAAAAAGTTATGCCTATTTGAATTTCCACCATTGTGTGCGAGGCCTTAGTCTTTTATTGTCACTTTTAAACAAGTTAAATCGCCAAGTTTTTGAAATATATATCTTTTGTTCTCTTAACATAACAAAAATTCTTGTTTTTAAACGACGAAATAACAATTTGCCGTGGTCTCGTCCAGTGCTTACAACAGATTGCTCCAACGTAACCTTGAGTTTAGCAGGGTAAAAGTCAATGTATACTCAAGGTGATTTTGGCCTTAAAATGGCTATATTTCATTAAAAAAACAGATATCAAAAATTTTGAAGTGTAATTTTTTTTCACCGCAAAATCTTGATATTAAGGGGTGCGGAAAGAAGTTCAGATCCGTTTTTCCTACAAAAATTAAGAAAAACGACATTTTGAGTTTACTAAACTGGATTTTTACCCTGCGTTTAACCTTGAGCTTGTCCTTGAGTTTCAAACACTGAACCACCTTCAAGAAATGTTTAGCTTCTGTCAGCAGGAAGTTGCAAGTTTGCTTCTGTAGTTTCAGCTTTCGCAAAAAAAATTCCGGTGCCTTTGGCGCCTCCCCTTTGAAAAATAACTCACCCCCTAGAGGAAGGTTGAAAATAACTCATCCAAGTGAGCTGTTAGAACAAATACGGCACATAGATTTAGCGGCTTCAAAAAAGGGTTTTGTTACAGTAACAAATTACTCAATTCAAACCCTTTAACACGAGAACGGCGGGTTGCAACAACTTTACATTCTGGTGCAGAATTTTGTGCTGATTCTTTTCGTACCGGTCACTGCAATTTTTTTCGTCATCAACCATCTCGAAAATCATATTTTTGGTTTGAACCAAAATTTTTGGAATGGCATTTGGATAATGGTTTTTATTGTGGTTTTTACATATTTTTCTTTCAAACAATATATCATTTTGTAGAGGGTAGTCTGTGCTTTTGAATAAGTGGTCATGAGCTTTGATGCGAATTCATTCTTTGCAAGAAATACTATAGTCATTTAGTCAACCATATTCCACTCAAGACAATAAACATTCAAATTTCGAAAATATTCAAGATTTGAATGTGCATTGTCTTGAGTGGAATATGGCTGACTAAATGACTATAGAGTACTTCTGCTGTTTACACGCCCCCTCATATTTTTTGAAATTGCGAATTTTTGCGACATTTTTGCACATTATTTTTGAATATTTTTGTTTGTCGTCCGTTGCTTTTTCATTTCTCTCTGTTTTTTATTTTCTCTTGCTGTTTTACCAAAATTTCATATTCCTGACGTTATTTTAATTACAGATGGAAGAGCTAAACGGTTCTAAACGGTTTTATGTACCAGATTTTGTGTGGCGTCGAAAATTCAAGGGCCCAGATGTTTTTTTTCATTTGTGGTCCATAATACAGTCGACTCTCGTTATAACGACCCGCAAGGAGCCGGCTAAAAAAGGGTCGTTATAACGAGAGTCGTTACATCGAGAGCCGTTATATCGAGCTATAAAATACACTTGGACCAACCAAATGAGTTTTATTGGGTCGTTATATCGAGCGTCGTTATAACGAGAGTCGACTGTATCGATTGTTAATCCTGTTGAAAGTGTTTAATAAAGAATCATTTCGATGTTTCATTCTAAATTTCAAAAAATATGATGGGGCGTGTAAACAGCAGAAGTACCGACTATAGTATTAGGTCGTCTCAAAAGTTCGCGGAATTACACCTTGGTACAACATACAGTCAAAGCTCTATATAACGATCACCCCTCATAACGTTCAGCTTTATATAACGTTCACCTGAAGCCGGTCCCCAGGGTGAACTTTATATAGAGCTTTGACTGTATTGTGTTTTGTATCACTTTTTTGAATTTGTTGTCGATCTGTTTCCGACTTTTTCGTTTCTCGTAAACAGGATATTCTCTTGACAGAAAATCCAGCAAGTTTGGAAGAAGAAAAGAGCTAAAACAAAGTCAACAAGGAGTTTACAAAGCGACAAAATACAAAAGGGTGGAACAAGGCATAATTCCGCAAACTTTTGGGACGACCTAATATTTCTTGCAAAGAATGAATTCGCATCAAAGCTCATGACCACTTATTCAAAAGCACAGACTACCCTCTACAAAATGATATATTGTTTGAAAGAAAAATATGTAAAAACTACAATACAAACCATTATTCAAATGCCATTCCAAAAATTTTGGTTCAAACCAAAAATATGATTTTCGAGATGGTTGATGACGGAAAAAAATTGCAGTGACCGGTACGAAAAGAATCAGCACAAAATTCTGCACCAGAGTGTATAGTTGTTGCAACCCGCCGTTCCCGTGTTAATGCCTACAAGATCCAGTGTTTCAAAATAGAGAATACAAAATATAAATAAAATTCAAAGTTCAAAATATAAAAAAATTTACCAAATTGAAATGTATCAGCTAATTTCTGAAATTTTTTTGAGGGGCGTGTATGAATTTTGCAGCAAAGAGTCTTTATTTTCCACCAAATTTTGGTTTCGCCCTGAGAAAGCTAAAAAATGCGAAAATCAAAATTTGCTGCAACAATAAAACTTTCGCTGCAAAATTCATATAACCCCCAAAAAAAAGCCAGGAAATATCAGAGGTTGGCCATAATAATCCACAAAAAAAATACGTTAAAATGAACTGAGTAAGAAATACAAAAACCTAAGTTTGATGTTGAAACTCACACTTTTGCTGCTGAATTTTACACTTTTTGTGCTAAAATGTAATTTGAACCTTGGAAACAGTAGTATACCCCTGAATTAGTGCTGTGATCTAAAGCCTTTTTAAATCCAAATTTCAGATTTTTTCGTTTGATAAATCTTCTTAACCATTTCGGTCAGAGCAAAATCTTTTGTTCTTAAAAAATTGTACAGATAAAGCTTTTGCAAAAATGAAAGCTTTGTTTATTTGTCTCCTCACCTCCAAGCACAAGCAAGGGAAATTACAACTACCTACCTATGCATCTATTTATAGGCTTGATTAGTGAGTGACTCCCACATTTATATGTTCTTTTTCTATCCAACAAGCTGCCCACCAAACTTAGTTATAGCAAAAACACTACACCACCATGTTTCCGCCCTTCATTTACTAAAGGGGCAGATTAGCTTTAATTGCAGCTGTAGTTACTTGTAGCTCATTTTTTATTACAAGCCGATGAACAAGGGCACCTTTGTTTAGCATATGGCATGCCTTTCCGTGTGCCTTTCCCATAACTTATATAAAAATGTTGTCAAGTTTAATTGTTTAAAATATGAGCAATAAGTATGAGATTGTGTTAATTATAGGATAATTAGCTAGAAATTTCAATAGTTTGTAGCAGCCGTTCACGTATGTGTTGCCATTACTTCATTTTTTAAATAGACTGCATCAAAAAATTCTGACACTTTTGAAGGGCCATAGCTTTTTTGTAGGACTAATTCCAAAATTCTGTAACTGCAGATAGTGGTCCCCCTGTTCTTTGGGTCTTGGTCTAAGAATTGCTTTTGGATAAACGATACCAAGAAAAAATCGTGTTTTTGACATTATATACCGTTTATCTTCTAATAAACGACCTCCCCGAAACCCGGTATTTTCTTTATTCATTTTCTTTATCTTTAATGTTTTTAACCTAATTTTAAGTATCGGCCCCAGGCATGTTGTGTATTTAAATGCAGCTGGAGATCTGAGCCACATTTTGGTATATAACATGCCCAAAATCGAGTAAAAACCCTTAAAAATAAATAAAGAAAATTTCGGATTTTGGAGAGTGCGTTTATTAGAAAATGATGGTATCAAACAAATTTGCATGAGATTCTGAGTCGATCTGCTTTTGCACATAAATAAGGATCAGAGGAACTTGCTAGACATTATTTAATCATGAATTTTTATGTAAAAATAATTTATGGCCATAATTATCACATAAAGATTAACATTCTTATAATTTCAGTTACGTCAGTTGACCAGCCTTATCCAGTCTAAAGCCGCTTTGGTGACTGAAACCCCCGCTCCCAGCACCAGTTCCACCAGCCAAAGCAATTCTGCTAGCAAATTACCCAAAGAGAAGAATTCCAAAGCCAGCAGCAAAGTCAGGAATGTGAAGGAAAAAGTCCAAAAATCAGCTGAATTTGTTCCACCACGACCAGCAGCATCTCCAGAAAAATGTGTTGTCGCAGCGCAATCCATGGAAGTTGAACATGAGCAGCCATGTTCACTGTCTATAATTGATTCTACAGTCAGCAGGTGCTCATCCTCGTTGTCCACATTCAACCAGGAGGACGAGGAGGTGCTGAGGTGCCGACGATCAGTCTACCGTCGCCAAGTACGTGCTCAAATCGATGAAAAGTTGCAAGGCATTATAGACTCTTTGGAGCATAGTTTTGGATCTGTGCATCTAAACATGGAACCATCTGGTCTGAAATTTCCGCTTCCATGGCAAAGGTTGGATTGGCAAAGGATAGGGACAGACAGGAGGAAGAATACTTTTGAAACAGAGTTAGCAAAGGCCAGTTCCATATCTGCTCAAAAACACGAGAAGATGTTGAGACGGAAAAGAAAAAGGACGGAAAAGCACACCAAGATTTGTGAATTGAGTGATAGCGAAGAATCTAATGCGGGAGTGGTTGTTGTCAAGAGGAAACGAGGAAGACCGTGTGCTTCTTCTTCTAATACTTTACAAGTTCAAAAAGTCAATGGATCCGGAAAGAAGATACCGACAGAAAAAGCAGCCAAACAGATTCCTAGGATGTATGAGGAATATGTCAAAATTAGAACAAGTAAGTTTTTAATTTTGTCAACTGTTAGACGTTTGCATTCGAGAAATACTGGGAGTCGTACGAGTTTCACGCATGTTCTCGCTAATGAAGAATAGAACATTTTATTTTTTATGGGTTACAGCTTCGAGAAAAACTAACCTTTTTCAGATCTTCAGAATAGATGGAAATAGAAAAAACAGAAAATTTGACTCAACTTAATTCCCGGGTTTCTTCCGGTTCGGGTAATTTTTCCGAAAGCCTGGGTATATGGGTACAGTCGACTCTCGATATAACGAACCCCCAAAAAGTTCGTTCCCGCCCAGGGTTTGACACTTTTTTAGCCCAATTTTTGAAGTCTTTGGCCAGTTGTCTTTGGCTGGTCTAGTCCAAAACATCACAAGGATTCCGATTTTACCAATCGTTTCTAAAAAACGCAATAGTTTTGCAGAAAAGACCCGTGCCTCTCGATGCAACGAACACTTATTTTCAAAAAAGGTGTTCGTTATATCGAGAGCACGCATCTTTTCGGCAAAACTATTGCATTTTCAGAAACGATTGGTAAATCGGATCCTGCGATGTTTTGGACTAGACCAGCCAAGACAACTGGCCAAAGACTTCAAAAATTGAGCTAAAAAAAGTGTCAAACCCTAGGCGGGAACGAACTTTTTGGGGGTTCGTTATATCGAGAGTCGACTGTATCAGTGTGTGCACCCTATTTAAGAACTGGCATGGTGAAACTGGAACGATTTGTGGAAAATTAACTGAAACCGAAAATCGAGTACGAAAAATTTCGGTAAGCCGAAAAACCGGTACAGCTAAACTCCAGCTGGCTCTAGGTAAATTCCCCCGCAATAAATTCCCCCTATAAGTTTGAGAGGAACTTTTTGTGTTTACCTTTGAGTCTGTCGATAGACAATTAGAAGAAGTTAGACCTTGATTCGAGTACAGGGCAGGTTTGTGGGTGCCGTTGTGACTTGTTACATATTTAATTTTTGTGAAATTTTGTACCTATTTTATGGCCTTAAATGGGTGATTGTGCACTACGTGTTTTTTTCATATTTTATTTATTTGATGCTGAAAAATAATCTGCCCAGTTTTATCAATAGAGTTAATGCGGAAACTTCCTAAATAAGTTGTGAAGTTTAGTGCAGAAACCGAAGTTTAATGCAGCACCAACCGGGTTGTGAATCCGCCCCACATGGTCGGCATTTTATGGGAAGTCAACCCAAAGGGATTTCAACCCGTTTTAATGACCGTAGAATTTTGACAAGGACGTTGGTAAGTGATGTTGGCAGGTTAAATAATTAAGTCGTTTGTCATTAAATCCAGCGTCATTGAGTAAACCAAGAAACTATTTTTCAAACAAAATTTTATTTCAAGGATGCTGGAATTGGATTAACATCGACATATATTAACATCAACAGACAATCCGAAGAGTTACAATGATGTTGGTAAGTTAGGCTAGCCTTCCATCTAAAATTTCTCCCACCATTTCCTTTCTTATTTCATTCATCTGGGCCTCATCAAAGTTAGATGGCACTCCACGAGATACGCACTTTGCGTATTGGCAAACGAAAGCTCCACAATCAAAAGTGTTTGCCTGGCTAGGAATTTCCTGTAAACTTGAAATTATTGAGCAACCGAAAAGTAAAAGCATACCTTTGGGCAGAACCTGATCCAGTTACCAGGATCCTGTGCTTCCTAGCCGTTCTCCGTAGCGTATTCTTGCAGAAACTCTCTAAATTATTGTTGTTCAAAATAAGATTTTTAAAAATTACTTACTTGATCAAAATGTTGTGTACCATGCCATCTCCAAGACGTGAATCGTAAAACACCAGCCTTTTCTGGACATTGTTTACCACCAGAAAAGAGAATCAGAGAAGAAACCCTGAACAAAAAAAATAAAAATAACAATGAATACTACTAAATAAGAATACCAATGGAAGATTCAAATTGTCTTCATTTCGCTGGACAATCAGTTGATAGTTTCGCCATTCATCCATACCGTTAGTTTCAAGCATCCTAGCTGCTCCCTGCTTCACTTGATTCCGAACTTGTTTGCAAGCACTTCATCATTATCTGGCTCTAAAAAGCATAAAATATTTCCTAGAGATATTTATAAACCTTCACCGGAAGTGTCATCAAGTGTGATGACGTCCACTTCGGTCCTGGCTTTCTTCTCGGCTATCTTTTGCTTCGCCTTATTTAACCTCTTCAAAACAACTAAAAACATATTGACACGATATTTTCAGTATAAAAAGTTACCAGGCTGCTCTTGTCGGCGTAGTGATTGTGTGTCGTCGTTACTTTCACCATGTCATCGACAGTTGAGGCTCTTCCTGATTAAACATACCATTCAACCCCAAAAAATATCTTGAGAATTTTATAAGTACCTGGACACTTGCTCTCCACTTTCCCATCAGCTCCGACTCGATAAAATATGCAGTGTCAATAAGTTCGTTTTCCTTTTTGCTCTTTTCGGCAGTATAGATAATCTTCGTAGTTGCCCATCGGCTTGTTCTTCTCACTTGAAATGATTTCCATCTCGAACTAAACAATAATTAATAACCGTGAAACCAATAGGCAAAATTGTGAACAAAAGAACAAATTACGAAGAACAATAATTTATTAGGCCTGTATACTATTCTGGGTCCATTATGGCAATAAAAAAAACTTCGAAATTGTTTTTCTAATAATCCTGTCAAGACAAATTTAGAGGGGGAATTTACCGGAGGGAAAATTTACCGGAGGGGGAATTTACCGCCGCCCCTCCAGCTCGTTTACAGGAAAAAATCGAAAACAGGTTCAGCCCAGTTTACTGCCCAAAGAAACTGAAAGACCGTAACTATAATCCCTGCACCATGCACTTTCCATGTACTTTAATCTCTTTAAAAAAAATTTAAATAGCTTTTGACCTCAAAACTAATGTTTGTTTGTTTTCAGATGTCCTCTTGGAAGCTCCGCCAAGAATACGAGAAGATCTCCAATGTGAATGTTGTGCTAACTTGCCCTGCTCTGCCAGATCCAATTGTGTACTCAGGTTGCAGAGAATGGAATGTACCATCAACAGGTTTGACAAAATTTATGAAAAATTTAAAGCAGTTTTATCTTGCAAATATTTAGTTGCTCCCTGTCACCAGCTGAGTGCCGCAATCGAAGGATATCCAACAATGAAGCCATTTCCCAACTGCAGACCTGTCAGCCATCAACCTCAGGATGTGGAGTGAAAACAACGGTAGACATAGCCCGCGGACAATTTATATGCGAGTACGTTGGCGAGGTCAGTCACATTTTTAAAAATTTTTGGTGATTGGTATTAGGCATTACTGAAGCTCATAAAATTTTAGGTGATGCGAAAAGAAACTTTTCTCCGTAGATATGCTTCCAGACGTCAAGAGCAGCACAGGTATGGGCTGGAATTCACGGATGGCTACGTATTGGATGCTACCAAAAAGGGCAATATCTCTCGCTTCATCAACCACTCCTGTCAGTCCAACAATTGCCAGTTGCAGAGATGGTATGGCTTTTTCAATTACAGGGGTAGTGCAAGAAATACCAGAAATTACTTGGGAGTTAAGAATCTCCTTGTCAATCTGCTTATCAAAATCTTACGTCAAAAATGTTGATAAAGTGAAACAGCTCTGGTCGACTCGGGCCGCAACTTTCACCTCTTTACTTATGCGTTACCTCCCCCACCATCTACCGGTATAATTCAGGAATATAAAAATCCGCATTCACCGTTGACTGTGCGTTCGATTCCTACTCGATACTACCATTGTTTTTTCTCGAGTTTTGTTGATGCTGAAGGGACCTAATAAGCACTTTTGGCTAAACAGAACCTTTGCCCTCCCACTCGCCAGAACCCTGGCCCTCCCACTCGCCAGAATCCCGACCATCCCACTCGCCAGAATCCCGACCATCCCACTCGCCAGAATCCCGACCATCCCACTTGTCAGGATCAAAATCATAAAAATTAAACAATATGAAGCAACAAGCAACATTATACACAAAAGTTTATTTAGGTTCCGGTTCTGTTGTGGTTCTGTTTAGCCAAAAGGGCTAAACAGAACCTTTGCCCTCCCACTCGCCAGAACCTTTGCCCTCCCACTCGCCAGAACCCTGGCCCTCCCACTCGTGATACAAAGACAAAAAGGAGACGAAAACGAGACTATTAACTATCCTATGCCAAACACAAAATAACGAAAACGAAGTAAACAAAGAAAAAATGAGAATTTAAATATTGGGATTCTGGCGAGTGGGAGGGCCAGGGTTCTGGCGAGTGGGAGGGCAAAGGTTCTGTTGTGCCGCACTTTTTTCAGTAAAATGTACGAACCGCTTCAGAGAAAATACTAAAGCTCAGGTGACTGAACTTGAACACAAAGAAAATTTTATTGATCGAGCTTCGGACATAGACTGCCCCAAAAAGCAACCTTCTATCATTAACATACTCCATCAAAATTGTTATCTCACCAAATTCTGTTTAGGCAAGTCAATGGAGTATCTCGCGTTGGTATCTTTGCTCTAATGGACATCAAAGCTGGAGAGGAGCTTAGCTACGACTACGGCGACTGTCAACATGTGGCGCTAGAATCATCCCAGAGGTGTAGATGCAGTCAAACAGCAAGTCATGCAACCGAAGCCTGCTCATCCAATAGACACAAGAGGAGAAGGAGGCATTCATCCACAGTTAACAGCAGAGATGATCTTAGTGGTAATCGCAGTCTCCCATTCCTTGTTAGAAATGTTAGAAGACGGAAGACTAGAAAGACTTCTCACAAAAAACGTAATTATTCATTAGTAAAATCTAAAGTACTTGAATCAATATTTTTAGACATACCACTTCTGCAAGTACCCGATTTCCTCTCAGGTTGGTGTTTTTATTAATACTCAAGTAATATTCATGTGTTTGGTCCCATACATTTTTCGCATCTTTTTCATAGTTTCATCTTTTTTTTTATTTAGATGACTGTATCTGTATATAATTTAGTAACCAGAGCTGTCACCGCATGGCCAGACGTGCCCCTGTGGTGGGTACGGACAGGGGTCGCGGGCATGGGCAGGACCGTTTGGGGGGCGAATAACCAGCTAAAAGAGGGGAACATACTTTTTTATACTTCTTTCCGACTGTTTCTTATTGTTTTTTTTCCTATCAATACTATTTTTTCATTTTTATATTTTAGTTTTGGAAAAGAGAAATTAGTAGTTAGTCTATCAGCAAAACAAAAAAATTACGAATAAACTACGCTTACTCTAGTAGGTATTATATGATAGGTATTGCACGATGCTTGGAGTGTCGTAAATTTCTGGTTTCTTCGCCCGACTTAATCAATTCCAGCAACTCTCGTTGCTGTCTTCTACAGAGAAGCAGAACTTACATACCGCTACCGAAGGACATCGATTGCGAAGAAATCAGAAATTTACGACACTATAAGCATCGTACAATACCTATCACAAATGCGAAACTTCCACTAGCAGTAAGAGTAGATTATTCGTAATTTCCTTGTTTTGATGATCGACTTAACAACTAATTTCTCTTTTTAAATGTAAAAAGAGCAAAGATAGGAAAAGAAAAAAACAATAAGAGACAGTCGGAAAAAATATACATGCCCGTAGTGGGATTTGAACCATTCGGGCCAGAAAATGTTCCACTCCTTTAAAAAATTCGTTGGGTAGCGGGTGATCGAAAAATATCTCATCGCTTGCCGGTACGAGCCAGGCAATTTCTCTTGGTGGGCAAGGGCCACTTGTTGATAGCTCTGGTAGTAGTCTAAGTGACCATGGTGACTTAGGTAGTGATATTAAAGTCATTACAATCACCGAAATCATTCTTAAAAGTGGATTAAACAGTAGATAGGGCTGCCCAAGCACGAAATTCCAATTCCTGTAAATGTTCGATTTTTGCAAAAATACAAGTCCGTTTCAGACAATCCAACAGAGCTCAGTAATGTTGCTCAAATCCTCATATCGCTGTACAAAAGATTTGCCAAATTTTGTACCAGGCGTGAAAAAGTTGGTCAACGCAGGATTTACCAACTTCACAGATCTCTCCAACTGGTGCTTTAGCTTTATTTATCATACTATTTTTAATACCAATTTTATTATTAAGGTCTTCTCCTGTGACCAAGTGGACATTTTAGTGGATCGATTTGATGCTGCTGTCAAACATTGTATTGCAATATTTCAAAAATCTTTTGACCGCCGCCGTTTGGAGGCCATTAAGCAACAGTACATCAGTCTTAAAAAAGCCCAGATGGGAGAACTACTACGCGCATGTCCCTCATTTTATAAACAAGCTCAGCTGAATTTCTTGGATGAGCGTAGAAAGCAGCCAGTTCTGCCAGTCAAGAAAGACACTCCCAAAATTCTGACAGCAGAAGCTGACTTGTCCTATATGGACTCACCAAATGCTGTTGGCTCGACCACTCCAGACAAGACTTCTCGTCTAACACTGTCTGACAATAAAGATGAGGATTGTGTGCGCTGTATTTGCGGTATTATGGAGGATGATGGGGTCATGACTCAGTGCGATAAATGCCACTTTTGGTAAGTGACTTTCCGAGAGCTGACCTACTTCAAAAACACCAATAAGACCAAAAGCACATATCCTTTTTCAAATTACATGGTCGTGGGTTTCATAAAGACAAAAAAGGTGGTATGGAGTTCAGCAAGGATACAAATTCAGTTTGAGCTGCTTTTCGGGCAAAATCATGTCCGAAATTCCCGCTATAGTCGAGTCGAGTGATAACAAAAATCTCAAAAAGTTTACCCCGAACAAATTTTGACCCCATTTTCGAGGACTTTTGCCGAATGTGATGCTAGTCTAGTCCGACAAATTGCAAGGATTCTGGTTTCGCCGTTCGTTTTGATGTAAGAGCAACCCTTTTTGAAAATAATATACCTAATATCGAGACTTCAAAGTCTTAATGGCGAAAATCTTAATTTTTTGGAAACTACCGGCAAAATCCTTGTAATTTGTCGGACCAGAGTAGTCAATACATTTGGCAAAACCAGATCCGTCCTGCCCTAGTTTACATCCCCTAAAATTTAAACTATGCACACATTCTGACTTATATTAGCTTATTTATCAACTGTTCTCAACATTGAAAAATTAATTTACATATATTGGATGTGTTTAGGTTACATGCAGACTGCCTTGACTTTGACATCAAAACCAAAAAAGTATGTTACTGATATTTTCATTGGGTTTTAATCCAAGCATTTTCTTTTCAGGAGTTTGTGTGTGAGTTTTGCACCCGCAACTTGGAATACACTCCCAATGTAGACATTGTGCTCAGACCACAACCTGCTATTAAGTTCAGTGGTTGCACTTACTACCGCACACTCGTCAACTCACATGGTATTCAAGTGAGGGTGAATGAGTCTGTGTATGTGGAGCGACTGTTGAATGATGAGGTAAAATAATTTTTCGTTAAATTTTTCGACAAAAAATTATTGGGCCGGAATGCCTTATGTGGGAGTCGCCCAAAAATCGGTTTAAACTACGTTTTCGTGCGTTTTAGCTGCTGAAACGTGTAGAGAAAATTTTTTTAGAGCGCGGTCAACCATTTTTCAATTTTTTTTACCAAATTTTCACTTTTTGCCTCGAGGGATCAAGGTAGGAGGGTACCTGAAAGGTACCTGGATACCCTTTTTATACACTTTTTATTGACCCCTCCGGGGGCGTAGGGGGCTTGGAGTTGAGATGCGCACACACCCATACCTTAGAGATAAAACACTCAAAAAGACTCTAGATGCATAATAACATGCAAACCAGAGTTTATTTATGCGGTAGGTCCCAGTTATCAAAACTATGTTCAAATTCATTTTTGATTTACGAGAAATACATGAGTGATGATGAAAATGATGTCAAAGACGAAGATCTAGAAGAAGAAACAATTGAAGAGTTTTGAAAGTGTTATTGATTTGATGTTTTTTGTCTGACTGATGCTCACATCGCCTAATTGTGTTGCCAATAAAATATAAAAAAAGAATTAAACTAGAAAACAACAAATATGGGCATCCAAGGTGGTCCCCCAAGGCAAAAAAGTAAAAATTTGGTCAAATTTTTTTCTCTACACGTTTCAGCAGCTAAAACGCACAAAAACGTGGTTTAAACCGATTGTTGGGCGACCCCCATATAAGGCAGTTTAGCCAATTATTGACTCAAACTGAAGTGCGCCCCAAAAAGTCTGAATTTTATACTCAAATCACTGAATTCCGGCCTCAAACTTTATATTGCCATTTTCCTATTTCTTATTGCCATTAAAACTTTTTTGCACTAACGTGTAGAGATGTGTCTTGACTTTCTAGTTAGCTATCAAACTCTGAATGTAAAAATCAAAGGACCATGCCCGTGCGTTCCAAATTGTCCACCACCAATTCAAAAAATTTTCGCTAATGATTGAACTTTTGTAGGGATTTATCAACTTGGTTTCTAACAAAAGAAGGCCTAGAGTTTAATTTTAGGTATAGTTTTGTTAGAAATGAAGTTAAAAAATCCATACAGAATTTTAATGATTAGGAAAATTTTTTGAGTTGACGGGGGGACAATCGTGGACGTAGACGGGCATGGTCTTTAAAAGGTTTTGAAAAAAAACGTCAATTTTTTTAGAAGCCTCTTAATTTCTACAATCCTGAGACCATTTAGTAAAGTAAGATAGCCCATTAGAAAGTTAAGATCCATGGCTATTCGTTAGTGCAAAAAATTCAAGAAGAAAATGCCAATATAAAATTTGAGGGTGAAAAAAGTAAATTCGAAAGTGAAACTTAGATTTTTGAGGGCGCATTTCAGGTACAACCTAAATAATTCGTATCTCTAAAAATTTTAGCACAAGAGCATACTGAAAAGACTACATGAGCAGTGTGCCAAGTCTAGTTCAGCAAATGGTTCCCTCAAAAGACACGAGTCATCCGAAAAAACCGTACCTGTAAAGAATTCTGACTCTCCCAAAAAACAGAGAAAAGAAGCTGTTAATGGAGACTCAAAAAAAGAAAACCACAAGAAAAAAGAGGAGAGCAGCGAAGATGGAGCTTCTACCATGAACATGTGGTGGCATTCTGGTCAACAGTTTAACAAGCGAGAGTTCCACCGCAGAGACTTGCGCACCTTCCGGATAGAAAGAATATTCAAAGGACCGAATGGACAGAGATTTGTGTTTGGTGTGTATTATGCTAGGCCACATGAAACTTTTTGCGACTCTACCAGAATGTTCTATAAGAATGAGGTGAGCCTTTACATTTTCTACATAATTTGTAACTTTACTGAAACTTGTTGAAAGTAAAACTTGTTTCCTCACAAAAGGTCAAAAGTAGAGTGATATAAAAATTAAATTATTCCGCGATTTCACACCAGCAAAAATAAGCGTGAAAAAAGAATGCTACCGTTAGCAGTTTCGCACCCGCGTCGGTGGAACCGGAGACTTGACGAATTAACCACCCTGCCACACGGCCATACATCGAAGGCGTTTTATTTTGGTGGAAACAACTTTTTTCAGTTTTAGGAAGAAAAGTGGAATACAGTCAAACCTGGGTTATCCGACACCCAAAGGGACCGCCCTTATGGTGTCGGATAAACGAGGTGTCGGTTAACTGAGGTGTTGGATAACTGGGGTGTAGGTTTACCAGGCCAACCGAATCGGGCTCATGGTGTCGGATAACCCAGGTTTGACTGTAGTGCCAGATATTTGAACAATTTTTTTTGACTTTCCAAAAAGACTCCGAAAAATTATTGATGCAAATGGTTGTCAATTTGTTGAGTTAAATAAACGCATGATATATCATTCGAAAGAGGACGAATAGAGCTTCCAAATGGTAATAAGCTGTTTTTTATATGATCTCAAAAATGATATGAAAAAAGGCTTTGAAAATCCGTACCAAACTTTTTGACCACCCGTTAAAGTGCCGATTTTTTCCAAAAAAAGATACCATAGCTAGCTAAATGTCCTCAAAAATTTTTTTTATACGGCAGTAGTGTCACTCCAAATGCAGACACAGAGGAATATAAAGATAAAATACTACTTTCAGCTATTCTGGACGCCTCTGTTTGACACTTTACCACTGGATTCAGTTGTCGGCAGATGTTTGATATTAGAGCCACAGATTTGGGCATCTGGCAGACCAAAACAACCGAAGTATTTGGAAGAGGACGTCTTCATCTGCGAATACCAAATAGACAAACACCAACGATCCTTCGAGAAAATCTTGCCAAAGAATAGATATTTCATAAACACTGAAAGCTATGTGTTTGATGAGTTTCCAAAAAGATTAACCCTGAAAAGAGATTTCACGGTAATTTTATTTCTCTTCAATTTAAAAAAGATGTGTTCACGAAATTATGAAGAATTTGCAAATTTGAATTTTCAGGAGTTTATAGTATTCGTTGGATTGAACACAAAAAATGTTTGAAACCTAGATATTTTTTTGTCCAAAATTCGGGTTTTGGCTTGCTGCTCAAATATAATTTGTACCAAGACCAACAAGTTTTAGGTGGTCCGGAAAGTCTTTAAAGGACCATGCTCGCAGTGGTCTGGTGGGTCCCCGCCAATTCAAAATTTTTTCCTAGTTGTTGGATTTTTGTACGGATTTTTCAACTCGGTTTCTAACAAAACAAGGGCTAGAATTTAATTTTAGGTATAGTTTTGTTAGAAACCAAGTCGAAAAACCCGTACAGAAGTGTAGTGATTATGAAAATTTTTTGAATTGGCGGGGACAAATTTTGTAACAGGTGAGCATACCCCTTCGAAAAGTACTTTTCGTAGCATTATGTTTTTTCTCTTAAACTTTTAACCATTTTTTGAAATTTGACCACTCATTTTATGGCTGAGATTCTTGGCTACAAAACGAAGGGTCAACTTTAAAAAAAATAAATAGAAAAAACCCAATGCTACAAAAAGTTTTTTTGGAAAAAGAACTTTCCGGACGACTTAATATAATTGAGCCCTAGGAATTCGAATTTTCAAATCTTGTGAAAATTTTTTAACCACATTAATTTAAAAAATTTTCAGCCTTTCATATTACCTTCTAACGGGTCTAAATCAGAAAAGGTGGAAACAAAGTCAGATGATCGGACAAATTCAATAATTAAAGAAATGGTCGGTTTTAAATTTGCTATTTATGGCAAGAAATTTTACAATTTTTTTCCTTCAGAACATGGAGCACCTCGAAAGTGTCTGCGAAAAAATAAAACAAATGAAGTCAACTACAGCATAATTTTTCTAATCCGAATACATCTGGCTGCTTTGTGTTCCCAACAAATATTTAGGATAGTTACACAAATTTTGATTTTCGTTTATTTCTCATCCCATGGTTGCTATTGCTTTGAATACTTGAAAATTCCTTACTCGGTTCCTTTTGTCTCTGTGATAGTCTGCAATTCGAGGCTCTATTTAACAAACACTTCTCAAGTTCGTCGCCCAACACTTTTTTCACCCCAGATTTTAGAAACTTTTACTAATTATGTTTTGACGATTCGGTCCCAAAAAATAGCAAGAATTTTGGTTTTGTCGATTGTTTTTTAGAAGCATAAGATATTTTTCTTGGTAAAAACCAAAATTCGATTCAACGATCACCCATTTAAAAATGATCCTAATCGATTCTAATCGAGGTAGTCACTTTTTTTTTCAAATGGGTGTTCGTTAATTGAATTTTGGTTTTTGTAGAGAAAAACATCTTATGTTTGAAAATCCCTACAACTTTGTGACCAGATTGTCATAACAGAATTAGCAAAAGGTCTCAAAATGTGGGGTAAAAAAGTGTGGGACCCTAGGCCCTACTTTTTGAGTGATCGTTAAATCAAGACTCGACTGTATCAATAAAAGGCCTTCAGAATTCTTGTGAAAAGTTTTTTTTTGCATGAGATTCTGAAAATCCTTAAGCTTTTAGATTTGCTTTTATTTTCCCAATTTGTTATTATACTTAAAATATCCTCCGTCAGTAGTTTTCATTGCATCCTTTTAGTTATTTAATTGTTTTTCAATCAAAATAGATATTCTCTTGTTCCTCCTCCTACACGAGTTTTAATGTTGCTTGCAACAGCAGTTGTAACGCAAAAGTTTGATGAATATTAATTAATAATTGCATGGCATCTCTTCCTCTTATTCTCTCATTTACAAGACATCATAACTACATATAGAGCTATTTTTCCATTTTGTGAACAACATTTATCATTCTCTTAATGCACTTTATTCAATAACAGAAAGTTGTTGTACAAAACAAAATATCTAGCTGGACAATGCTTTTTCCTGCTACATTAAGCCCACAATTACGTGTCACAAATATTTTATTTATAATGACAGAAAATAAAAAAGTTACTCTCCACCGCACAATAACATGCACAATCCACTGTAAGAAGTAGAGACGAGGCTCGTTAATGAGACTTTTGGCCAATATTTTGAAAAATACCGAGACTTTCAAAAAATTTCGAACGAGATCCAGAACGAGACTTGGTGCCAAGACAAAACCAATAATTTTTTCTCAATTTTTTCACTTCTTATAAGGGAACATCCATAAATTATGTCAGACTGACAGGCCGTTTTGGGACCCCACCCCCCTGTCAGAACATGTCAGAATGGGCTTGACCCCCCTTATTGAAATCTGACAATTTCCTGACACAACTTTGTGACCCAAAATTTATTTCTGCACATTTTTTTTGAAGTTTAAAACCTTAAAAATGATAGTGTAAAATAACAGAAGCCTTTATTATATGTTAATTACATGTTTTTAAGTTACAAGTGCATAAAAAATATTGCTTTTAATATGAGTTTTAATATGACTTGAAATATGAGCCATGGTGGGAAAATTAAATATTTATTTTCAAATCTATGTATTAAAATATATCTATCTATATGTATATATTTTTTATATGAAAAATAATTTAAAATTTTAGAAATCTAGCTTGAATTCTTAAAATATTTAGCGAAAAATTTGCGGAGAAATCTGACATTCCTGTCAGAAAAAAGGTCTTCTACCCATCACCCCCTTGTCAGATTTTGTCAGATTGGCATGGGAACCCCCCAACCCCCTGTCAGTCTGACATAATTTATGGATGTTCCCTAATCATATGAAACATAGACATTAGTGCTCACACACGCACTGAGGTCAAATATTCTTTTGAATTTTATCAACAAATGGGGCCTATCCCCCAATGGAGGGTTATTTTTTTGCCTTGCTACTCCTGTTCTTTTTTGTAATTTTTTAAGCTAAGGCTTAGCCAATGGTTGCATAGAAATTTTCCGGCATTTTTTATTTTATTTTCCTGGTCTTTTTAGATTCGCCTTGAAAAAATTTATTGAAAGTAAAAGCCTGTCCCCTAACAAAAGGTCAACAAACGGAGTTATATGAAAATTTAATTATTCCATAGTTTCACAGCAGCAAAATGAGCGCGAAAAAACGTATGACCACCGGTGGTTTCGAACCTGGGTCGGTGGAACAGGATAATTGACGACTGTCGAAACTGGTCACAAGGAACAATAAATCCTTGATGTGATACTCCATGGAATTTGAGGCTGACTGGAAGTTTGTCATAGCATTGTTTATTTGGGTTGAGCTGCACTTCGCTTGATTCAACTTGGATGCATGGAGTGACTCTCAACGTTGATCTGGTTTCTAGTCTGGCTTGGATGTAGTTAATTTGGATGTAGCTTGGATGTAGTTGTTCAGCAAATGTCGAGCCAGAAGAGTAGGATTTGCTACCACTAAGGTCAGTGTAGCTTCAACTAGTGCTTGCATTGCCTGACAGACATGGCGTAGCCCAGCAGTAAATGATTCAATAGTAGCTGGCTGAAGTCTGGAAATCCATAGAATCAATTTCATCTCCCCTGGCAAGTATTTTCACGCTAGACATATAGAGCCCACAATGCTTACACATAATTTTCTCATATTTTCCTTTCATAGTAGGGCAGTACTGATCAAAGCAAATGGGTTCAGGAAGGCAACCACTAAGTGCATGTATATCAGCCAACTCTCCGTATTCAGGCTTTTCATCATCTTCTACTCTTTTGAGCTACTCTTGGTTGTGTCAGGAAATTGTCAGATTTCAATAAGGGAGGGGGGGGAGTCAAGCCCATTCTGACATGTTCTGACAGGGGGGGTGGGGTCCCAAAACGGCCTGTCAGTCTGTAATTTATGGACGTTCCCTTACCATATGTCACATTTATCGCATGGATAAGTTGATCGATGTAAACTATGGCATAGCCAAATGAACATGATGCTTTCTGCTAGAAATTGTTTTTTAATAAAAGGTGAAAATTCGTTAAAATATTTGTTATTTTTTTGTGGCATTGTGTTTTTCAAAAGGAAATTTTACCTTCCAGATATTTTTGAAAAAGGCCCTAATAGGTTTGGATTTGCAATGCTTTGAAACAATTCTGGGTGGTCAACTACTTTCGTCTGTATCTCAGTGGTTAGGGCCATGATGACAAAACTGGAGATGGTAGGTTCAATATTACTGATGACCGTTACGGCTTTCTCATGCTGTTGGGAGCAATGAAAAATTCATTTTTTTACTATTTTTAACACGAGAAGGACCGAATGCAAAGACGGTTCACAGCAGGGTTTTGAACTTTTTTGGAAAAAAAAAGTATTACAAATATGCTAATGCACAAGTTTTCTATTTCAATAAAATTTTATTGATTCAAAGTAATTCCAGCAGAAATATTCGTACAAAGTAATTAAAGCTAGATTGCAACCAAATACAAGCAAACATTCGTGTGCGTAAAAATATGTTCACAATTTTTCTGTTCAATCCACTAGTCGTTTATATAGAACCAGTTGAGTGGGTCCTTCTGGTCGATTTTTAAGAGTCTTCCATGCCTGAAAATTGAATTTAAATTTATTAATTCCAAAATTAAGATAGCCAAAAACCTCCAAATGCGTCATGTGGCTTAGGTTTATGCCATCCACCGATCTAAGTTCATCACCAATTGATATTTGTCCATTCTTGGCTGCTTCTCCAACTAAATTTGCCAATTTTAAGTTTTTCCCATCAAAAATATCCTACCACTAAAAATTTTCTTGACAACTATTGGTCTGTCGCCGTATTTAGAGTCTCTTCCACCGTCTGAAAATGTTGTATATTGTTGTTGGAGTTTCACCGAAAAATTATAGTGGTGATACACTAATGTTCAGGGTGGCCTAAGAAATATGGCTATTTTTAAATAGCCACAGCTTTTTTTTAGCCAAACAATGAAATTCTGTAGACTCGCGGAATTTTTTTGATATACAACTTCAGAAAGCATGATTTTTGCTTGGTTTTCCTTTTTTGGGATAGCCTTGGCCTTCCTGGATGGACTCAAAAACCTGAGAATCCGAAACAAAATTTACCGATAGAAAATCCGACTCCAATATCGCTCTTCATCAAAGTGACCATGACTGGGTGTTTGGAGTAGTGCTCCAAGGCTGGATCAGTGCTGACTAAAACACATTCCAATGAACGCAAAATGAAAAAGATCTGCTCTATACTATAATCAAGGATTAGGCTTAGTACCCTGTTGATATTTTGGCTTGTGCTAAGGCGCATAGTAGGTCAGAACGGACTCAAATGTTTTCGCGCACAAAAAGTGAAAACACGCTTGAGTCAGTCCTAACGTGCTCTGGATTGCCTTGTGCCTAAATGCCTCTACAATGCATCCGTTTTTGTGTCCCGTTTTTTCAATTTTTATATAAAATGAAATAGTTACCCAATTTTGATAAACAAATCAGTGCTATATTGATGCACAAACTCGTGCAGAATCATAAGGGGTATTGGAAACATCTATATCAGAATTACAAAATTCCCTCAAAAAATGGTTAAAAATTGAGAACAGATCGGAAAACGGGGGGAGCCGGAAAAAAGTAGCCGGAATGCGGTGTCCCGTTTTCCGATCAGTTCTTAATTTTTAACCATTTTTTGAAGTAATTTCGAAATTCTGATCTACATATTCCTAATCCAACTTTTATAGCACTCATTAGTTCATCAAAAAGGGGTAACTATTTCATTTTAAATAAGAATTGGGAAAACGGGACACAAAAATGGATCCATTGTAGACCGGTCTCAAGCCTGACCACCAGCCAAAAACAACAGGGAAGCAAAAACCCTTTGATTTCAGGATAGGGCTGAAAAAGCTAACTCACAAATGCCGTCATTGTTGAGGGTGGAAGGCAGGGAAGAGCCACTAAGGGCAGTCAATCTTCCAACTACTAGACACACACTAGGAGCGGGACTCTTCAACACTGTTCGTGCATCCGGAGCACTCATCTGGAAACGGATGGATTAGCACAAACAATGCAATAATTAAGGGCTGAATGCACCTTTTGGGTGGACTGGTGCTGAATGAAGAAAATACGATCGCCCTTACTCAACCTATTGTCCTGGTCTGCAATGCTTCCGGTTATGACTCGTTGAACCTAAACTTATTTTAGATAAATTTAGTGAACATAGGAAATTGGATATACCACAATGTAGGATGATGTGAGAGAAGTGGTCATTGCGGATGTTAAAATAAGACCCACACTTCCATCTTCAATGCCTACAAGATTGACAAAAAATATATAAAAAATTTTGATTGGTAGGGATGTGCTACTACCTGATGCCCTTTTGAGGGACACTGCAAAAACATTGTAGTTGTGGAATTCATCGCCCAAACATTTTCGGATTTCATCCAACTGAACAGAAAACCGATAATTTGTGTTACTTAGCCTGTTTTTGGGTTTTTGACAGTAGTTTTTTTCGGTACCGAAAAAACTTTTAAGTCAAAATTTGGTCTTTTTCATTTTTTTTAAATGTTTTTCTTGTGTGTATAGCTTGATCAAGACTAATTTTTTTGAAAAATCGTTGAAAATTAAAAGAAACATCGCCCTTAACAACAATAGGGATTGCTCAAATTTAAATGCGGCGAGGTAGTACTAGGTAGTAGTTCGAAAAATAGCATTAAATTTTCAACTTAAAATGAATAATTATTTCGAAAATTGCGAAAGAAATGAGACACCCAAAATGAAATTTCGCAGAGCATTTTTTGACTAAAAGTAAAATCAAGTAAAAAATTAAGAAACTCCTGCGTGCATAAAAATATCGGTAGTATCCATTTTGTAGCGTTGCTTCCGCGCTACCCGACTAATGTTGCAGAATTCATTTTTATTGACATATGGCTGAGATATAATCTTTTAAAAAAAATTTAAAAATGAGAAAAACGGAAAAAACTGAAAAATAGAATTTTCGGCGAATATTGATGAAATATTTCGTAACAGCTATATTTTGTGCAAATTAAAAACGAAAATAAATTCTGAAAAATGCTTCTGGGAGCTCTTGAAGAGCACTACAAGATAGATTTAACAGATTTGTTGTGAAAATTTTACAAATGTGTTTTGTAGCCATCAGAAAATAGCCATTTTTTGACATTTCTCTGCAAAATTTAATTTCGGATGTCTTTTTTCTTTTGCAATTTTTGAAATAATTGTTTTTTCAAGTTGAAAACCTGATGCCATTTTTAGAAGAGGAGATTCAGGGCTACAAAATGGTATACAGTCAACCCTCTCTAAACGGGCACCCCTAGGGACCGAGCCTTAGGTGCCCGTTTATAGAGGTGCCCGTTTATAGAGGTGCCCGTTTATAGAGGTGCCCGTTTATAGAGAATTGACTAATTGTGGGTCTTTGAGGAGCCCATTTATAGAGGTTTGGTTAAGAGACACTATAAAACAAACGAAAATTTTATTAAACAATGTTAATTAAACAACATGACCAAGGATGTTGGAAACAATAAGATGACCAAGGATGTTGTAAATTGTAGATTCAGACACTCGACGGGAAATATTCGGTTATTGACGTTTGTTTCATATTCTTCATTCTATCTTCAGCCAGGAGGTCATCAAATTTGTCGGATAAAGCGAGTACTGAAGGATCAGCAAAGTTTTGCTCCACATACTGTCTGAGAATTTCTAAGGCCTTGTACGCTTCAGTTGATGTAACGGCTGGTTTTTCTGGCTCCATTTCGACCACTTCCTCTTCGCTCTCCACTGTGTCATCCACCAAGTAAGCTCCGGAATGAGCACGCTTTGCGCCAGCACCATCTTCAATAGCCTTCATAGTTGCTTCCTTATTCTTCAGAATTCGTTGAATTGTAGATCGCGGCATATTAAATTGTTTGGCTAGTTCAGTATTGTTGCTGTTCTTCTTCGCCGCCTCGATGACTGCCTGCTTTTCATCCAGCAAATGCTTCTTGTTAGGACGCTTGCTCATAGCTACTATTAAAATCATAAAATCATTTTGTAAATATGTACAAGAGAGAAAAGACTTTACGAGATTTGTTGTGAATGAAAAAACAGGTTTTCCATCGTTTTCACGGTCTAATACAGCTATAGAAACCATAAAAACGTGACTTTGGGTTAGGCGATAAAAGGAATTCCTGCCAAGAGCCCGTTTACAGACGGAGTTTTATTGTTTGGGACCGAGAATTAAGTGCCCGTTTAGAGAGGGTGCCCGTTTATGGAGGTGCCCGTTTATAGAGGGTCATTTCTCGATAATTTACTTATAGTACGTTCGGGACCGAGCCTTGGGTGCCCGTTTATAGAGGTGCCCGTTTAGAGAGGGTTGACTGTATTAGGAATGATTTTTTAAAATATATTTAGTGTCTAACCAGCTGCTTTAAAAAAACTCGAGAACTTTTTGAACACGTGGTATAAAACATGATTTTATAGTGTTTCTGTGTTTCATGATTCTGTGTTTGAGTTATAATCTAGCAGAGTCCGAATTTACCTGCTGTGTACTAAGTCTTTCTTCAGCCTCTTTTTTAGTAGCGGAAGGAGGGTGGTTGGTAGTAGGTGCTGGAATCTTGGCTTCTTTATCGTTTATGGAAAGAAGCGTGCCGGTCTTCTCTGTTTGCTGCTCATCTACCCTATTCACAGGACTCCTGGAAGAGTTGCTTAGGCTGTTGGCAGGTTTGTGGGTCTTGACCAGAAGACTGTTTTGGACCTGCTTGCTACTTGTGCTCACTGTCAATTGGTTTGATGTGGAAGTGGTGGATGATATCTTCTTGTACTCAAAGCGTGACTCATCTTCACTGCCTGCACTACGAGAGAACTTTAGTGGGGATTGAGGACTGGCTATTGATTTGCTCCAGCTAAACTACCAAAATTTAAGGCCTCAAATTGAAAACACCCGTCAAAATATGTAAATCTCCCGTCAAATTCAAATTTTGCAGTCATAAATTTATTTATCTATTTTCAGCCAATTTAACTGAAAACCAGTGTCTCTATTAGAACATTTACGGTATTTTTCATGAAAAGTTCTAAAATTTAGGTCATAACCTCTTGCAAAACGACCCTCGTGGCACCAAGAGGACTCATATTATTACCTGGAAACAATATTTTGCCTAGTCACATTTTCTAATTCACTGCTGTCTACATCAGAAGTGGCTGCACTTTCAGAAGAGTAGGGTGGCAGAGATTCATGCGAAGATTGGTGGGACAAATGGAATAGAGGTTTCGGCGCTCTCCTTTGCTCTTCCTCCAACGCACCACTCAAAAAGCATTTGGCAGGTATGGCGGGCTTAGGAATAAGGCCTTTGTCCATTTGTGCAAACTAAATTTGAAATTTTATACATTTTTGGATTTTGTAATTTACCTGTTTGATCAAGTCATTAACGGGTCTTGGAGTTGCTTTTTCTTCACTGTTTTCCTCACTTGTTGTGCTGTTTTCAGCAGTCTTGTTATATTCAGAATCCATAGTGGATCTGGCGGACGATGTATTGGACCGTCGTGACCACCATAACTCGTCGGATGACTTGGATTGGTTGCTGTGCTTGATCTCGTGCCAGCCTGTTCGTGCTTGTGGCGCTGGAGGGGCTGGAGGTTGTGCATAGGTCATTATTGGTTTACGGGCAGGTATCATTGGTGACAGTTTGCTCACAGAAGAAACTGCATGTGAATAATTTTTATTATTTTTTGTGTCATTCAGTATGGTGGTTGACTGTATGATGTTTTTTTAAGATTTTAGCGAAGCCTATCAATCAGTTAATTGAAAGGGTATATTGAATACCATTTAGGACCCTATAGTTGGTGAGCGGTGTGAAAGTTCGCAAAATGTCTGTGGCCCATCCATACAAATATATCGATATACCAAGATTAGACGATTGCGTTAGTTGTACAAACTTAAAACTACTCACTTTTTCCAATGCTTTTCTCCGAATGGTCTGCCGAATGTGTCCTACAAATTCAAATTTACATTTGCTACCTCAATTCTCATTCACAAACAATGGAAAAACTCTCACCTCATCTGATTTTTCTGAAAAGTCCTACTTTCAGTCACCGGGACATTGGCCCATCTTCCATGACCTATGTGTTGGAACCTGGTTTTGCCTCTGTTTTCCATAAGCACAAACCTAGAGCCGTGTTCATTGGGCCCTCCACTTGACTGACTGCTCGTAGGGCTCATAGAAGAAGAATCAGGCAATGCAGAATCCTCTGATTCGGATGTCTTCGTGTCAATTGGCCTCCTCTCATACCCTCTTTTGATGGTGTTGGCACTTGGCACCAGGGTGGTGGTCGGCTCAACAATGCTCTTCTGCTCCACTTTGCTGTACAAATCCTCAATTTTTATAGAAGTTTTGGTGGGTATGGTGTTGGCATAGGTGGGCGAATAGCTGGGGGTATTGATCTGGAGAGGTTGGAGCAGGGTGTCGTTGAGGAAATGAGACCTGCTTTTGGACACTCTTTTGTCCAGGTCGTCGAAGAGGGCCGAGGGCGGCGAGATGATGACACTATGGGCATACATCGGCGGTTCCTCCTCCTCTTGACTGCTTCTATGTCTTACTGACTGGCTAATGGAGTGCGTAGGAGATGTGGTATTGGGCATATACACTGCTGGTGCTGGTTGTGGGCACTGGACATAGTGGGGCTGGCCATTGGACATGGCGGTTGCAGGCAGAGAAGAGAAGGCTGAATTTTTTGGAGTTATAGAATGAATATAATTGAAAGAAGAGAGACGGCCGCTATTTTGAAAAGAATATTAATTTTTGGCTCAAATTCAATTCTAGCACCAAAAGCTGAATTTCACCAGCATATTTTCGTATTGAAACTTTTCTTTTAAATTTGCAGTAATTCCGAACAAACTGGTTGAAACGAACTGTCATTTGTTTATTCGCACAAGCGTAAAGCAGAGGATCTTAGCTTTCTAGTTTTTTAAAGTACGCCAAAGGATTTAAAAATGTAGATATTTAGAAGTTCGAATGACGTAACCGTTTTTTGTTTAAATCGTTCAATCCCTACATATCTATAATAGTTGTCAGTGGAGATTTTCTACAATTTGCTAGCAAAAAATTTACTAATCAATTGGGTAAATTCAGACTTTACGTTTTTCAATACTATCTACGCAGCCTAGATTTTTTACATCAAAGTTTCATACTTAAAATTTAAAGATTATGATAGGTTGCACAAAAATAAAACTAAAAAAACAGCTACAAAATTATGCTTGTGCTTGCGAAAATGTATTTCGCTCAAATGTGTACAAAGTTCTGTTCATTACACACTGAATTATTTTTAAAATTTAAGCTTTCTGACAGGTTTCATTCATATAATCTTACCGTATTTTCTCTATTAATTAATCCCCGGGAAAACTCCCCTAGGGGGATATTTTTAACCCGTTAAAAAACTTTGGAATCCTAGTTAAAAAAATTAGGGGGAGAATTATTAGATAAAATACGGTTTTTACGAAATTAAACTATGACCTATGAGCCAACAAAACCACTAAAAGTAGAAATTATTGCGTAGAAATGCACTTTCACGAAATAGTTAAAAACCTGACCTAGATTTTAATAATTGTTGTCTTGAGCGGAATTCGAAATTTGACAGCAAGCTGTAAGGTTTAAGGGCAGTTTTATAAGTGAATGGACCCTGCTGAACACGAATCTGGTATCAAAAATTGAAGGGGAGGACTTTATATACGCATCGCCCTAAGTCGGCTGTTCTAATCCCGTTAGGTGAGCATCTTATTTATTTTTTAGTAAGTTAAATGACTTTTAGGGGCAAAAATCATCGAGCAATCAATTGCAACCATTTCCAGCACTGCTTCACTGTCAAAAATGCCCTAATTTTAGGGTTTTCATGCAAATGACCATCAAAATGAAAGAAAACGAGCCAAAATGATGCGTATCTAGGTTGATATCGCCTGAACCCTAACCAATTTTATTTATTTGTCAACGCGTTTACTCACTTTCTAAAGTCAGAATTTCATGAGGAATCAGATGAAAAACTTTCCACGGAAAAATCACTTCAAAAAAATATGTAACTTGCACAGGTTTGACCAAGAAAGAAAAGAGTATTTTAGGGGAGGATTTCGGTATTCTTTTAGAACTGCCGTCTTTTTTGCAATTTTAATTCACATGATCATTTACAATTGTATACTAAAAATGGAGCCAAGAAGCAGAGCTACATTTTTAGTATAAGGTTGTAAATGACCATGTAAATTAAAATTGCGAAAAAAAGTTAGTTCCAAACAAAATACCGAAAAGTTCCAGGATAGCCCTTGGTAGTATGGGATGGAACTGGGCATCGATTGAATGTTTTTTTTTAATTTTAGCTGGAACTACATATCACCTTTTTGTCTGTATGATAGCTTAAATAGAAGCCCAGAATCTTGGCTAAATTTTGTGACTTGTAGAATAAAGTCAGAAAATATCAATCAAAGCAGCCAAGAAAACCTCCAAAAACCATCGATTTTCGGAAGTTCAGTCTATTTTAAAAATCTTGACTTGGCTGGTTCAAGGGGGCAGATGACCCGCAAATACCAACTTTAAACAAAAATTCACCATCGTGTTCAGCGAGTAATTTTGAGTCCAACTAATAAAAATTGCTACTCGATCGTGCGAGTGTTGAAAGGCATGTCACAAGTGCATAAAATTTTATGCTCAACACTTTTAAAAAGTGGTTTGAACCGATTTTAGAGCATTCACTAAGAGTGCAATCTTGATAAAAAAAAAAGTACTTTATAACATTATTGATGGTGTGTCACTTCAAATATTCGAAAAACCAGCAAAAATGCCGCGAGTATAATGCCACAGTCTGAATATTACGTAAATTTAAAAAGCAACAGATCCATGTTTTACCGCAAGCCACACTCAACCATGCATAAATACTAGAAATAAATAAAGAATGCAATTATTCCTTTATTGAATTAATATTAGTTTCCCACTTGCAAAAGTAAACTCCCGCAAGGAGATCAATCGGCAATTCAAAAGGAAGAAAGGGACGAATTGAATTCATCCAATTGTCTTTGATTAAAATTAGAATATCATCACTGCCGCTACTATTACACCTACAAATACGCACCAACCAATTGTTCCACCAATCCAAAAGACATATCAAAAACTTTTTTTGCACCTGCTTCACAAAACAACAGCAGGAAACAAGGAAATCGGCCTTGAAATCGGAGGAGCTTTGATTGTCTCATGCAACGAGATCAAAAAAAGCATCCGGAGCAAAAGTGGGGGGTGTATGTGGTGAATATATGAAATAGGAAGTTTGAAAAGGACAATGGAAAATAAATGGGAAAGTGAAATTTCACTGAGAGTCACTTGAACGACCCAATTCAAACCAACACCTTTTTTTGACATTCTAGTAAGAAAAAAGTTGTGAGAAAATCAGATAATTTTATCTAAGTTAGACACAATTAGTATTGGCAATTAGAGGCTCGAGCAAGAGCCGAGAAGGAAAAATTTCCGAGAAAGAAGATCGTCGGTCACTCGAAACTCGAGATCTCGGCCAAAACCGGAAAGCTTTGAATTTTTCGAAGTAATTTCCCGTAATCTTAAAATCCCGCACCAGTACACCCCCCCCCTACACCCACACTCGCACCCGCACCGTATATATCGTATATAAATTGGTAAGTAAAATAATAAGGCTATGAACGCAATTGGGGTTCCCGGAGTTCAAAATGATGGGATAGGCTTCAAAAATTGAATATGATGCTAATTTTTTTCAGACAATACTTTTTTGGAGCAGATATACTTTTTTCCTCCCCTAAAAACACTATTTAACGAGTTATTAGTCAAAATAGCAATAAGCTTAACAGCAGGTGCTTTATGTGTGTGTTCACTGCTGTTGACCTCTTTGCTAACAAGCAAACCCAGGGACAGTTTCATTTGCTGCTCTCCCATGGACTTTGCAGCAAAAAACGCTCACTCTCTCAAAGACAAGTCATCTAGCTGAAACAGCTATTCGACGATCAGCTACCACAGAAGTGAACAAAACAATTGGATTACAAGTCCACAAAGCAGCAAAAACAACAAGAAGGGGGACAGGAAACACTAATCTGACCAGCACTTCTAAACAACTCGAAGTGTGCACCACTATATTGGACCTTCTAAACAAATCTTATACATAGGGAAACAGGCCAGCAATTCGAGAGTGATCACATTCGAATAAATCCTGAAGCAAAGAGAAAATTCAGTTTTAATTAAACTATTTTACCAAAATATAAAATGGTTGTCAAAATAGAAAATTTTGTATGCCTTGTATAAATATACAAGACATAACTTTTTTTGTGTTTTTATTTGTACTATTGTGTTATTCCGCAGTAAAAGGCAAACTTGAAGAGTTGTATTTCCTGCATAACTTTGCTTTTTACTGGGGAAGAAGGTTTAGATAAAAGTACAGATGAAAAGACAAAAGAAGCTTAGTAAATTTTGTATATTTTGTGTATGTCTTGTATATTTATGCAAAATTGTATATTTTGACAACCATGGTCGTGGGCTACGAGAATTTTGCTTACTTTATGTTGGAAACGGCGAGGATTCCGCCAGAACAATTGCGCGAATGCTCACAACTCAGGTACCCGTTACCAATTGGAGACATGCAAACATTTTTGAAATCAAAAATGCCTGATTTCTTCTACGGTTTTCTTTTTGGGAAGTCTTAGATTTATTATGTTTTAGAAGGGTATAAAGTATAGATGGGGTTCCGATGATCAAAACGAGTTCGAGTTAAAATGAGTTTCTTTATGCGGTAGGCCATAGTTAACAAAGATATTTTCAAATTCTATCTTTTTCGTGGTTTTGGAAGTATTCAGGTACCCACTTTTTTGGTTGTTTACCTTGGTCCCCCAAGGCCCCTCAAGCTTTGGTCAAAAAAAAATTTTTTTCAAAAATCAAATTTTTATATCTTATATAGTAGTTTGGCATGTGTGGGTGAGTGGGTAACGCTTTTTTACTTCGAAGGCCAGAACGGGTCGTAGATAGCGAAATCACTTTTGTCGCTAATACCATCGTGTTCCCCAGAATGTCAGCTTTCGTTTAAAAAAAATAACAGGCGAAAAAAATGAGTTCTAATAGGGGATATACCTATTTTTATGAATGAAGTCATAGCCCCTCATTGAAATTTCGAAATACTATAGAGGCGCCGATAGGCGTCTGTGGTCCCTTGTAGAAAAGTATTACAAAAAATTTTTTTCGTTTTTAGCATTTAAAAATTACTTAGAAGTCGTTTAAACATTATTTTTGAATAAGTTAAAAAACCGGTCAACATACCTTTTTAATTTGCAATTGCAAATCGAAATTCTCAACTTTATAGTACGACCATCTTGTGGTCGATAACATAATCATAATGCAGGGTTCTCAAACGTCCTACGGCGCTAATGCGATATAACCCCTCAATAATTTTTACTTAGGTCCGTAGGCTTATAAATCTAAAAAATCACTGGATAAGATATAACTTTTCGAAAAAAAAAACCACATATCCTTTGTTAAATTTTGAGTTGAGATCCCTGCTCTAATGGCAAGTTTACGCAAAATAGCGAACGGTGAAATTTTTCGGCAATGTGTTACTCGACGAGTAATACAATTTTGGTGACAAACATAGATTGGAATCCATGAGTTAATCTGGTTTAGACTATTTAGTCAGACAAATAGCCAAATGCGCCCACCTCAACTAAATAAGATCGTCTTCGACATTTTGGTAGATTAAAATAAGAGGAAAAAGACAAGCACTCTTTAGAAAGGCAGAATAAAGCTGGGAGCAGGATGGAATTTGCTCCTTTTAAGAAAGGTCTATTCAAAATTGGAACAATCTGCCTTCTACAAGCACTCTTTACGCCTATATTAAAGACCCATAGAAAGATGGATGTATGGTTTTTGTGCGTGAGAAAATAACAATTACTAGTACACAGACCGACTGATTTTTGTTGCTACAGCCTTCATTTAGGTCAAAACATCTCTGACTTTAGGGATGAGGTTAAACTAGTTTGCGTTGAAAACAATAAATAGCTTCTTTTTGCCGTTTTCAAGCCCAAATGTTTCAACTTCACCCACGAAAATCCTTCACTGAGTTCTAGACATAACGTATTTTTCTAATACAGTCCCTCCCCAAAATCCAGGTTTTAGACATAACGTATTTTTCTAATACAGTCCCTCCCCAAAATCCAGGTTTTAGACATAACGTATTTTTCTAATACAGTCCCTCCCCAAAATCCAGGTTTTAGACATAACGTATTTTTCTAATACAGTCCCTCCCCAAAATCCAGGTTTTAGACATAACGTATTTTTCTAATACAGTCCCTCCCCAAAATCCAGGTTTTAGACATAACGTATTTTTCTAATACAGTCCCTCCCCAAAATCCAGGTTTTACGGCTTTAGCATGGTGTTTTTGACCTATTTTTTATGATCGACTTTTGAACATGTTACATATTAAAATGTGCCAAATTAACAGCTACATTTTGGTATGTTACATGCCGAGAGTCGCTTAAAGGGGCATACCAGCGCGTTACACTGCAAATTAAGTCGGGACCTAACAATTTTTTTTTAAATTTTCCTTGTTTTAATCTGACCTTATCCTACTTTTAAAAAGTAGGCAGAAAACTTTCGTTGGATCAGGTAGAACGCTTACAGAAAATAGTCATGAGAAAAAGAAATTGCTGGTCCCCGCCTTAATTGCAGTGTAACGCGCTGGTATGCCCCTTTTAAAAGACGATCAAAAATTCAATACTGCAAAAGCCAAATTCTGGTTTTTCAATTTTTTTTTTGACACGACCTGAAGCTATAATGCCCTTTGATTTTAGTATGCTTCTACCGATTGTGTTTAAGTGTGATGTGCATGACCCTAATATCTAATCCTTGATGTTTGAACTAATTATCAAACTCATCATCAGTAAGGCCAAAAAAGCTTTGACCATCCAGACCATCCAGCTTGAAACCTTTCAATTCTTCCATTTTATTGGCTCTGCAAAAGAAATTATACAACGCATTACACATAGACACAATCGGTAGAAGCAAACTAAAATCAAAAGGCACATCAGTTACTAACAAAAGATGATGAAAAATTCGAAAAGGTGAAAAATCGGAGGTCGGCCACGATCCGAATAAGTACCGTATTTCCTCCAATTGCGGCCCCTCCCTCTAATAAGCGCCCCCTTGACTTTGAAGGTTTGTATCTCGGAGCAGAATTTTTTTCGAGCAGTTTTTTTTTGCGTTTTCTTGGTTTCCGCGATCTCTACCGATTCCACGTTTTAGATTTTGGTTGAACACTTAAAAATTTCAGAATGGCTCTAATAAGCGCCCCCTCTCTGAGATAGTGACGGTAGTGGTGGATGCTGTTATTTGTTGTTAGGTCAATTTGTTCACAAAATTGTTTTCACCTTCAGGGGTAAACAAACCATGCTATTCAATTCAAAATTGTGCGCTGTAAACGGTTTGTTAAGACCAAAATGTTGATGTGACTAACCGAAATCTCAATACCCTGGGTCAAGTGATGGCTCGGTGATCGACCCCGGAATTATTATTTGAGGAATTATTCTGAATGGTCAAAGCAACAGCCCAACCTTGCCTAAAACGATGCACTAAGTACGTTAGTAAAGATTAATAGCAGGTTTTCTAGCGCCACATTTTCGAGGTGTACTTAAGGTGTCCAGCTGCACGTCCATCTGAAAAAGGGGAAACTACCTCTGTTTCTAAAATGTTGATAAGTTAAACCAGGTTTTGCTTTTTGCAAACTATTTCGACACCTACTTTTAATAAAAATGGCATAATTTGTTTGCCCATTCACAACAATTCCCCAAAATTTGAGGTCGACCACCTTGGAGTGGGTACCTATATACCTACCGAGGGTATTAGAAATTCGCTTAGTCAAATGAACATTATAGTCTTAACAAACTATTTTCAACCGACGCTTTTAGGTTGAATAGTATGGTTTGTTCGGCCCTTAAGGATAATATAAAAAATTTTGTGGACGAATTTACCAAGGACGAATTGACCGTACACCGGGTGATGTCAAATTACCAATGTCACTCATCTAAATTCTATCTCACCAAAGTGACTGCAAAAAAGGAAAGGTAACTATTTATTTGCTAAGTACTTTAGAACAAAGCAAAGTGGACCCTCTAAATGATCGACAGTCGACTGTATAACAAAATTATCTCAAAATTGTTTAAATACAATACAGTTTTTGTCATGAAACGCTTTTTGCCATTTAAATTTTTTGCAAAAACAATTTATTCGAAATGTAGGTGAGCCATAAAAACAAGGTACTTGGCTTTCTCCCTGCGTTACAATGCCCCCTGAGAAGACGTGGAAAATAAAAGTTAAGATATTTTACACAACTTTTATGAGCTTTAATAAACGTAAAACATAAAAAATCTAAAATGCCTATATAATTTGTAATAATTAAACTTACTCTCGCTGGCTTGGTCCATTTGGTATTGGTGGTTCTGGTGCTGCATAATGTTGTTGTTGGTAGTGACAGAGATAGAATGCATTTTGCTGACTGCATTAACACTGAAAAAATAATAAATTTGGGAATTAACGGTTAGTTCCAAACTCCATAAAAAAGTTAGTCACATTTTTATTCACGTTAAAATTATCAAATGCCGCATATATGATAATTTCAATTAACATAAGAGGATTAAGCGGTACTTTTTGCACATACAGTCAACTCTCTGCGTTGCATCACCAAAAAAGTTCGTTCCCGCCCAGCGTCCGACACTTTTTTAGCTCAATTTTCGAAGTTTTTTGCCAAAACTGATTCGTCAGTCTAGTCGGAAATATCGCAAGGATTCCGATGTTGCCGGTCGTTTATCAAAAACATGATAATTTTGCTATTTAGAGCCGCAACGCTCTATGTTGCAACATGTTGCAAACCGGCAAAATCGAAATCCTTGCGATATTTCCGACTAGACTGACGAATCAGTTTTGGCAAAAAACTTCAAATTGTATGGAAAGCCGCTGTTACAAGTAATTATGGAAATATTTTCTCGGGCAATTACTCAGGCATTTATTTATTATTTCATTTATTTCCCTGGGTAATTAGCAAGAGTGTCCTGGAACTTTCCGCATTCCGTTTGTCGAAATTTGTGCGATTTTCGGCAAATTTCGGATGTTTTGCAGAATATTTCCTTAATTTTTATTTATTTTTTCTTGTTTTTTCTGGTATTTTAAACTTTGAAGCCTTGAAAATTATTTTCTCTCGAGCTCTCGACAGATTTCATAGTATGGCATCCGTTGCATGGGGTCTTTGGGATCTTAATAAAAAGAAGATTCTAGGATCTTTTTTATTAACATACAAAGTAAAAATAACAAATGAAAAGTAAAAATTCTTTTTTCTACCAAAATTCAAAAGAAAAGAAAGAATTTGGGAAGACCCTGAGACCTCACGTGAAACTTCAAAAATAAAAAAATTTGAGGTAAAAAAAGAACAACTCTTTTTAAGAAAAGGACGTCTGGAAGCTCTGACATAAAGAGTCTTTTTTCTCCGTCCCGAGTTAATGGCATGGTCAAAGATAGACATTATTTTGATAATATTTTCACAAAATTAAATCGTATTTTCTGTAATAACCCCGATGATATCCTAGCACAAAGAAAACATTTTATATAACTGTTTATTGCGTTTTAGATCCAACAATTTGAATTTTTTTCTGATTTTCGAGGGATTGAAAAATAGATTACCATATTTTCTCTATTAAATCCCCCGGGGGAGTTATTGTTCAACCCCCCTCGGAGGGGAGGGGGGTAGTTATTAGAGAGAGGGGAGTTATTCAATCCCCTTGGAGGTGGGGAGTAAGATACGGGATAGTTATTATAGAGGAGGGATTCAATAGAGAAAATACGGTATTTATGGGGGGGGGTGGTTTATTTGTGACCCATAGTCAAACTTACATCTGACAGGGCAGGATAACCATTGACATGGACAGACCAGCGTTCTGAAAGTTCAACATTAATTCTCAACATTTATTCTCAAAATTCTTAATCAAGTAAGTAATACTCACAGTTCTTTAAATTACCCTTTCCTATATCTAATTTTTTGACATTCTTTTCGAAATTCTTTAAAACATCATGTAAAATTGTAGGGATATAGATCAGTGTTTTCAAAAGTCACACTATCACACTTGGGTCACACTAATTCACCGACCTTTTTATCTGAAATTTTGTTTTCTTATCTCCAATGTTTTTACAGCATCTTGTAGCTAAGATTTTTCTCTATCGATTCAGCGGTCAAACGTCTCAGTTAAAAATAATTTTTGGCAAAATCTTACCAAGTGTGACTTTAAAACCACACTTTTTATGAAAAGGTGTGACTTTAAGGTCACACTTGGTGTGATTTTGTCAAAAATTATTTTTAACTGAAGCGTTTGACCACTCAAAGGATAGAGAAAAATCTCAGCTACAAGATGCTGTTTGAGACAAGAAAACAAAATTTCAGATAAAAAGGTATGTGAAGTTAGTGTGACCCAAGTGTGATCGTGTGACTTTTGAAAACACTGATATAGATGGGCTTATTATCACTTCTTGAAGAAAGATCACAAAATGAAGGAGAAAAAGGCGAGAAAAGCAGCACCAAATTAAAGTGTTTTGACTAGGGCTGGGAGGCGGTAACTTACCGCCTAATTTTAACTTACCGGTCGGTATCCCAACCCTAGTTTTGACACTAAAGAGTATCGCGCATTTAAAATTTTTTGTTGTCTCGTTACGATTTAAAAATTTTGCAAGTTCAACCGCTTCACGGCGCAACTCTTTATGGGGCATTTGTAGTTGTAAATTTTTCTCTTGCTTTTTTCACGTCATGTGTATTTCTTTTGAGTCTCTCATTCGTTTCTTTTCAGAAATGGCTGCGTCTGAATTCTGGGCTGAAGAAGCGATTGGCGAGCAACCTATGTTGGCTTCAAACATCGAGACTCCTGATGTGAAACTTTTTGGCAAGTGGTCCTTAAACGATGTTGAAGTCTCTGACATTTCACTCGTGGTATGTTCTCTTATATGATGATAATAGTTATTACCATAGCCATTATTATTCTTTCCCTGCTTGCATATCTAAGTTGAATTGTTGTAGGATTACATCGCCGTTCGAGACAAGTCTGCCAAGTATCTGCCGCACAGTGCTGGTCGTTACCAGATAAAGCGCTTCCGCAAAGCTACGTGTCCAGTCGTTGAGCGCCTTGCTTCTTCTATGATGGTATGAAAAAAATTTCAACGTTGTTCTTTCTAGGCTCATCAATTTCAGATGCACGGTCGCAACAATGGGAAAAAGTTGATGACGGTTCGCATCGTGAAGCACGCTTTCGAAATCATGCACTTGTTGACTGGCGAGGTAAATCCATTAGTCGTTCCATTGTGTGAGTTAAAATTTTAATTGCAGAATCCTGTTCAAATTCTGGTCAATGCTGTGATCAACAGCGGACCTCGCGAAGACTCTACTCGTATTGGGCGTGCTGGAACTGTGCGACGCCAAGCTGTGGATGTTTCTCCTCTTCGACGCGTAAACCAGGTAGAGTTGATGCTTTATCACCTTATTACATATATATATTTAGGCTATCTGGCTCTTGTGCACCGGCGCTCGTGAGGCTGCTTTCCGAAATATCAAGACAGTTGCTGAATGTCTTGCAGACGAATTGATCAATGCAGCCAAGGGCTCTAGCAACTCCTACGCCATCAAGAAGAAGGACGAATTGGAGCGAGTTGCTAAATCAAACCGTTAAATTATGTGTTGTTGCCTTTGTTACGTCGAAATAAAGAGTGTTGTCGAGAAAGTGCCGTTAGTTTTCTTGAAATAATCTTCTTAATGAGTCTATTTTTTAATTCAAATTTTTTGATTTTACTTTAGACGCGATTCTCAGTGCATCATCTTGGTATAGTACTTGGACTATGTTTGTCATTCTGTTGCGTGTTTCAATTAATACGAATTTCTCGAGGTTTTTTGATAAAAGCTGGAAAAAGCTCAACTTTATGTTGTAGCTCAGAATCATTTAAAGAAAAAGTCACCCGGACAAGTAGATTATGGACGGAGCTTTATCGATTTTATGATTAGGATTCAAGAAATCTAAGAAAACACCAGAAAACACGGTGTTTCAGTAAACTACAAAGGTTATCTAGTCTCGAAAGGATTTTCAATTTATCATTCGATTTAAATTTTTCTTTGAATGCGGTGGTCAGGTAGGGTGGGTGGTGTTACCCAGGTGGTAGTATCCAGTTTGTGGTACCCAGTCGGTATTACCCAGTTTATGGCATTCTATGCTAAACACAAAAATTTGGATTCAATTTTAACCATCTAGACAGTACCCAAACTACCCGTAATTTATCTGAACATTTCAGATAAGTAACCTGAGTAACCTGGATGGTATCTGTACCCCCAGGATAGCCCCGCCTGAATAGGAGCGTAATCACTTGGATCTTACCTGAACTGATGCTAGACATATTTGACCTAAACATTCTTAATAAGATCTGAGTACACTGGACGGTATGTGAACTCAAAACCTATGCCTGAATAGCAGCTAAACCGCTTGGATGTTAACCGACTGGAAAGTACCCAAACCACCTAGATAGTAGTTAGACCACTTGGATAGTCCCCGAACCACCTCGGGTCCAACCACCTAGATGTTATCCTAACCCCCAATTCTGCCCGAATTACCTGAATGGGACTGAATATTTGGATAGTTTCTAAAGCACCTGGACGATGCTTGAACCACATGGAGTTTACTCCCAACACCTGAACTGTACTTTAATTGCTTGGAATGCACCGCAACTAGCTGGAGCTTACTCCAACCATCCGGATTGCACTTAGGTATTCTTATTGCACCCTAACTATCTGGAATAGTTTGGACTGTAGCCCAACCCCAAAAGAGGGTACAGTCAAACCTTTGTAACTCGGCACGCTGCGGGATTAGAGCAACTTATTAGCTAGGGCGCCGTTGTAGGGTGCTTTTTCTAAGGAAGTTTTTGGGTGAAGTCAAGCACTAGATTAGGTGATAGATTAGGAAATTCCTGTTTAAATAGGTGTTACTGTAGTGTATTTTTGAGGTTATCATGATAATTGATATATTGATTTTATAACTTGGCGCATGCTAAGGCGCCAGCCACCCTAGTAACCAGTGTTGTAAATGGCACCGGCAGCTCACGGCGCCACACCGGTACCGTGGAGTGATGCTGGTGCCGTAATTTTGGAGTTTACATCACTGATCCTAACAGTCACGTTGTGATGAATCTCTTCCTGGGCGTGATTTATTTTTTATAGCCTTACAAACTGTTGTTACTAAGGTAGGTTCTGGGGTAACATGATTTTTGTATCGAAGTCAATAGTTTTCTAGACTAATGATTTTAATTTTCACCTAAAGGCACCTTATTCTCAAACTGGCCTTTAAAATTTGTAAAATTTATCAATGGTAAGGACTTATAAAGATCGCAGAAGAATATTTTTACCGGTTAGTATGCGGACGCTGTTCCGCGAGTTGCTACTGCCAATTCTTAACATATTTTTGTATAAACGCTAAGATCTTTTATTCTAACAGCGTTTTCCAGGGTCTAAGAAGTCATTTTGAGCACAAGATGACTAAAAGTTTAAATAAACGATGTTTGTCTGGAAACACGTGAAAGAGTCTCACGACTCTTATTACGTCGGTGTATAATAGGGTATTCCAAACTGGCACATTTTGGCACGCCAAAGATTGGGCCATTTCAAATTGGGCCCAGTCAAATTGGGCCCCTTCAAATCGGGCCACTATTTTGACTGCGCAAGTGCTATAATATAGGTAGGAAACACACTACAGTCAACTCCTATGATGACAGAAAAAAGTGCCAATTTTTTTTGAATCCTTTTGCTGGCCAGAGTCGATTAATCGAAAGTCGGCAGTATTAGAATACTCTCACATCTAAAGAAGATACTCTTAAGACTCTCCATAAGAGAAAAATGTATTTAATTTTCGTTACTAAAAAAAATTAAATGAAATGACCCAATTTGAATGGGCCCAATTTGAATTGGCCCAATTTGATTTTGGCCCAATTTGAATTGGCCCAATTTGATTTTGGCCCAATTTGAATGGGCCTAATTTGATTTTGGCTCAATTTGAATGGGCCCAATTTGAAATGGCTGTGCCCACATTTTGTTATTGAAAGGTAGTGCAACTTTAGAAGAATTTTAGGTGTGAGTAACTGTGTTTGTGACCTATATTAACTTTCTTGGTTTTACACTCTCTTTTTTCAGTAAAAAACTCATATTAACCTGGAATAAGCCTAAGCAATCATCTCTGGAGCAGCGATGTAATTCTACCCCATCAATCCTAAGAATTCTGTCTCCCACTTCCAACCCACTAAGGTCAGCTGCTGAGCCAACATCCACTTGCTCCACTCTTACCGAATAGACTCTGCAATAAGGACAGTGCTGACTATATGAAATGGTTACAAATGTTTTACTTGTTAGTGGCATCGTCATTCTCAATGGCAATGCCGATGCCAAGCTTTTCATCAAAAGATGCTCGTTTGATTACAATCTTTGCTTTGACCATTTTCACAGAGCTAGGTCCCAGAATTTTCTTTCCAAGACTTCTTTTGGTGCGTAGTAGGATGTTCTGAAAATAGATAATTTAAAGGGGGAACACTTTCTGGCCCGAATGGTTCGAATACCACTACGAGCATGCATACTTTTTTGACTGTTTTTCAAATTTTCTTATATATATTTTTTTTCATTTTTTCATAAATTCATTATCATAGTTTTATAAATAGACAAAGCTTTCCCTAGATAGCAATTCTGCTTGTAAAATTTTTGATGAAGTAAACCATCAAAGAGAATTGAATAAGGAGGACATAACGAAAAAGAATAAGTATAGGACACGTCTAAAATTTTTTTGGCGAAATTTACAAGTATTTGACTATAATCTGATGTGGACGACTGCCCCACGACTGGATACAACTTATGACTGGATACAACGACTGTATACAATTAAGACTGGATACTACGACTGGATAAAATTACGACTCGATACACTTTATCATACATGGCCTCTGCCTAGGTACAGGATGGACTCAAAAATGCTTTTTACAGTCAACCCTCGTTAATCCGCTACCCCTAGGGACCGGCCTCAGGGTGGCGGATTAACGGGGTGGCGGATTAACGAGAGTTGACTGTATTACTTTTTTCGTAGTTTGTGATACATTTTTGAGCCCGTCTTAACATACGCTGGCCTACCCTAAGCCTAAGCACAAGCCTAAAAATCATATTGCTATACTTTAGTATTTTATGACCATATTTAGATCTAAAAATTAGGTTTAAGGCAAATATTAAAAAAAATAATAAAGTGGGACATGTCAAAGCATCGTCTAAAATAGTTTTGTGATATATTTTGCCAAAAGTTGAGTATTATTTGGACCTATCCTGCAAAAATAATTTTTTCGTGTATCCAGTCATAAGTTGTATCCAGGCGTTGTTACACCGATGTGGACAGTCCAAATTATGTCTATGATGTCGCAGAACACCAAAATTTATTCCTAGATCTCAATCTGCTGAGATCAGATCAAAATAATCTTTATAAGCTGAGGCATCCGGTAGAGTAGGCAAGTAGTGCAAAATTTCTGGCGTATCTACTCAAAATAGCTATATTTCAGCTCATTAAATTTATTTAGATCTGATTTCAACGGATTTCGATTCAGGAAAATATTTACTATTTGAGGAGACTTTTTAATTGAAGATTGTTTTGATGAAAATTTGCAAAAAAAAAATCAAAAGGGTTGCTAATCGATATTTTACCACCCTCACCACTGTTTTGGTCAAATCAACCGGTATAAATGGCTTCTTCTATATCGATAGACTGTTTATCTGTTTATTAATTTTGTATTCAATAAGAAAATATGAAAAATGCAAAAAAAGAATAAGATATAGGAAAAAAACAATCAAAAGGCAGTCAAAAAAGTATGCATGCTCGTAGTGGTCGAACCATTCGGGCCAAATAATGTTACCACCCCCTTAATTATTTAGACTAGTGAAATAAGCGTTAGGTAAATTAACCATGTGTTTATTTTACTGAACCGGAATTGCATGGATGGAATCGCGTAGGGACGGAATTTGGGCAAAAAATATATGTAAAGAGAACAGAATTTTTTGCGTGGTTGTACACTCAAAAATTTTTCAGGGCTTTTTGATATTCAAGAGGGGAATGATTTTTACATCGTTTCTTAAATCACTGTTGTAGAATTGAGCAAAAAACTTCGATTTCGAACGAAGAGGATATTGTTTAATTGTTGCGATCATCATACTAAAAATGGTTGCAGATTTATTCCATCAAAAAGCAGGAAGCCTTTGCACCGAAACCGGATTTTTGGGCTTGTTGACTGGCATTCACGCATCACTATTGACCGCAAAGCACTCCTTGTTTTTCCTCAAAACATGCTAGTAACCAACCAACAATTTGTTTTAGATGAGGGAAGAAGAGGGGAAAAAAGAAGATGAGCAAGCGTTTTTAGCTTTATAGCTTTTTTGCACACAAAAGTAATAGTGTGTGCATGTGGGATATATGTGAACATGACCATTACCTTTTTCGGCTTCCACTCACACTTCGGGTATTCTTCCATGGATAAGAAAATGAAATAGAGCTTAGAAAATAATTTTGTCGATAATGTTTAGCTGCTTATTTAGCTTCAATTAAAAAAAATTCACACAAGACTTCTAAAATAAAATACAGTCTATTATCGGTATTTCGTCCCTGCCTAGGGTCCGACGATTTTTTACCCCTATTCACGAAATGCTTTGGATTTGTCAGTCCACTTCAAAAATCGCAAAGATTCCGATTCACCAGTCGTTTTTGTAAAGGTCAACAGCATCGCGGGAAATATTTAAGCCACTCGATAGAAAGCAGCCCTATAAAAGTAACAGCCCCAAAAAAGTCGCTCTGTATTTGCGAGTCTTTACCGCGAAATTGTTGCCATTTATAAAAGCTACCGGTGAAATCGGAATCCTTGTGATTTTTCAAATTAGATTGACGAATTAGGTTAGGCAAAATACTTCAAAAGGGGAAGTAAAAAAAAGTGTTGGAACCTTGTCGGGAACGAACTTGAGCGCATCGTGTTAAACATAGAGTAGACTGCATTGCTAAAGTTTGATTCTCTTTACAGTCAACCCTCGATTTAACGTAACCCCCCTCAAGTTCGTTCCCACCTAGGGTCCGACACTTTTTTTAACCTAATTTTCAAAGCTTTTTGCCAGCTGTCTTCAGTCATTCTAGAGTGAAATATCGCAAGGATTTAGATTTTACCGATCGTTTTTGTACATAACAACAGTTTTGCCGAAAAGACTCGCGGGTACTAGATTTAACGTCACCCCTTTTTCAAAACAGGGTGACGTTAAGTCGAGTACCCGCGGGTCTTTTCGACAAAACTGTTGCCATGTACAGAAACAATCGGCAAAATCTAAATCCTTGCGATATTTCGGACTAGACTGACCGAAGACAAATGGCAAAAAGGTGGGAACGAACTTGAGGGGGGTTACGTTAAATCGAGGGTTGACTGTGTTATTACGATAAAAATGTAAAAAATTTGTGTTCTAATAGAGCCCCCGGGGGCTCTATTTTTCAACCCTCCGGAAATCGAGAAAATTTTGGGTCGATCTCGAGATTTTTGGGTGAAAATTCAAAAAATCAGAATCAGTAGAGCTCGTGGGAGTTAAGAAAATGCAATGAACAGCTTTGCAAAATATTGACTTTGCTCTAAGATTCAGACTCTCAAAGTCAAGAGGGGGGCTCTATTAGAGAGTGGGGCTCTATTAGAACATTTACGGTATATCTGCTAAGAATGGAACCTATTAATTTAGATAGAAATTCTAAATTTTTTAGAAAAAGTGAGTCAAAAGCTTGAAGATAAAACAAGCACTACTGTACAAAAATAACAGTATAGCTATTATTATTGTAAGATCATTCAATCAAGCAAGCACAATACTACATAGCTGCTGTCACCATTGCGCACCTGCTACTGCTAGACAACCATACAAAAATAGTTTGATGAAGAGGAGACAAAAAGAGGAAAAAAACATGAAAAGTGGTCACCATCTAAGCTTTCAAATCCTAGCATAGCTCAATGATGGGCGATTTCCCACCTGCTGATCGTACAAACATTTTTGGGTGGAGATGTAAAGAAGAAAAATGAATCTTACAAAAATTTAATTTCGACGTCGGAAATTTGTTCTAAAGGTAGTTAATTGTGTGACATTTTTGTGTAATGCATAAATGCCTCAGTCATCCCATTATTTCCAACACTTTTTGGAAGGACCAAAAAAGAATAAACAAATATTCCGTAGAAACCCATAAATAACCCCCCCCCCATAAATAACCCGGGTTATTTATGGGGTTATTATGACCCATAGTCAAATATTCTATGCTAATTCCCCGGCCTTACTCTAGTTTTCTGGTCTGATGTCTGGTCTTGGCGTTCAGTCCAGGTCACTTATTTACACATTTATCTGGTGAATTTTGTCTGAACTATTTGTGAAAATAGGGTAACCTTGTATCGAAAGCAGCGAATCTAACTGGCAAAAATTTAACATTTTTGGGAAATGGTTGTTAAAATAGTAATCTTTGCGATTTTTTAGGATAAACGGGACTGACAAGCTGTTGGGTTGACGAATCATGCAAAAGACCTTGAAAATGGAGGTAAAAAGGTGTTACTATTTACTATAGCGCTGTCGGATGTATGTATGTCCGTCACGACATACAGTTAACACTTCAAAAATGTTTTCCTTTCGAGACCAAGTCATATTATTTAGGTCACAGGTTCAAATCCTGGTGGTAGCATGTATGATTTTTTTGACTTTGCAAGTACTCTACGCAGGTCTTCGGCGCCAGCGATGGTGCTGAAGACCAAATTCTCGTCGAATCGTACTAAGCGGGAACGAACTTGAAGGGGTGCACTTATATCGAGAGTCGATTTGTGAACTAATTCAACAAAAGAGCTGATGCAAAATTATATTATTTCGCCATGTTTCATATCAAAAAAGAAATTTACTAACCGAATTTTTGTGGGAGGGTTGCTGTGGTTGGGAAGAGGCATCTGATGAGGTTGTTGTTGTTGAAGTCTTGAGTTTGCCTTTGCCCTTTTTCTTGTTTGCCTCAAGGGCACCCTTGTTGAGCAGTGGAGTGGTGTTGAGGGCTCTTATCTTCCTGGTTGTTGATGCAGCCACAGAATTTCGGCTGGAGAGCGAGGATCGAGAACGTAGTACCTGAGATCTGCGCCTGCCTACCGCTGATAATTTTTCCTTCTGCTCTACACTTGATGACTGGTTTCTTTGTGTGCATTCACTCCTGCAAGCCATACAATTGAAGTATTTTTTGTTTTGTAATTTAGTTAAACGAAAATAAAAAAATGTATCAAAAAATTTATTACTGTATTTCTTCTAGTAAGGCTGCCACCTCGAAGTTTGAGGCCTTACATTTCAGCCCAGAGTAAATATTTTTCAAAGTTGTTTATTGCGTTAGTTAGTGAGCTCTACCGATTCCGCGTTTTTAGATTTTATTTAAGCAACAAAAATATCTAGATCATTTTCATAAGTCTCCGATTTTTAGGGGGCTTAAAAAATTGAGTTGCGGCGTTTGGCCCCTTCTTTCACGCATTTTTAAATTTTTTTGGCTGTTTGATGGATGTTTTTTCTTTTTTTTTAACTTAGGCGAAGCCCTGAGGCTTCGCCTAAGTTAAAAGGTGCAGAGTAGGCCAGCATATGTTAAGGCCAGTATTGGGAATTTCCCGAAATGCTCATACTCGTACTTCGTACACGTATTTTTTGACCTCGTACTTCGTACTCGTACCGTAGTACAAAATTTCGTCGTAGTCGTAGTATGAGCTAAAAAGGCTCGTACTTAAGGAAAAATTCTTGCTGTACTCGTACTTGTATAAAAACTTCGTACTCTTTAAAATTGTTCACAAATTGGCAAACTAGGCAAGCCAACAAAGGCAAGCTTTTTTCCTTTTATCTGTTTTGATAATTATTTCATTAGGCCGGGTGGAATAAATTCTTAAAGCTTTGTGGGACTAATTACTTGAAAGGACTTGGAATGAAATTCCTTGGCCTTTTCGGAATGAGTGTAGCAGCTGAATATACACAAGATGTGATTTTCGATGACGAAGAGGCACGCCTCTCGGCTGCAATTGATGCCTATCTGAAGGATCTGCTGGTTAAGCTAAAACAAAAGAAACAAAACTTCAAGGCCATTATTGAAGAAGATTAATCAGAATATTTAAAGAAACAAAAAGGAAATTATGCCTTTAGAGTGCTTTTATCATTAAAAAAAATCATGCTTTTATAATAAATTCTGCTCAAAAATAGTCAAGAAAAAAACATGGCACTCGTACTTGTTCTTCGTCCTTATTTTTTCGGTTCGTACTCGTACCTCTGTTTTTCAGCTGCTCGTACCGCGTACTCGTACTCATAGTACGAGTACGGTACAAGTACGAGTACGAGTTCTCAACACTGGTTAAGGCGGGCCTAAAAGTGTGTCCCAAACAGCGAAAAAACAAAAATTCGAAAAAGGCGCGATTTGAAAAAATCTTAAAAAGGAGCCAAACGCCTACGCACCTAACAAATAGGGCGTCCGGCAGCGTCATCAGAGGAAATACGGCAAGTCAGAATTTTAAATAAAACATGCGGCTCTATCCTAATCTTTTTTCTTCAAATTTGCCTTTGATCCAATCCTGTTCAAAGTATTTAACAATGTGAAAATATCGAAAAACAACAGTAGGACCAGGTCAAATTAAAAAAAAAAGAGTAAGGCCTCGCACACAATGGTGGACTGTAAATTCAACAATCCTCACTCGGAAATGGCCATAATTTTTTTTAAATTTTCCAAACATTATTCTTTTGGTGCCATCTTGTAGCTGAGATTCAGGGCTCAGCTAAATAGGCTATCGTTCGAGTTGGTATGAATTAAAACATGTTTAAAAACGTCAACAATCCTCACTCACAATCCTCACTGCGGGCGAGTGATTGTTGACTTTTTTCCACATTTTTCAATTTATACCAACTCGACCAATAGCCTATTTAGTAGCCCTGAATCTCAGCTATAAGATGAAACCAAAAGAATAATTTTTGGAAAATTTAAAAAAAAGTTATGGCCTTTTTCCAGTGAGGATTGTTGAATTTACAGTCCACCAATGTGAACAAGGCATAAGGGGGGGGCGTGTCTACGGCAAAAATGGAAATGTATTCTGGGATCGAGCCGCATGTTTTATACCAGTTTTTTTCTCCAAATACGATTCTCTGAAAACACTAACTCAACACACCATTTTTAGATCTATCAATTGTAGGATTAAAAAAGAAAAAAACTGATAACTGCAAAAAAGTAAAATTTATTGTTAAGAGACTAGTACAAACATAATTATCTTCTCGATCAAAAAACGTTTTTTGTTAGTTTTTTTTCCATTTACAAATTGAGTGATCAAAAAGGAACTAATAAAACGCTAAAAATAACAGATCCTTACTTGTTAACAGCTGCAGAGCAGTGCCTTCTGATGGACAGAGTTACACCAGACTTGGAGGTCTGCTTGAACAGTTGTAGGGCTTCCGCATGGGTCAGACCGCACACTGCCTCACCGTTCACACTCAATATTTCATCGCCTGAAAGTTATTTTTCTTTTTTTGTACTACAGGGAGCAGCAAGAAATTTGACTCATTTCAAATGGACATAACTTTTTTCCTGACTTGAACATTCAGAAATATCTTTTCACAGATCAAACTTACTTGAGACCCAATTTTTTTTGGTATTAAAATGTTAAAAACACAATTTTTACTTGGTATTTCTGTGGTTTGGACCTTGTACATTTTCGTTGCTGTTGGAGCTACAAGTTCAAGTAGTTAGCCAAAGCCAAGTTGCTAGCCAAATTTCTGGTTTTTTGTGTTTCTTGATTACTGTGCGAAGTGTTTCTATTAGGTTGTTCGGAAAGTCATGAGAAAAACCACGTAATTTTTTTTTTCGTTCAAAAGACTCGCAATTTATTTGGGTACTTATTGGGTTGGGGTCACACCTCATATTTTTGGTGTATGATCAATTTTTTAACGTCCCTTTTCTTTTTACGGCTTTATTATTTTCGTGTAAACTGTTTTCTCTATTTTTTGTTGATATTTAGAATTAAAATGGAGGAGTTTCGATCGTTCAACCTTGACAAACTTTACGAAAGGCTTTCTTGGGACGACAATACATAATATAGGTTGTTAATGTTTTAAATAAGTTACCAAAGCACAATTACCAAATTAGAAATATATTCTTCCCGGAACACGAATTATGTGTGCGAAAAGTGATATTGATTGATAGAATTGAGGAACTATTGAATAAAATGTGTCGCTGTTTTGTAAAAAAATATGAGGTGTGACCCCAACCCGATAAGTACCTTTATTTGTTCACACATTTTAATCATTTTTAGACAAAAAAATTTTGGTATAAAAATGTTGAAAAAATTTTTACCTCGGTCCCCCAAGCTGATTTTATTTATTTTTAATCAGCTTGGGGGACCAAGGTAAAATTTTTTTGGCTCTATATGTGTTCACACCCCTCCCGAAAAAAAAACTGCCTTGGTCCCCACTGTCGTTTTTTTAAATAATTTTTCCACAATTTTAATTTTCAACAAAATTCTGACATCACACAACTATTCAAACACGTTTTCGGCTTCATCTTATCTACAAAAATCTTTCGTTCGGCGAGAAGTACATATTGGTAGCAAAATTATCTGCAAATGGATCACAAATAAGATCAGTGAAGCAAAACCAAAAAATAGAAAAAAAATTACAAAAAAACGACAGGGGGACCAAGGCAGTTTTTTTTCGGGAGGGGTGCGAACAATTTTTTTAACATTTTTATACCAAAAATTTTTTTGTCTAAAAATGATTAAAATGTGTGAACAAATAAATTCAGAGTCTTTTGAACGAAAAAAAAAAATCACGTGGTTTTTCTCATGACTTTCCGAACAACCTAATACTTTTCTGGAAGCCCAAATCTTTTTTAAATTTTAAAATTCGCTTTCTCTTTAAAAAAGTGATAGTCTAAGTGACCCTTTTTCAATAACAGTCAAAATGTAATTGTGCTTGGAGTATGATCTAATCTATGTCATGAAACAAATATACCTTTTTTGAGCAGCCCGCTTGAGGCAGCGAGTCCATGAGGAAATATAGTTTTTACAAATATTCCCATTGAGCCGCGTGGAGAGTCAGTCCCACCCACAACCTGCAATTCCTCAATTTTTTTTATCTATTCATAAAAATTGGGTGGAAAACCAACGCTAAAGCCAAGTGTTGTGCGACGTCTTTTAATTGTTTTTGGTTCAATAATATCATCACTGTTTGGAGAGGAGGTTACAGAAGAGTCCTGCAGAAGACTGTTATCATCCTCTTTTCTGAGTACTATGGTCAACACTTCACTGGTCGAATTCATTCACATAGACTGCATGTAGCCTGATTTCATAAAATAGTTTTGTCGAAAAATCGAAAAGCTTACCTAATGGCAGCATTGAAGTCCTAATTAACAGAAAAATGAAACGAATAATTTGGTATATATGCCAAAATTCACAACAGGTATACACTGAAATAAAACAAAATATGGCACTACTAAAATACACTGAAGAAATTTGCAGCCATGAAAATGAATTTTTTTATTATCAAACTATGGACCAGAGGGGGACGAAGGCAAAAAGTCAAATAATATGAAAAATATTAGTTAGCACAAACTGAAAGGACTCTTGATTCTAGACGATTAGCAAGATATCAAAAATGCATTCTACAAAAAAATTTAATTATTTTGAAGCCGGCGTATTTTTAAGGCAACTCCAAATACGTCAAATTTGGGGACGAGTTCAAAAATTAAGTTGTTGCATGGTGATTCTTTCTTTAAGTACCGAAGTACAGTCAAACCTCTATATAACGGCACCTCTATATAACGGCACCTTGAGCGCAATTTGGTTGGCGAAGAAGAAAAGTCAAAGGGGGAGACCCTCGATATAACGGCATCTCTATACAACGACACCCTCTATATAACGGCAACCTGTGACGGCACCCAGCGAGAAAACGACCCTCTATATAACGGCACCTAGCTGGAAACAAAAAACTCTTGTTTTGTACCCTTTCGATTTTTGTGTTGAGACGAAAAGGAGTTTGCTTTTTTCCTTTTCTCAAGATGAAAATGAATTTTGAATCTGCGTTATTTATTTCTTTAAACTAAAAGTTTCCTTCCTGTCTCCCGTGACACCTTTCACATCACCCAACTCCACCTAATCATCTTCATCTTCAGAGCTCCAATGAATACCCCAAAGAAGCGCCGTGTTCTCACTCTGGAAGAGAAGAAAGCGATCATAGAAGCAGCCAAAGAAGAGCCCAATCAGACGAAGCTGGCTTCATTCCACGAGGCACACTTCAGGGGATTCTCAACGACAAGGAAGCGATTCTTCAGGCGATCGATGATACAGAATGTTGTTGCTTGAGTTGTTATAAACAGTTGAATAAATCCTCTGGTTTGAACTTGTGCTTCTTAGTCATTTCTTATCTTACGCGCAACCCTTATATAGCGGCACTCCGATAAATTTTGTTAACCGGCTCTCGCTATAACGGCATCTTAGAACTGTCTTAGTTATAGAAATTTTGGACCTTGTGCGTAAAGTGCGACCCAAAAGTGCGCCCCCAGCGCAAAGTGCGCCCCCAGTGCGCCGCAAAGTGCGCCCCCAGTGCGCCGCAAAGTGCGCCCCAAAAATTGAAAGGTTGAATTCTTGTCAATATTTTCAAAAGCATTAGCGGTTTAATCAAAAAAATTATGTCTATATTGAGAAAAACTGAGAAGAAAAAAATGTTGGGGCGCACTTTGCGCACAAGGTCCAAATTTTTGACGAAAAGTGTTAAATCTGATCATGAGGATATATACCTAACTTTTGAAGTTGCCTATATGTCATAAATATGAAAAGTTATACGAATCGTACAGAATAAGAACTAGAAAATTTGTTCTGGTTTTCTGATTTTTCCCGCGCCCGAGCCCTGCTGTGGGCTATCTTCTAGTTAAAAATCTTTCTTTCAAAAGTTACATTAAAATTGTAGAGGAAAAGAGAAAAGCTCAGCAAATAAAAATTTCGGTACCAGAAAGACGTATACACTTCTATTGGCACTTGTTTACTTGGGGGGCCTTTTTGGTCAGCTGTGAATAGTGTTCAGACGTCTCCTAAGTAATTTTTATACGCTAAAACCGATAAAAAAGTTCTTTCCAAACAGTTTCCGTACTAAAAAGACATGTTTTGAAAAAAAAATTGGTTATCAAAGGTTGACCATCTGCCTTGGTCCCTAAAGACTCATTTTGCCCAGCTCCTGCAACCAAAACGTAGTGGAAATCTTTTGTAGTCTGACACCGCTCTCATTCGCTCAGCCTACCTTGGTCAACCTTCGGTAACCAATTTTTTTTTTCAAAACATGTCTTTTTAGTACGGAAACTGTTTGGAAAGAACTTTTTTTATCGGTTTTAGCGTATAAAAATTACTTAGGAGACGTCTGAACACTATTCACAGTTGACAAAAAAAGGCCCCCCCCCGCTCAAGTAAACAAGTTCCCTTCTATTTTCAAGAGGGGTGTCAATATATTGAGGTTTCGTTTTTGAAATAGCAAAATTAATATATTTGACAAGGCTGAGTCAGAATCCTTACAATATTCAGAAGCAGACTGCCAAAACAGAGCTGTCAGAATCCTTCAAAAATTGAAGGATTAATAAAAAAAGTGTCGCACCCTAGGCACTTTTCGGAGGTTCTACTGTACCACCAAAAGTATAATCAGCAATTTGCATAAAATTTTCCTAAAATTTGAAAATACTTCCAGTCAGCTAACACATAGGAATCAAGCGCTCTATTTGTTTAGCTGCTGCATTGTCCAGAAGAGACACTGACCAAACCACACAAGCGAAAACACAAAAGGTACGAAAAAAGGAACTAAATTCGGTGGAACAAGTATTTATAAAGTCAACAAGCAAAGAGGCATACAATTTGTGCAAAAAACAGTGGTATGAAGTTCACGTATTCAGCTACAAATGGTCACACAATTTTTTTTTTGGTTTGAACATCTTCTTTTCCACAAAGGCGGATTATGCGAGAGACTGGAGCAGCTAGATAATCTCTGTTTTGCAGCAGCAGGAAAGGGACTTGTTTAGGGATTGACTGAATAAACTGGGTGGGGTATCATCATCACAATTCTGGCAGATCCATAAAAACAGTTACCAATTTTTTGAGGCGCTTTATCTAGTTTAAAAATGACTTTTTATAAGAATTATTTTGGCAAAGTTTTTAAAGTGATCAATTAAAGACGATAATGGTTATTTCAACGGCTCATTACTCTGGTTTCTTTTTTCTTCTGAATGTAAAAATAAAATTTGTTTTGACGAAAATGTCTTTTATGTATCTTTTGTATAAAAAATCCGTCGTGTTGAAGTTTGCTCTTTAACACGAGAAAGGTCGTGCGTACTAAACTACGCGTTTTGAACACGATGCCGATACTGAACACGATGCCTGAAAAACTTCTCGGAAAGAGGACGGCTTCGAACGGGTAAAAAATGTTATATTTTCGTCTATTTCAGCCACCTGGAATTTGAGCAAAATATAGGTGGTACTAGGGTTGTGAAACTATCCGGACAGAAAAGAATCGGAAAGTTTTCCGGACAGAAATGGACAAAAATGCGCAATCCATCTAGTACCTTTATTCAAGCAAAAAGCATAACAATTCAATTAAAGTCAGCCATTGATACACCAAATTCATAAAAGAATTAAACTGTATTGTTTTATTTCCTTTGTTGTTTTCTTCCATATTATTACAAATGACAAGGGATTGACAGGTGATAGTATATAGTTAACTGTGCAGTTAACTGTAGAATTAATTGTACGGTTATCTGCAGTTAACTGTGTTTAACTTACCGAATTTCGGTGAGTTTCACAGGCTGTAGTGAGTTATCGGTAATTAACCGTGGTAACTTACCGAATTTCGGTGAGTTACACAGGCTGTAGTGAGTTATCGGTAATTAACCGTGGTAACTTACCGAATTTCGGTGAGTTATACAAGCTTTAGTGAGTTATCGGTAATTAACCGTGGTAACTTACCGAATTTCGGTGAGTTATACAAGCTTTAGTGAGTTATCGGTAATTAACCGTGGTAACTTACCGAACTTACCCTAGTGAAAACGCATAAAAATGAGGTGTAACATATGCTCGGCCCACAGGGAGTTTCTGTACTCCTGTTTTTATTTCTTTCCATTTTTTGGAGAACTTTCCGCGTTTTTTCTGTCCGAAAAGTTTTACGGAAAACTTTCTATTTCACAACCCTAGGTGGTACTCTCCGAAATTAATGCACCACCCAGGTGTGTAATATCTCAAAATGCAGGGCGTGATCAGGGCTATCTATTGCGCACAAACTTGTAGCAGAATTATTATATTTTCACAGAAAATTTTTGATCTTTATTCTGAAATCCAGTTTTCGAAAATTTTCAATCTTGACATACCGTAAGACCTCTAATAATAGACCCGGATCTATTATTAGAGAACAGAACTCCCCAAGTCAGTTTAGGGGCATTAAGGTATACAAAAAATTCTATTCAAAAAAAAAAGATCAGCTTCCAACAAACCAATTAGAAAATTTATTTTTTTGAAAATTGATAGTTTAAAAGTGCCCCTTGTTAGTAGTATTTCTTAACTGGACTGAAAAAATCAGTCAATCGGATATGAACTAATACCGTATATTTTCCAATATTGGCCTTACATCGAGAGTCGACTGTACCGCTAAACACCATTTTGAAGCTGTACCTAGTGGTGCGGTTAGAGCAAGACTCGGCTGCAAAAAAATTACAAGTTCAGGTAATTTCACGTCAACCGGTTACCAGAACATTATTCCCATAACCATAACAACAAACCGAAGAAAATTTTCTTTTCGGTTGAGCACAAAGACCCCTCTGGGTATTGTTGTGTTGGCGATGGTCTTCTGCCTCGATATATTATTCTTAGAAAAGGGGATAAGACTCATAAAAGAGGTGATTGAGTGCATTATTCATGGTTGTTTAAGGTGAAGAAAGAGGAGAAATGGATCAGGGAACTAGAGGTAAAATACTTCAACTTCACGCTGAGTTAGATCATGGATTAGCGCTGGTCACCCCCTGCCCCTTAAATCAGTCAGAAAAGCAATAACAAATGCCTTTTAGACTCTTGCTATTCCTGCAAACTTTGCAGGTAATTATTCCTGCATGAACAATAGAAGGTAGGGTGGGGGACCAAAGATGATTGCCTGCCCGCACAAACAATGCCCACATGTCCTTCACCCCATTTGTTAGCAGCAATAGGCGATTTGTTGTTTTGATTGGAGTTTGGGGAACAAAGCAATGCTGTATTTGCCTTTTGTTTTGACCGTGTCTAGGGACATCTTTAGAGATTCCGATTAGGAAAGGATGTTTTTTGGAAAAAGGAAAAAAAGAAAAATGCAGGGTCGTTTCTAAAAATTATGAAAAAAATATATCTTTGCAAAAAATCCCTTATTGGCCACTGAAAGTTTGTGCTTGATAAAAAGTTCACAACAAGAATTACCAAGCAATGTTTGATATAAGTCTGACATCACTCGTTTAAAAAATTTACACATATGACGGTTAATCAGTCCTGTGGGTTATATTCGTCACACATTCAGAAAATGAGCTGCTGTGTATTTTTTATTTATACTTTTTTATTTACATGTTGATTAGGCAAGTGACCACTCAAAATGTAGCTAAGTTGTTGGGCTATGTTTCAAATTGGACGAAAAAATTTTGGGTTAAATAAAATATTTTTGAAAAGATTTCAAAATTGTATTTTTTGTCAAGTTTATTACGAGTGTTTCCAAAATGGGAAGATTTTTTCAATGAAAAAATAGTTAACTTCAAAATTTTCACTAAAAAAATAGTTATCTCATTTTTCTCACTGAAAAAATAAGTTAACTATCTTTTCAGTGAAAAAGCTGAAAATGAGAATGTCTTTTATGACCAGTATAATTCCGACCAGCGTAGTGCGCAGAACAGATAAATTTATCTGAACCGATAAATTTATCGGTACTTATACGGTTCCCCCCCCCCATATCGAAATTTTTTCAAAAACAGTTTTTAACCATTTCTAAGCAATTCTTACACGCTAAAACCGATAAAAACGTTGTTTCCAACCACTTTCCATCAAAAATTTTGACTTTTTTAGATTTTCTACCTGCCTGCCTTCGGCAGGCAACCTACTTCAACAGGAAGCCCCTTTGGGGTACATGGTCCGGGCCAAGGGCTGACTCTTTATATATCAAGAAATATATCAAGGAAATTTAACCAATAAAAAACCACTGAAAATATAAATGTAAAAATGCTTATAAAAAATTCAGTTAAATTATTTGCATATTATTCCAAGCCCTAACAAAAGAACAAAATTTCACAATAGTAGCAGCAATGTAGTATTTTCCCCAGCCTTGCAATGTTAATTTTAATCTTTTTTATACCCTTTCTACATTGCAAGCAGGCAGCTCTTTTTTCAAGAGATATAGATAAATATTTTGAAGATATATATTTCTTGGTATGTAAAGGGTCAGCCCTTGGCCCGGACCATGTACCCCAAAGGGGCTTCCTATTGAAGTAGGTTGCCTGCCGAAGGCAGGCAGGTAGAAAATCTAAAAAAGTCAAAATTTTTGATGGAAAGTGGTTGGAAACAACGTTTTTATCGGTTTTAGCGTGTAAGAATTGCTTAGAAATGGTTAAAACCTGTTTTGAAAAATTTCGATATGGGGGAACTGTATGAGTACCAATTTATCTATCAGATAAAATACCGATCGATTTTATGTGAAAGATACCGTATTATCTCTAATAAGCGCCCCCTCTCTAATAAGCGCCCCCCCTCTACTTTGAGGGTCTTTATCTCGGGGCAGAGCAAATATTTTGCAAAGCTGTTTTTGCATTTTCTTAACTCCCACGAGCTCTACCGATTCCACTTTTTAGATTTTGGTTGTGCCCCCAAAAATCTCGAGATCGACCCAAAATTTTTCCGATTTTCGGAGGGTTGAAAAATAAGCGCCCCGGGGCGCTAATTAGAGATAATACGGTAAAATTTATCTGTTAGATAAAATTTTATTTGTCTGCCAGACAGATAAAATTTTATCTGTCAGATAAAATTTCATTGCTTTCAATATTCACTGAGAAAATAAAAAATGGGTTTCATTGTGAATAATAACCGATAAAAAATCGATCGATAAAATCGAATTTTTTTTTAATCGATCGATATTTTATCTGATAGATAATTTATCGGTTCAGATAAATTTATCTATTCTGCTCACTATGCCGACCAGTATGAGCCAGACATAAAATTATAAGTTAGGTCGGGCTCATATTGGTCAGATTTCAGGATTTTGCCAGAAAAAAAACCACAAAAAGACATTCTCATTTTCAGCTTTTTCACTGAAAAGATAGTTAACTTATTTTTTCAGTGAGAAAAATGAGATGACTATTTTTTCAGTGAAAATTTTGAGTTAACTATTTTCTCAGTGAGAAAATCTTTTCATTTAGGAAACACTGTTTACTACCCCTTATTTCAACGCAACCCATTATTCTGAGTGCTTTTTTGGCGCTCAGAATAATTTTTTGGCAGCAGATTCGATTTGGCAGCAGTATTGAAGATTTCGGTAGCAGATATGAATATTAGCCAAATTCCTCTTTTTTATTGGAAATCGAAACAAAAAACATTGAAAATCGGAAATACGTTCATTGCTTCAGTCAAAACCAGGGTGGTCATATCATTTTTTGGAAAAAAGGGCATGCGATCACAAAAAGAGGGATTTACAGAGGGATTCGCATTTACAAGTAAAAATTTTGAAAAAGAGGGCATCATGAATATTTCTACTACTCTTTTTTAGAGAGGAAGTAGTCGAAAACGTTGATGCAATCCAAATCGGTCAAATATTAAATTATTGAAAGACTGGTTATCAAATCCATTCGCAAAACACAACAAGAAAAAAGAAAACAACAAAAAGTGGCAAACACAACAAGTAAAGCATTCCGTTCATGTAGAATTTTTACTCGATTTTGCAATTTTCTGCCCTCTTTTTGTCAAATAAAAAGGGGGCGAAAATTTCAAAAAGAGGGCATTATGGCCACCCTGGTCAAAACATGCTTCAATTTCTAAATTTTTCGAAGAAGAGGGTTCGCTTAAAAAAAATTAAAGAAAAATTTTATAAGCAGAATTGGTAGCGTGCATCTTTCTGTCACAAAATTCTGTAACAGGATAAAAACTAGTTTAGATAGATCCACATAAAATTACACTTTTATGCAACTTGTTTACAAGCGTTTATTCGGCTAAAAGTATTTGTCAACTCTGGTTTCCCAATGGAAACCTCTTTTATTACTGGTGACTCACTTTCCAAATACCGTATTACCTCTAATAGCTCCCCCCTGCTCTAATAACTCCCCGCTCTCGTAACTTTGAGGACCTATATCTCAGGCCAGAGTCAATTTTTTGCAAAGCTGTTTTATGCGTTTTCTTAAGTCCCGCGAGCTCTACCGATTGCACTTTTCAGATTTTAGTTGAGCACCCGAAAATCTCGAGATCGAATTCCAAATTTTCCGATTTTCGGGCATCCAAAAAATAACTCCCCCGCGGGGGAGCTATTAGAGGAAATACGATATTCCAGCAGATTAGACTAAAACTGTCCATCCTCTATTTTGAACTATTTCTTTTGGTCAGATAGTAAGCTACATGAGTAATTTGATTTGTGTGAATCATGCAATTTTTCATCCACTACTTTTAACATTAATTGTTTTTATTGGAGTGAGAAGGTATATGCAGTGAAAGGCAAGGGTTATTTCCTCAATTCAAAGTAGTAGTAATAATATAGGTCAAAGGCAGTGAGCGTTGCTACAGTTCTATCACCACAAATAACTGCAGTTATTTTAGCGGTCATGGATATCCTCACTAGTTGCATTTTCAACAAAAAAATGGTCAAAAGTGCAAGCAAAAATATCGCTAAAAGTGACATAAAAACAAAAGCGTTCGATTCTAACTACCGCATTTCATTTAAAGGGGGGTAAGACTTTAGGGGGGGGGGAAATTTGACACAAAATGCCCAACTTCGCGAGTCTCTAAAATTTTTATTTTTTTACTTTCATAAATATTTCCTTTTACAAACTTGCTCTATGCAAATGTTCCCCGCGGTTAAGAATAATTTCAGGACTTTATTTTAAAAAAAAAATTAAATTTTTCCTCACCATGCCGGTATCATGGTTTTTCCTATTTTATCAAGATTTCACCTAGAATCACCAACCCGACGCATAACTTTATTGACATAAGCAACAACACCAAAACAAATGAAACACCAATAATATAACAACAACTCTATTCTTCCGTGGCTTCATCCTCGAAGCTCGCTTCTTCTTCATCATCGTCTAATAGCGTAAGGCAGGCCAGGCGTTCTTCCACTTCGTCCACCAGTTGCCTCGGTGCATCGTCAGCATTAGGCAGTCCAGGCCCATAGAGGCGTTTCTTTTCCATTGCTGATGAAGCCATGGAAGAATAGAGTTGTTGTTATATTATTGGTGTTTCATTTGTTTGGTGTTGTTGCTTATGTCAATAAAGTTATGCGTCGGGTTGGTGATTCTAGGTGAAATCTTGATAAAATAGGAAAAACCATGATACCGGCATGGTGAGGAAAAATTTAAAATTTTTTTTTAAATAAAGTCCTGAAATTATTCTTAACCGCGGGGAACATTTGCATAGAGCAAGTTTGTAAAACGAAATATTTAAGAAAGTAAAAAAAATAAAAATTTTAGAGACTCGCGAAGTTGGGCATTTTGTGTCAAATTTTCCCTAAAGTCTTACCCCCTTTAAAAATCTGGAAACTTTTTTCAGCATTCTAAAAATTAAAACAAATTGGAGTCGATCGTGAGATTTTTTGAATTAAAGCAAAATTTTAAAAGCAGAATTGGTAGACCTCATAGTAGGAAAAGTCAATAAAGAGTTTTCTGATATGTTAGCTATGCCTTGAAATACAGATCCTCATAATTGAGGGGTGAATGGCTTTTGTAAGAGGAAATATTTATACTATCAAGAGTCTTGCTCTGTGCGCAAATCTCTGACTCTCAAGCTCCATATAATCTCACCGAAAGCGTAGAATGTTTCGATGGTTGGGGTTAAGATGTTCTAGCAAAGCCGCTTTTTGAATTTCAGATTTTCATTGAAGGAAATTAAAGGAAATACGGAGTGATTTTTTTGCTTAATTCTAGTGAAAAAAAAACATTAAATAAAGAAAAATATTGGATGTCCAAACAGGCTGGAGTACCCTTTGCCTTGGTTACCCAAAGCAGAAATCGTCTCTATTTAAAATGCCCTGAATATTAGCTACATTTTGAGTGGTTATTCGTCTGTAAATCCATATCATTGAGACACTCAAAAAGAAATGTTATCAAAAATATTAGTGAAAAATTATCTTATTAATTGTCTACTTACAAAGAATATAAGGAAGCTGGGTTCCACCTATAAACGGAATTGTTTTTTCACTTTTTCAAAGATTCCATCTCCTTAAAATTCTTTATTCGCAAAAAAATCTAAAAAAATTGATAGGTAAAAGAAAACTTTTAAATGGTCTGCAATCAGGTGTTGATTACCCAAAAAAAGGTTTATTAGAAGCGAAATAGAGGGAGATTAGGCAGTCTCGAAAGAAAGTTTATCGTTTTACATGCGTGAAAAAGGGATGCACCGCCGGCCAGCCAATTAACCTTCTTTATGCACATTAAAGCGCCATCCAAAAAGAGGGTTTTATTTGTCACTGAATCCTGAAATTCCAAGTAGACCGTTTTAGCTTTGTACATCTTTTTGTGGTGAATAAAATTTGAAATAATTTCTTAGCAGCTAATTGTTCAGTTTATTTGCAAAAAGTTAAAAAATAATTATATGCAAAACAATAAGTAACAACAGAAAAGTAGAATAGTAGTAAGGACGAAATTAATTATTACAGGTGCTAACCCATCGATGTGAAAGACAATCATTGCACTCTCTAAAACGATTGATTATTGAAGTAAATTAAACGACCATGGTTACGACGGCACTTCCGAAATTTTAATTGGCGGGTGACACTTTTTTACTGGGCATAACGGAATTTTGCATAAATTCTGGTGATTGTGTATTAGTGTTTAGTTTTGCCTCTAATAATACATAAAATTTTAAATGGAAATGAAAAAAGCAATCTCCTGTAAATGTGGGATTGTTGTTCTGGCATTTTTCGCACTTTGGTTTTTTTAATTATTTTTTGCACCAGCGTGTAGCCCTGCGATTCCAGTTTCTAATGAGCTATCAACTAGCTTGATACAACTTTGAAAAATGGGAAAACAGTTCATTTTGAAAAAAAGGTGTAAATTTAAAAAAAAACCCAATATTTCTCACAGTTTTTTAAATTGTATTGAGCTGGTTGATAGCTCATTAGAAACTGGAGATTTAGGGCTACATGAGAATGCAAAAAAATTAAAAATAAAACATTGAAAAGTAAACATTGAGAACAAGAAGTTTTAGAAGTCTGACGGGAACTTTACATATTTTGACGGGAGATTTACACACTTTGAAAGGGGTTTTTTACCTGCAGCCAATAATAAAAATAATGCAAAAAACATTTTGAACATTTTCGGAGTCAGAAAGTGTTCCCCGCCAATTCAAATTTCGGAAATGCAGCTGTTCTAAAAAATCATGGTTTTTTTTAAATCCAAAACTTACAATTTGCAACACCAAATAAATTTGCAATCACATTTGTAGGAAACTACTTCGTGAGACACCTACAAATTGGTAATAAGAAAAAATGAGACTCATTTTGGTCGGAAAAAATTGCTCGGGAATATTTTTGAAAAAATTATGACCGGGTTTTTAATAAACTCTATGTAGCGTTTTTTGAATCTGGCCAAAAAACAACCTTTTCCGACACTAGCTCAATGTTTGTAATTGTCTTTTACACTAAAATAATCTGAATCCCCTTACCGTATATCCCTGACCACAACACAAATTGTTGCAAGACCCATCCGAATGAGTCTCGTTTCTCCAGTTGCATATTCTGGCCAAGGAACGCTTTTGATGGACTTCGTACTGAAGTTGGGAACAGGAGTCTGGACTTTTCTCCGTGAAAACCTGCCAAAGAGATAAATTTAGTCAAGATTAATGAAGACAATTGCCCACCAAATCAGAGTTCTTGGGCTTTTGGAAGTCGCTAAGCAGATGCCTTGCCCTTCTGTACTTCTCTGTGAGATGTTTGGCTATGGAGCCCATATCGGACGTTTTTTTCCAACAAGTCCTTTGTTGACAACTACCACTGACACCATGGCATTTGCAAGAGGAAATTAGTGTCTTTTTCACTGCCTACATGCAAAAGTTTAGTTGGTTTATGAATGTGATTTTCTTTTTTATGTCAAAATACATTCCCAATCGAAGAAGTTTTTTTAACACAAAAATGGTCATAATTTTTTTCCTTCATTGAAAAACTTTGCATCTGGTGACCTGTTATAGCTAAGTCACGTAGCTACAAGTGAGCTATTGATAAAGTAAATATTTGTTTGTAAAATGTGGATAGATAAAGAGCGGCGCACTTTATACCCGCACACCCGTGGCAATTGGACGCCTATCAACTCGATACAACATTTGACTCGATACATCAACTCGATACACTATCGACTCGATACATCAACTCGATACACCGTAAAACTTGTGATTGGATTGGGTACATTTTGGGTACATACAGATTGGGTACATACAGCAATTGGGTACATTTTTTATAAGTTTTTAAAGGTAATGGTGACCTTCATAATCATTTACCACGGTTTCTATTTTTGCGAACGAGAAAAAATTGGTATTAGGTATACGTCTACACACCAAAAAAATTCTCCGCTCTCTCTTTATGCGAAGCAATCATAGGATCATTCAAAAGATCAACCCCGCATAAAAGTCATGCACGAGTTTCCAATCGATTCTTACCCGCAATTGAGCCCCTGTTTCTTGTCTTCCCACCGCCAGCTGCGCTCGAATACTTTGACGAGCATTTATTCCACTCACCTTAAAAATATTTGCTTTCAAAAAAAATTCAACAGAACACACTTCGTTGACGTTCTTTGGGGTACAGACATGATCGTACTGTTCCACATCGCCGATCCACTCCATAGACGTGAGATTGAATTTCACCCAAGAGATGGTTGCTCGATCCGCCCGGCCTCCATCTTTCTCCTTTAGGCACCCGGAGCATCTGAAGTAGACCTGATCGATTCCATCTTTGTTAGTTGTCCTGCCGGTTTTTGTCCAGACGAAGCATCGTCGCCGATCTTCTGTGTAGGTGATAGGCGCTGTTCTTGCTCCAATCCGCTGCGAATGAACCAGTTGTGCGTTAGTCATCGATAAACTATAGTTATAAAATAGAGCCATAAAACAATAGGCATGCAACTGTTTACGAATTAACACTACACAAACAATAAATGAGAATGCGGAAAAGGATTTCTTTTTACAAAAATTTTACAAAAAAGTGTATCGAGTTGATGTATCGAGTCGATAGTGTATCGAGTTGATGTATCGAGTCATTGTTGTATCGAGTTGATGATATACCTGGCAATTATCCGAGTGCGGTTATTTCAACATACGTAAGCATTATTCTAATACATAGCTCGCAAATTAAAAAATTTAAATCGTCTTTGGTGAAGCCTCATCCAAAAATATCCACAGCAAAAAATTTTTGTATAGCTAAGCATTGTCTCTCTTTGGGCAGGGACTTTGTTAAAAAGAACCTTTGCTTTTGAAATGCTCAAATTGCTATGGCCAGACTAAACAGGCCAGTCATCTAGACATCTCAAGCATCGTATAGCTAGAGGCCTTGCTTTTCATGTAAAAGCGTGGCCAAAGTCTTTTAAAAAAATGTAGTTTAACCATGAACTTACCAGTCTGCCAGTTTTCAGGTTGTGTTTTTCTAGTTTCTTCAACTGGCTTTTTCCGTTGCCAGTGCGAGTCAGCAGTTTCTTGGAGGTGATGACTCCATACTGCACACCATAAGAGCATCCACTCCACTCCCAATCACCGCTCGCCCGACCATTCGCTTGTACTTCATTCCCAGTCAGATATTGTGCTCTTTGGGCTGGGGTGGTCACACATTTGCACTCCTCCAACCAACCTTAACTTCCAACATTATATCTATACAATGAATTGTAAAAGGAAAGGACCTTGAGCACAAGCTTGGGCCACTCCCCATGCGACACCTAAAACACGAGAAAAATTTATTGGGTGCAAAAAATGCAATGTAAAATTGCTAACCAGCTGCTGACATAGCCCACAAATAGGCAGATTCTCTGGTGCATAAAAAGTGAAGTAGATATATGTAGATATATGATAGATGCTTTAGATATCTAAATTTTAATTGAAAACCAACCAAAACGAAGTAGAGTAGGAGTATTCAGCACAGTCCCTGGTTGAGAACCTGAACCACAACTTAGGTAATCAGATGTACAGGGTGGTCCAAGAAATTCCCTGGATTTGAAATGGTCATAACTTTTTTTCTAGGGCGTTTTTCGAATTTCTCTAAACGCCAAAATGTTTATCTTGACGGGGATTTTTGTTTTCTGTTTCTAACTCGGAAAATTTTTTTTCGAAAATTTTGACTTTTTTGCCTTGGTCCCCCCTATGGTCCAAAAAGACCAATCTTGTCACTTGTTTCAATTCACGACTATCTCTTTAGTCATTATGTTTTTCTTTCAGATTAAATGGCTTTCAGTGTGCAGGAAAAGGCTTTTTGCGTTGTCGAATATGGGAAGCTTGGAAGTCCAGTGGCTGTTCAGAGAACTTTTCGTCGTCGTTATCAGCTTCCATGGCGTGCAAAGGTTCCGAATTAGAAGAGCATCAAAGAGTGGTTTGATAGTTTCTTGGATAGAGGCGATGTCAAGCGAAAAAAGAGGTTGAATACCAGGTTTGTGAACGTTTTCTTTTTTCGGTTTGTCTTTTATCCATCTTTAAGATGGGTGCGGACACAGCTCCAGGAAGCAGATGTTATCGATGCATTCAGAACCGATCCAAATTTGAGCAAACGAAATCTGGCTTTACAAAATGGAATGCCTTCCTCCACAACAGTTTGGCGTATTCTCCACGTTGGTTTTTACCATGCTTTCTTGTTTGTCAGCACCTTATTCCTTTTTTATGACGCAAAATTTCATCCGTATAAAATGCAACACCGGCATCAGCTTCTGGAAATCAATCGAACTGCGCGTGTAGAGCATGCGATCAATCAGCTCGGCCTTATCGACGAGTCTCCGAATTTCCTCAACAATGTTTTCTTCTCAGATGAGTGTCATTTTCACATTCATGGTGGAATAAACCATTGGTTTTTTGAAGTTTGCTAAATTTGGTCTTTTTGGACCATAGGGGGGACCAAGGCAAAAAAGTCAAAATTTTCCGAGTTAGAAACAGAAAACAAAAATCCCCGTCAAGATAAACATTTTGGCGTTTACAGAAATTCGAAACACGCCCTAAAAAAAAGTTATGACCATTTCAAATCCAGGGAATTTCTTGGACCACCCTGTATTTTACAGATGTCGTCTCTATTTTTACTGCCAAAACAAAAATGTTTTGCAAATTTTTCATATCCACTCTGGTTTTAACTGTTTATTGAGGCCAAGGCTCGTTCTCTTTACCGCATAACCTGTGTTGAAAAATTCCATTCTAATAATACCCCCTGCCCCTCCTCTACGGACCCATATCTCAGCCCAGAGTAAGTTTTCTTAACTATCATGTCACATGTTTTCTTAACTATCATGAGTTTTACCGATTTCGCTTTTCTAGCACGAAAACTGATATGCTTTTTGCAGATTGGTAAGACATCTCTGAAGCGCCCTTTATTCTATCTGCTTTTATTAGATTTTTTCACTCTCAGAAAACAACTTACAGTCCCATGCTTGAAAACGCATCTCTTCTCGACAATGCTTTAATTTTTATCATTATATTTTCAAAAAAAATTATTGTTATGATCACCTCCATAGCGTCCAACAGTCCTTCGTAAGCAACTGAAGTACATTAGAATAACATAAAAGAATTATTGAGAGCATTAAAAAACCTATGGCCAGTGGGGGCTGTACACGACAAGTCAACGGAAAATTACGAAAGGAATGAACACTGAAATATATATGGCCAATAATAAAAGTTTAATAAGGTAGATTCCATTACTTGTGCATTAGCTCAGCAGGGCAACCCTGAAACAGTATTCTACACTACTTCTACCTACTTTGATTACGCTTCTAGAGTCACAAATGCCCACCTGAAACAATTTTGCTGGTGCTCTAATTTCATTTTGATTAGCTGATACTGTACTTTCTGGCCATTCTATTAAATTCACCGGGGAAAATGATGAAAAGAGTACCAATAGCAATAAATAAGACCAAGGTATCCTTCTAGGCAAGCAATTCAGCTTGCTCGTTTTTGCGTTAGATGGAATTTGGACTATTGTTAAGCAAGAAATATAGGTAAAAGGACAATGGGCTTGCTGAGATTTGGAGCAACAGGGAATTTCATATTGAGCAGAACTTGACGACATTTTTATTGATAAAAGCAGCGATATTAACATTAGAACATCTCGAAAAGGATATTTCTATAGCACCAACACATAGCTCTAAGACCAGTAAACATGTTTTCGGTCAAACAGTTGGCCTTCGACTCTAAAATTTTATATTAATTTGGAAGTAATTTATCGTAAAACCGTAATAGACCCCCCAAAATCTGGAATTTTTAAAAAAATATTTTCCATTTTTGACCTAATTTTGGGTATTGATGCCTAGGCATGTTACATACCAAAATGTAGCTCAGTTTTCCAGCTACATTTTGGTATGTTACAGGCCTAAGGGCCAGTACCCATAATTGGGTAATAAATAAAAAAATTCTGGCTTTTGAGGGGTTTATAACAGGGGTTCGAGGGGTTTCACGGCAGTATGATTCAGTAGGATTACAATCTCTTTATAAAACTGACAACAAAACTACATGCATACAAATGATGGAAAAGTTGAAAAGTATTTATTCGCAAACGACAACAATGACAATTTTCTTCTAGAGCATGAATTTTCTGCGACTTGTTTCCATCTCGTGCCTCTGAAAACAGAAATTAAAAGCTCATCCCAATTGTTTCACTTTTAAGCAGCTAACCTTGAGAACCCAAATGTACTCGCCTGTGAATACACCGTCTTGAATGCGCTTGAGTCGAAGAGTCATACGAGGCCCAAGCTCCAACAACGCTGCCTTCTCACCATTCTTCTTGAACTCGTATCTGAGATTTAGGATGTTGGAATAGTAATCAATTCCATCAAGCTTCAATACTTTACCGGTGATGACGGAAAAATATGTAATCTCGCTGATTGTGAAAGGTAACCACTCGTCTGCCAAGATAGTGCGGCTGTTTCGGAAATAAGCACTCTAGCAACTGCCCCACTGTTCGTCCGATCTGAGTCTTGAAGTTGTTGAGAACCAGCTCCGGCCAGTGATCTGTGGATTCCCCATGCCCCTACGAAATAACATAAGCAACAATTTACAGGTGAACAGTCGCAAGTACCTTGATTTGTTTTGTGTACTCCAAAGAATTTATTTTGAAATAAGCCGTAGGACCAGATGGCAAATGACACATGAGGATTCCATCTGCAAATACAATCAGTAGAATCAATCAGTCAAGACAAAAAACCTACTTGGACGCTTTTGATCTTCATGGACAACCAGCACATCCGTGTATTCGCGCTCTATGGCCTTAAGCTGAAGGTCGAGAGGTGAAATATCTACTGACAAACCTGCTTGGCGATCTTTTTCAGGGAGACGTTCTTGCGAGAAAAAATTTCGACATTTGGAATGCACTTTCTGAGCTCGAAACAAAGCTTCCAGGTCTTCTGAAATAGGAAATCGGAGTATGGATTGAGCATTCTGCGAGGACTTACAACTTTTGCGCCAGGCGAAGTAGTAATCAATACTTTGGGTGTATCTTGCCGTTCGAAATAGCCTTCGTCTTGAAGAACCTACAAGCAATAATTTATGTGCGAAGTGGTGAATAGAAACAAGGCAATGGGAAATTCAGCAGCAGTTCAGATAAGAAAAAATAGAGTTAAAATACCTCTTGATCACCTTCCTGCATGTAAGTGTCATCTGGCTCCCTCGTATTTTCGATTGTTTTAGGCACTTTCTTTTGCGACATTTTTTCTAAAATTTTCAGATTGTGTTTTGTGTATTTCAACGATCTACCGATGCTGCTTTTGAATCGAGCAGTGGCGGTGACAATTTTGTTTGAAATTTACCAACAATAACCTGATGAAACAGGTAACCTCTGATATAAGGCCACCCTAGCGACCGCCCAAAGGTAGCCTTACATCGGGATAACCATATATAACCAACTGCATACCAAAACTTTTAAACCTGAGGTGCCTGCCCCAGTCTATGTGGATGTCCATTAAAAGCAGCTAAAAATTGTCGAAATTTGAAAAAAACCAGAGCAAAAGTGCGAGAGGAACAAAAGCAAACACAAAAGTTCATAATATTTATGTGAAAAGTTGGTGGGAATTCGAAAAAACCAACGAAAAGACAATGGCCTTATATCGAGGTAAATTTTGTGGAATTTCTCGGCTGGCCAACCAAATTGGTCCCATTGGTCCTCAAATTGGTCCCCGCTTCACATCGGGGTGGCCTTACATCGGAGTTCGACTGTAATAGGAAAAACTATCAATCATGTGTAGCCAATATTTTTTGCCTCTTTTAGGAATTAACGCTGATTATTTGTTAAGATGAGTGTAGGCCAGGCATGTGATAGAATTCCAATTTCCGACACTTTTTTCTTCTAATTTTTGATTTCCGATTTCTGCAAAAATGGGGGCGAATTTGGAAAATTCTGGAAAAAAATAGTTACCGTATTATCTCCAATAAGACCCCATGGGGCTTTATTTTTCAATCCCTTTTTGGAGGTGGGGTCTTATTAGAAGTCGCCTTTTTGGCCTAATTAGGCCTTGTTTGAAGTGGGGCCTTATTTTTCAACACCTCTTAAGACATGGGGGCCTCATTAGAAGGTGGGGTCTTATTAGAGATAATACGGTAACTTGGAATTTTTTTTTTTTGAAATTTTTTGAATTTCTTCCGATTTCCGGCATTTTTTCTTCCGATTTCCGTTTTTTGAATTTTTGGCGCTAGTACAGTCGAACCTCGATATAACCGTTTTACGGACTACAACAAGGATAGTTTATTTTGGTGCTCTTTTTGTCGTTTGTGTTCTTGTTTTGGTATTTATAGTTGTTTTGTTTGCTGACGGCTGCCCTCAATTATCTTCCTTTTGAGCATACCGTAAAACCTCTAGTAGTAGGCCCCCCTCGATCAAACTCGTTTTTGTAGCATTGTGTTTTTGACCCACTTTTTGAAAACTGCTTTCATGCAAGTTACAACCTATTTTGTAGCCAGTGAGATGAGCTACCAAATGCGTGGTAACTTGCCTAAGACAAGTTTTGAAAAAGCGGGTCTAAAACACAATGCCAAAAACACGATTTTGAATCAGGGGGGTTACTATTAGAGGTTTTACGGTAATATGGATATTAAAAATAAAAAGAAATTGCTACCTGATCACTGCCTCCCTCTCTAATAAGCCCCCTCTCTCTAATAGAACCCCTCTTCCTAATAAAGCTCCCTCCAGAGGTTGATTGAAAAATAAAGCCGTCAGGGGCTCTGTTAGAACATTTACGGTATTGTCGGAAATCCAATTATAGACAAAAAAATTTGGCCAAAAATTAACTTTTTTGTCTAAACAGATCAAGGCAGCCTAACCTAAAAAAGGTACAATAGATAGTAAACTTAGATATATGGGTCATTCCAATAAAAGGAATAAATAATAACCAATAAATAATCTCCAACATAGTGGGCCCCACATATAGCTTCAGACGCTCACTCTAACTAATACCCCAAGACTAATAAAATAAGTCAAATTACCCCCTTCGTTGAAAAAGTTAAAATTGTGGAGGTATCTGCGTAAGTACCTTGGTGTTAGCACATGGATTGGGCCACCTAAGCACCTGTCTACAGCTATTTCAATGGGGTTGCCTGAGTACCTTTGTATCACCTGCATTAGACCACCTCGGTTTTACCTTTTTTACACGCTTACCAAATTATTTGATTGATACCACCTGAATCAGGCTATTTGGGTACTAGCACCTGAATCAGTTTATCTTTGTACGAAGGTGCTACCTTGATCAAACCATGTGAAGCACTACCACCTAGATTGGAACATCTAGGGACCCAAGTATTACCAATTGAATAGGGTTACCGTGTTAGCTCGGTGCTACCACCTAGGTAGCAACCACCTGACTCGGGTTACCTGGGTAACTGAGTGCTACGAAGCGAAAAGAACCGAGGTAATTAGAGGAAATACGTTAGATACCTGGGTTTTACTTTCTGAATCCAGTTACCTGGACCATCTGGGTACCAGCACTTAAGTCGGGAAATTTTTTGTCCAAATTATAGAGTAACATCTAAAATCGTCTTTTTTGCTCAAAACTGTGCTTAGGACCATAGTTGGGCATTTTTAAAAAACCACCACCGCCGCCGCCGCCACCGGCGGCGTAAAATCTGCTAAATTTCGCCACCGCCGCCACCACCGACGCCGCTACTCCGCCGCTAGCGCCGCCGCCGCCGCCGGCGGCACCTTATATTTTGGCGCCGCCGCCGGCGGTGCCGCCGGCTATTGCGTTAACGTCAAAAAAAAAAGTTTTAATAGTATAAGACTACAGTGAATGAACCAGTTATCTAGTTTTTCATATTTTAATAAGATCACCATTTAAGACAAGCATTGTTTTACTATTTAATAAAATTGGTCCTGTCGGAGTTTTTCTCCCTGAAGAGAGCATAGCCATAATACTAAACAGTCTTTCCACTCCTGCACTTGTAGCTGGCGTTGCTAAGATGTCGAAAGCCATCTGAGAAATCGAGGAATATGTCTAAAAATGAAGTCATATTAATAAACTCACTAAAGTTATTTGTATTTTACCTCGATTCTGGCTTTCCATTCAAGGCGACAGAAGAGTCAGTGAAAAAGCTGTAAATGATTACCTCAAAGAACAGAATGCTGGTGCTATTAGAACAACATGGCCAAAACATTTGGAAATGAATGCTCGAGACGCAGCAACTGGTTACGTTCACGAAAGTGCTTCTTCACGTTCAATTCCCTTCACAGCTAAAGAGATAAACGGCATTGCAAAAGAAGCTGTTGATCTATATCTCAGCCAAATGCGAAAAGACTTACAAGACAAAGAAAAAATTTAGAAAATTTTTGTATTTAGTTATCTTTCATTGTTCGTTCTCAGCCATTTATTCTGACTATTTGTCCAGTTGATATTTAAAAAAAAATCTGAAATTATGACATTTGAAAATAGTGCACTTTTTGCGCAATCAAGAACACAAAGTTTTTGCCGCTAACGCCAACACTTACACTGCCGCCGCCGCCGCCACCGCCGCCGCCTCCACGTCGCCGCCACCGCCGCCGCCTCCACGTGCGCCGCCACAGCCGCCACCGCCGCCGCTTTTTTAGTCTACCACCGCCGCCGCCACCACCGCCGCCCTCATATTCGCCGCCGGCGCCACCGCCACCGCCGGCGGTGCTTTTATTTTTGCCGCCGGCGGCGGCGGCGGCGGCGGCGCCGGTGGCGGCGGCGGCGGCGATCCAACTATGCTTAGGACATGCTTTTCTGCCACTTTTTCAAATAATATTGTGTTCGACACGGACCGTACAAAAAAATGCGGTACATGTCGAGAAATCATGGACTCTGCCTTCTCTGTTATCACAATATTTTTCCGATGTTTTTTTACAGGAACGTTGCTCATAAATTTGGGCGTTCGATTAAATTGAAAGCTGCATGCAAAAAAAAAAGAAATTTACCTGCTAACTAAAGAATCGGCCCGAAAAAATTCGCGGACCGTATCACGGTCCGTGTTTACGGACCGTGATAGGGCCCATTGTGGTAATCCGTTCCGTTTCACGGTTCACCGTTTTACGGCGCGGTTTACGGACACGCCCATTGTGGGCGAAAACACGGTCCGTGTTACGGACGCGAACACTGATGCGGATGCATTGTGACGCCCATAATCAAAAACACAATGTCAGTCTGAGGCCTGTTTCACAATGCATCCTCAATCCTCAATCTTGGCGAAGTGCTTTTTCAATATTTCTGCAAAATAGTTTTGAGATTTCTTTGCAAGTTTGGTATCATATTGAAGCTGATATCCAGGGCTTTCATATGACACCAAACTTGCACAGAGTAAAAAAAATTATTGATAAAAGGGCGTTTATCCTCAACATGATCCTCAACATTGAGGATCATGTTGAGGATTATATTGAAGATTAATACCATGTGACCGAAAAGTTCCCGGACAAAGTTTAAAGCCAATTTTTTCAGTAAGAACATAAATGCATTTTTTGGTATCATCAGAAAGCCCTTGTTCTCCTCCCTTGAATAGTGTATCGCTTGTCGTTTTATGTCAATAAATTCCATGCTTTAGAATGTCCGATCTGAGAGCAGGCATTGTGCGACTTTGAGAAGAAGGGAAGAAGCAAAGTGAGAGCGCTCGTGATATGAATGTTCCAAAGCAAACAGTTTCGGATGCCATCAAGCGATTTCGTGAAACAGGCCGCAATGAAGACAGAGCAGCTTTATGACGAAATTTAAAAATTTTGGAAAAACGACCGGCAAAAACAAAAACAGAATCTTTGCGATATTTTGGACTAGACTGGCGAATCACATTTAGCAAAAGACTTCGAAAATTGAGCTGAAAAAAGTGTCGGACCCAAGGCAAGAATGAACTTTTGGGGGTGCCGGATAAACGAGGTTTGACTGTAATTATTGTCTCCCTTTGCAAGTTTGGTGTCAAATAAAAGCCTTAGACTTCAGCTTTAATATGACACCAAACTTGTAAATAAAAATAAAAGTTATCTTGCTGAAAAAAGGCTAAAAACACTTCGCCAAGGTTGAGGATTGAGTTTGCATTTTGGGAGAGCCCTAATAGCTTGGGTAACTCAGTGGTGAAGTTCTGACGTACTAGGGCCAAAACCATCGAGCAATCGATTGCAATCATTTTTTAGCACTGATTTACTATCACTTGCTGCCCCAATTTTGCGATTTCATGCAAATGACCATCAAATAAAGGGAAACCAGACCAAATGATACGTATTTAGTTTTATATCGCCTCAACCTATACTCATTTTATTTACTTCTCAGCGAGTTTAGTAATTTTCTAGAGTGAGAATTTCACGAGGAATCAGATAAAAAAATTTCCACAGCAAAATCACTTTAGAAATATAGGTAAATTGTGAAGTTTTGAACAAGGAAGAAAAGAGTATTATTGAGGGATAGGATTTCGGTATTATTTTGGAACTGACGTTTTTTGCAATTTTAATTTACATGATTATTTACAACTATATATTGAAAATTACACCAAGAAGATGAGCTACATTTTGAGTATAATGTTGTAAATGATCATGCAAATTACAATTCTAAAAAACGTCACTTCCAAAAATAATACTTAACAGTTCTGGGACAGCCCTGAGTAGAATAGCAAGGAATTGGGCATTGTTGAATGTTTTTCGAATTTTAATCATGACTCGAGTTTGTTTTTTTCTCTGCATGATAGCTCAAATAAAAGCCCAGAGTCTGGCTACGAATTTATTATATGAAACGTGTTACTTGTAGAAAAAAAGTCAGAAAATTTTAATGAAACCAGTCAAAGAAAAACCCCCAAAACGATCGCTTTTTGGAAATTTAGCCTATTTTAGCCTGGATACAAGCCCCAGATGTTGCAAAATCATGCTCTGATGATTTTGTTGGACAGCCAAGAGTGTGAGGATCATCTTGACGAGAAACTTATATATTAAAGGAGATAAAGAAGGGCGTGCACCAACTGGGAATCGAAATATGCAGAAAAATTCACGTGATAGGGTCCTCACACCCCGGGAGGGTCCCTTGTCAGCGTTAAATTCTGCATCAAATAGTTACAAGCCACCGTTCCCACAAACAAATTTTATTCTACGGATACACTTTAAAACCAGTTTTTATTTTCATTTTTTGGCTCAAACTGCTTAGAATATGGGAATTGCAACACCCCTCAATTTCCAAATTTACCTTCTCAAATTCAGATTTGAATTTGAGGGGGTAAAAAGTAAATTTGAGGGGGGTTTTTTAATATTTGCATCCTAGCTTTTTTTAAAACGACCGAAATCGAGCGATTTCTAAATAAAAGTTGGATCAACTCAAGTTCCTAAATCATATACAGTACACAACCCAGTCCTACATACTGCTATCAAAACTGGAAAATTTTGTTCTAAAAATGCTTCAAACCTGTCAAAAAAAGCTTTTTAAAAACAACTTCAAAGAACAAGAAAAATATTGAGCAGATGTGTAAAATGCGAATAAATTAATCAAACAACCTTGTAACGCACAAAAGGAGAAATTAATTTTGGTTGAGGTATTGGAAAGTATCGTATACACACAAGAAAAATCCACCGCTATCTAATTTGGTGGAGGTGGTCTTGTGCGTCCTGCTCGTAAACCACACTTGATTGCTAGATGAAACTGTAGTAGACGACGGTTAGCAGCAGTAATAAAGTTGGTTCAACCCATTCTAGTTCCTTTGGTTACTTCCAGATGTACTACTACCCACCCTTTTATGTCTTTCGACGGCTGGATGGCTAAAACCAAAAAAAAACAAATTGCTCAAAATTCCTACCAATTTTTGGGCTACAGTAATCTTAAATTCTAGATTCAAAGGGGCATGCCCGTGCGTTACATGAATATCAAGGCAGGGACCAGCAGTTATTTTCGGGCAATACTTTTTTTGTACCAAATTTCCTTTTTTCTGTAGCAAACTAGGGTTGTGAAATTATCCGGACAGAAAAGAATCGGAAAGTTTTCCGGACAGAAATGGACAAATTTGGACAAAAATGCGCAATCCATCTAGTACCTTTATTCAAGCAAAAAGCCTAACAATTCAATTAAAGTCAGCCATTAATACACCAAATTCATAAAAGAATTAAAATGTATTGTTTTATTTCCTTTGTTGTTTTCTTCCATATTATTACAAACGACAAGGGATTGACAGGTGGTAGTATATAGTTAACTGTGCAGTTAACTATGCAGTTAACTGTAGAATTAATTGTACGGTTATCTGCAGTTAACTGTGTTTAACTTACCGAATTTCGGTGAGTTATACAAGCTTTAGTGAGTTATCGGTAATTAACCGTGGTAACTTACCGAACTTACCTTAGTGAAAACGCATAAAATGAGGTGTAACATGGGCTCGGCCCACAGGGAGTTTCTGTACTCCTGTTTTTATTTCTTTCCATTTTTTGGAGAACTTTCCGCGTTTTTTCTGTCCGAAAAATTTTACGGAAAACTTTCTATTTCACAACCTTATAACAAACCTAACTTTCTGTCCAAGACCAACCAAATTTTGCAAAACTTTGTGAGAATTCAAATTTTATAGTCTGAAAATGAATTGGATTGCTAAGAATTCCACCCCGGAGTGGCCAAAAAGCCCCTGAAATTTGGTTTTTTGAGGGTATTAAAAGAGGGAAGGGTAAACGTTTGCGATAAAGCGATAGGACAATTCAGAATTCCAGTCCGATGGGCTTAATCGCTCAGAATTCCAGGGTTTTGGTGGTTTTAAGTGATTCAGAGTGAAATTATGAGCAATTAAACTGATTGGACTGCAATTCTGATCCGCCCAATCGCTTTTTCGCGAAAAGTTTTTTCCAATTTTTGGGGATCCAAAAAATAAACGCGTCGGCGCGTTAATTAGAGGAAATACGGCAGTGCAAGTTCAGGTTATCACCTTCCAGTTTTCACTAGTTTCGCGTACAACCTGATATTGATGACCTTATAGTAACTCTAAAAACTTTTATTAGATTAGGTAGAACACTCTAAAAAAATCCAAGACAAAAAATTCTGGTCCTCGCCTTATCTTCGTGTAAAATTGGAAATTGCGGATTTTTTGGCCCGTGAATACACAATTTTTGTGAATACACAATTTTAGGATTTCTTCATAGAAATGAGTTCTTTCGTATATATTAGAAGCAGTGGAATTTTTGCTTTTTTCACATTCTTAGCAAAATTCAATTTACAAAATAACCACGACCAATAAATATTCCAAAAAAAAACATAAGTTCGAAAAATAGTTTAATCAGTTTCTTTTATGTAAGTGTGCTGGATGAAACAAATGGCAAAGAGAGACACTGCTGTTGTTTGAAGTAGGAGGAGGGCAAACCCCTCGCAGTCTTGCTTGGATGCGTCATCTACAACAACTATCATCACAAAATTTCAAATTATTTGGGGGAAATCGATTTGCGTTTCACATAAATCGATTAGAATATTCACTGAAGGTAATTAAAAGACATTTTCTGTAATTTTGCAGAAGTCAATAAGAAACCTCATTACCATAATCTTAATCAATTTTTTTGGCTCATCGTGTTCCCTGACTATTTGTGGTCTTCGTGTTTTTTTATTAATAATGTCTTATCGATGTCCTGTTGAAATCACTAAATTACTCAAAACTAAGTGTTTTTATGTAAGTATTTTGTAAGTATTTTTTAAATGCACGCTTTTGTGGAAAAGTGCCCATCTTCTGTGAAAAATGTCCCCCTTTTTGTGAAAATGCACTAAATCAAAGACTTAGTCGGCATACTTGGCGGCCGTATGATACAACACCCCTTTACTGCGAAATACTTCGGTTTCAGCTTCTTGAAATAAGTCTTATCTACCGTAAATGCTCTAATTATACGCCATGGCGGATAATTAAAACCATGCAATTTTTTCAAACTTCAAGTGGTCTGAAGCTCCTGTTTTCATTTACTGTTTGAGCTGTGTAAAAAGTGCCTGTTAGATTTTTTAAATCCCTAACAGGCATTTTTCACAGGGCTCAAACAGTAAATGAAAACAGAAATTTCAGACCACTTGAAGTTAGGGTGGCGGAGAATTAGAGCATGGCGTACAATCAGAGAGCATTTACGGTAAGTCATAATTAATGTAACAAACCATATCCAGAAGTGGGCAGAAGTGAGTAAGACAAACATTCACGAAATTATTTAGTGCTGAAAAAGGAAGAGAGAAGTTTGTGGCCTTTTTCAATCCGTCTACAATTAAAAAATAATGAAACGAGATACAAAAATTCGAGTAACTATTATCTGCGGGCATTCTTGCTGCGAGAGGCTGTAAAACCTGCAAGAATAATAGTCACTGTTTTGGACGCTTGTGTAAATTAAAATTTTTTTTAGCTTTCTGTTCACCGATTTTGTAAGACCAGGTGCAGTCTTGATAAAGTTCTTTTTTAATTAAAAAATACATGGTATTAAAAACATTTTCGATCATTCTTTCAATAAACTATTTGGGACGGGGGTCAGTGTCTAGGGTGGAATTAAGGACAAGAATAGAAAAATTGTTGGTCATTGCTATTATGAAAAGGTCGTCTTTAATCAGTATTGAGAAAAATAAAATAACTTGCAAACCAGTACCCACAGCCAATAAACACAACCGAAACAAGGTGAAAATCCTAACTAAAATACAATTGAAGGTAAAATAAAAAAAGAAAGACCGTATAAATAAAATTAAGGTTTTGTTACCCATTTCTTCAAAAATTCATAAGCTGCACCAGTTTTGGTTCTCTTTGTTTCCTATTTACATTTTGAGGGAAGGAGAAATCGCAACATGTAAATTAGTAGCCTTTGTGCTGACAGATACAAAACCAACCTGTGTTTTATTGGGAAAAAGAAAATTTAGGAAAGCATAAATTCTAGCAGGTTACTCGCCAAAAGCCTGATCATTCTGCTATCAAACCAACAACAATCTAAAATAGCATGATTTAATAAATAGAACTTGTAATAGTAGGAATTAAGGAAACACAGGGCCTCAAGTGGGAATCAAACCCTCAATCAACTTTCACGGGCTTCCGCTGCTCTGCTCACGGCTTTTCAAAATTTACGAAAAGGTGCATTTCTAATTTTTAGAAGTGTTTGAATAGCGCAGTGGTGAAACTTTACAAATATTAGGTTGTGTCATAAATAAGTTCCGTTTTTCAAATGAAAGTTTTGTGGCATTGTGTTTTTCCTATAAAATTTTCGATATGAGATGTCAACTTGGCAGGAGTGCCTTATACGCCGTCCTCCCAAAAGTGTGTTTTGACCATTTTTTCAAGCTTTTCAGGTTGTAATTAGGCGAAAAAACATGTTATTAGGTGGCGGAAAGACATTTTTCGAAAAAAAAAATTTTCGACCATAAATCGACTTTTTGACCAAAAAATCATTGTTTTCGTTGGATGGTCGTATTGCTGTTGCATTTTGAAATTTTTTAGAAAGTAGTGCAGATTTGATTTTTAAAATCATTCTTTTTGTAAAGGTTGTAGTTTTTTTTCAATTCGTGACCGAACAATAACATACAGTCAAACCTGGGTTATCCGACACCCCAGTTAACCGACACCCTCTTTTATCCGACACCATGAGCCCGATTTGGTTGGCCTGGTAAACCTACACCCCAGTTATCCAACACCTCAGTTAACCGACACCTCGTTTATCCGACACCATAAGGGCGGTCCCTTTGGGTGTCGGATAACCCAGGTTTGACTGTACAATACCACGCTAATACTCCATTTCTCCATTTCAGATTTTTTAGTATTTTCGTATTGCATTATGATGAATAAACAAATGCATGCACTACTTTCTATGTTTGGACGCTTCGCGGCCAAAGAACCAACTTGCTTCTCATTGCAAGGGATTGGGCAAGGGTGTACAAAGTAGTGCAGGCACATGATAAAGTGGTGCATGCATTTGTTTATTCATCATAATGCAATACGAAAATACTAAAAAATCTGAAATGGAGTATTAGCGTGATATTGTATGTTATTGTTGGCTTACGAATTGAAAAAACCACAAAAAAATGATTTCTTGGTCAAAAAGTCGATTTTTGGTCGAAAATATTTTTTTCGAAAAATGTCTTTCCGCCACCTAATAACATGTTTTTTCGCCTAATTACAACCTGAAAAGCTCGAAAAAATGGTCAAAACCATACCTGCACGCTCGCCGAAAAAAAAGCGCCGGCGATTTTTTAAAATTGCCGCCGGCGCCGGCTGCAGCGCCGGCATCTGAAAAATTTCGCCGCCGGCGCTCTAAATTAGCTAATTTTAACCGGCGGCGCGCCGGCGACAAGTGACACTGTTTGGATAATTTAAAGTTCTAAAAAACATTAGATAGTTTATTGATCTGATAGAAAAAAAAATCTGAATGTTAGATCAAAGCAAAGTAATATTGTCAAATTATTCAAATGCTAATTATTTTTTCATTATAAGTTAAAAGAGTTTTGCTTTTCAAAATTTTTGAACCAGTAGCACTTTTTCGTCCAGCAGAAAGCATGCCCATGATACTAAATAATCGCTCAACTGCAGCTGTAGTTGCTGGTGTAGCAAGTAATTTTTCGCCGCCGGGCTAGCGCCGGCGCTCCAACCCTGCCATTTTTGCCCGGCGGCACGCCGGCGCTCGTGCAGCGCCGGCGCGCCGCCAGCGCTGCGTGCAGGTATGGTCAAAACACACTTTTGAGAGGACGGCGTATAAGGCACTTTAGCCGTCAACTTTCGAAAACTTTCCAATAATTTTATTAAAAAGCACAATGCTAAAAAAACTTCATTAGAAAAAAACGGAACGTATTTATGACACTAAGCCTAATATGTAAATCATAGAGTCATTATAGTCTTTATGGTTTTTTACGACTGTTGTATAGAACTTGAAGATAGAAATTTCCGAGGATTAGGTCCCACGAATTGGAAAATTGACAGAAGAACATACTTGAAAACTTATTAGGCAGTAATTTTTTTAAAAGGTTTATTTTCATGCTTTTAAACCAAATACTAAAATTTCATTTTGCAGTTTGCTACAAGAATACAAAAACAAGCACGCTACAAGATAGAGAAAGCTACATTATGTTTTTTCATTTAAAATTTTTCCCGATGATGAAATAATTTGATCTTCAAAAGCAGAAAGAACAGCAAAACTCATTTTTGTATCTTCAATATCCTAATTTCAGGTCTTTTCCCATTTCTTTACCAGATTCTTTTTTCATACTCGATTCAGCTTCTTGTTTGTTTATATATTCAATGTAAACATTCGATCCATCTATAAAGTTTAAATTGTGAAGGGATTTGCTTTTTGTCACATGTAATGGTTTATCTAAAAAAAATTTCATACAAAGTTAAGAAACTGTTTATTTTACCCTCCAAAAACAGTTTTACGTCTGTTAATTTTGTTTCTTTCATAGAACACAATTGAAATATTTCAGCAAGAAGCACAGAATACTGTGTGTGATCATCAAGAGTTTTATTTTTAACAACACCATCAGGGCAATTGATTTTTACAGTAATATTATTCATAAAAACACTGAAAGCATTACATATTTGTTTATGAGTTTATTGAATATTTTATCACTATTTAATTTTTCATACTTTTTTGGCTAAAATTGATTTCCTGCAGTAAAATACATAGGTGTTTTTACAATTGCAAAATTTATTTATTTTTTAGATCAATTGTAAATCAATAAAGAGCTTTTTGAATTGTTAATTTATTTTCATACACTAAATACTCAAAATTTCCGACCGCTGATTCAAAGAGATGTTTTTTGGAATTGTGTTTTAGACCTACTTTTTGAAAACTTTTCTTTGACAAGCTACCAGCTAAATTTTAGCCAGTGAGATGAGCTTCAAAATTAGTGGTAACCTGCTTCATAGAAGTCTTCAAAAATTGTATTAAAACGCAGTGCAAAAAACAATTTTTTGAATATAGGGGGGCGGAAGTTATAGAATCTACAGTGTTTTGCTTTTAAATCTAAATTAATTTTGACAAAAATAATATAAAATTGTTTTAAAACTTACCCTTTAACCAGTAATCCAAAAAATAAAAACAAAGAGATAGATTGAAAATGCATTGTTAATTTATCGAATAATTTATTGCTAAAAGGCATAAAATATAGTTTTGATTAAACAAATTATAAGCACAGTCAAAAGAATCGTGTTTTTTTTCGGTTCTCAATATCAAACATAGGGTTTTCAGGTCGAGAATCCAACTAAAAAATTGCGAGTCTTATCTGAAATAGGGTACCCGAACCGATAATTTTGAGTCTTACCCGAAATTCCAGTACTCGACAAGAAAATTTCGGGTACTCGACAGCCCAAATCAAACTAAAATAATAATAAAATCTCCTTTTCCAGTTTTTAGTAAGACGATGAACTTCAGTCTTTTTTTAATTAAAAACTGGGTTAGTATTTGGGTTCGTACCCAACAGTAAAGGCTCGTCATTTTGACAAATGCGGCATCAGTTTCTATATGTTAGAAATATACCGGCCGACTTTTCGGTTCGGTATTTTCGCCGAAATCGACTCGGGCAGCACGATATACTGCACCGTCATCATCTCTAGTTTTTAGCAAAAAAGAAGTAACAGATTGTCAGATTTAGAGTCGTTTACACAAATTCCCGTCTCGAATAATGATTATTATTGGTAAATTTCTTTGTGTATGTGTGACAATAAAAAATTAATTAAACGACATGTTAGTTTAAAAAAAATATTACTGGGTATTTTACAAATTTTTGCTCTTTTGTGGAAAGCCACAGTCGTTGCAGCAACTCTTGAAACACAGCTCTGATATTACTTGGGATTAAAAACCATGCCATTAAACCCGACCCGGGGCGTTCCATCATCATTATTTCATTTTAATTTTAATAAAAATGCAAAAACGAAAAAAATTTCCCATAAAAAAACTCTAATTTTCTACAAAGCATATGAAAGAAAAAAATTAAATAAGACTGAGTAAACTCTTGCCAGGGCCCGCTATTTATGCGAAAAATCTGTGTCATTGTATTTTAGATATACCGTATGAACTGTTCGCTATTTTTTCGTTTTCTGTTCGTCTGAAAAAACCAAGCATATATTGTTGACTACAAGGCATTTTGTCTAACTATCTAACTTTTTCATTTTCATTGATATACGCAAGCTCCCAGCATGCAAAATATATTTTAGATAGCTAAAGAAATTTTCTCGAAAACACGATTGACGTTCAAAAGCAAAGTTTATTTTAAAACATCGATTTTTATTAAAAATATGGCGCTAGTATAGAATACCCCCCCAATCAGACCTTCTAAAAATCGCTGCAACCACCCTTTGGAACAACAAGTTTAGGCTTAGCCCTTAAGCTTAGGGGTAGGCCAGCGTATGGAAGTTGTGACTAATAAGTGTTTTACGCACTTTTTCTCGGGTCTGGAACATATATTTGGGTGCTCTTTACTTAGGCTTAGGGGTAGGCCAGCGTATGGAAGTTGTGACTAATAAGTGTTTTACGCACTTTTTCTGGGGTCTGGAACATATATTTGGGTGCTCTTTACTTAGGCTTAGGGGTAGGCCAGCGTATGTAAGTTGTGACTAATAAGTGTTTTACGCACTTTTTCTCGGGTCTGGAACATATATTTGGGTGCTCTTTACTTAGGCTTAGGGGTAGGCCAGCGTATGGAAGTTGTGACTAATAAGTGTTTTACGCACTTTTCTGGGGTCTGGAACATATATTTGGGTGCTCTTTACTTAGGCGTTCTTAAGTCAGGAACATATATTTGGGTGCTCTTTACTTAGGCTTAGGGGTAGGCCAGCGTATGGAAGTTGTGACTAATAAGTGTTTTACGCACTTTTTCTGGGGTCTGGAACATATATTTGGGTGCTCTTTACTTAGGCTTAGGGGTAGGCCAGCGTATGGAAGTTGTGACTAATAAGTGTTTTACGCACTTTTCTGGGGTCTGGAACATATATTTGGGTGCTCTTTACTTAGGCTTAGGGGTAGGCCAGCGTGTATGTAAGTTGTGACTAATAAGTGTTTACACTTTTCTGGGGTCTGGAACATATATTTGGGTGCTCTTTACTTAGGCTTAGGGGTAGGACAGCGTACGGAAGTTGTGACTAATAAGGGTTTTACGCACTTTTTCTGGGGTCTGGAACATATATTTGGGTGCTCTTTACTTAGGCTTAGGGGTAGGCCAGCGTATGTAAGTTGTGACTAATAAGGGTTTACACTTTTCCGGGGTCTGGAACATATATTTGGGTGCTCTTTACTTAGGCTTAGGGGTAGGCCAGCGTATGGAAGTTGTGACTAATAAGTGTTTTGCACTTTTCTGGGGTCTGGAACATATATTTGGGTGCTCTTTACTTAGGCTTAGGGGTAGGCCAGCGTACGGAAGTTGTGACTAATAAGGGTTTTACGCACTTTTTCTGGGGTCTGGAACATATATTTGGGTGCTCTTTACTTAGGCTTAGGGTAGGCCAGCGTACGGAAGTTGTGACTAATAAGTGTTTTACGCACTTTTCTGGGGTCTGGAACATATATTTTGGTGCTCTTTACTTAGGCTTAGGGTAGGCCAGCGTACGGAAGTTGTGACTAATAAGTGTTTTACGCACTTTTTCTGGGGTCTGGAACATATATTTGGGTGCTCTTTACTTAGGCTTAGGGGTAGGCCAGCGTACGGAAGTTGTGACTAATAAGTGTTTTACGCACTTTTTCTAT
>JAMRYI010000540.1:0-113121 GCA_029231635.1 Ditylenchus weischeri
ATGGAAGTTGTGACTAATAAGTGTTTACGCACTTTCTGGGGTCTGGAACATATATTTGGGTGCTCTTTACTTAGGCTTAGGGGTAGGCCAGCGTATGGAAGTTGTGACTAATAAGTGTTTTACACGCACTTTTCTGGGGTCTGGAACATATATTTGAGGTGCTCTTTACTTGGCTTAGGGTAGGCCAGCGTATGGAAGTTGTGACTAATAAGTGTTTTACGCACTCTGGGGTCTGGAACATATATTTGGTGCTCTCTTTAGGCTTAGGGGTAGGCCAGCGTATGGAAGTTGTGACTAATAAGTGTTTTACACTTTTTCTGGGGTCTGGAACATATATTTGGGTGCTCTTTACTTAGGCTTAGGGGTAGGCCAGCGTATGGAAGTTGTGACTAATAAGTGTTTTACGCACTTTTCTGGGGTCTGGAACATATATTTGGGTGCTCTTTACTTAGGCAGGGAGTAGGCCAGCGTATGGAAGTTGTGACTAATAAGTGTTTTGCACTTTTTCTGGGGTCTGGAACATATATTTGGGTGCTCTTTACTTAGGCTTAGGGGTAGGCCAGCGTATGGAAGTTGTGACTAATAAGTGTTTACCTTTTTCTGGGGTCTGGAACATATATTTGGGTGCTCTTTACTTAGGCTTAGGGTAGGCCAGCGTATGGAAGTTGTGACTAATAAGTGTTTTACACTTTTCTGGGGTCTGGAACATATATTTGGGTGCTCTTTACTTAGGCTTAGGGGTAGGCCAGCGTATGGAAGTTGTGACTACGTGTTTACACTTTTCTGGGGTCTGGAACATATATTTGGGTGCTCTTTACTTAGGCTTAGGGTAGGCCAGCGTATGGAAGTTGTGACTAATAAGTGTTTACTTTTTCTGGGGTCTGGAACATATATTTGGGTGCTCTTTACTTAGGCTTAGGGTAGGCCAGCGTATGGAAGTTGTGACTAATAAGTGTTTTACGCACTTTTTCTGGGGTCTGGAACATATATTTGGGTGCTCTTTACTTAGGCTTAGGGGTAGGCCAGCGTATGGAAGTTGTGACTAATAAGTGTTTTACGCACTTTTTCTGGGGTCTGGAACATATATTTGGGTGCTCTTTACTTAGGCTTAGGGGTAGGCCAGCGTATGGAAGTTGTGACTAATAAGTGTTTTACGCACTTTCTGGGGTCTGGAACATATATTTGGGTGCTCTTTACTGCAGGAGTAGGCCAGCGTATGGAAGTTGTGACTAATAAGTGTTTACGCACTTTCTGGGGTCTGGAACATATATTTGGGTGCTCTTTACTTAGGCTTAGGGGTAGGCCAGCGTATGAAGTTGTGACTAATAAGTGTTTTACGCACTTTTCTGGGGTCTGGAACATATATTTGGGTGCTCTTTACTTAGGCTTAGGGTAGGCCAGCGTATGGAAGTTGTGACTAATAAGTGTTTTACGCACTTTTCTGGGGTCTGGAACATATATTTGGGTGCTCTTTACTTGAAGCAGGGTAGGCCAGCGTATGGAAGTTGTGACTAATAAGTGTTTGCACTTTTTCTGGGGTCTGGAACATATATTTGGGTGCTCTTTACTTAGGCTTAGGGGTAGGCCAGCGTATGGAAGTTGTGACTAATAAGTGTTTTACGCACTTTTTCTGGGGTCTGGAACATATATTTGGGTGCTCTTTACTTAAGTTTAAAAGCATAAGTTTTGGGGGGGTTATTCTATACTAGGGTCAGAAATTTTCAAGGGTCTGGTAATAATGTATTGCTATCAACTTCAATTCTGTTATATTTTTTTCTTGACAAATATTTTCTCAGGACAGCATTTGAAAATACATATTAGATATAACTTTGAACTTTCATTAATTCACAATACATTTTGCCACTTTAGAAGATGGAGTGTTAGAAGTTTAAAGGTGTCTCTTACTGTATATCAACGTCTAAACTGATTCTGAATAGGTCTTAATGTTTATGCATTTAGAGGCTCATTTTATCATGAGAGCTCTCTTATTTAATGAAAATACGACTACCGCCTACTTTTTGTAAATAATCTCCAGGCAAGTTATCATTCAAATCGTAGCTCATCTCACAATTTAGGTAATAAATCGGCTGGGAGTCATGCAAAATAGTAGGTCAAATACTGATTTCAAATTAGGTTGGGGCATAAGTTCCCGCGATTTATATAATTATACCTCTTGATCATAGTGACCGCGCCATCCTCCGGGCCCGTCCGTCCCGTCTCCGTCTGGACGGCACCGAAAAGTGAGACGGTCGGACGGCCGCCGTCCAAAAATAAATTTGGACGGCCGGCCGAAGGCCGGCAAATTTTTTAGGACGGCCGGCGGACGGCCGGTGATTATTTTTCGAAAAGACGGCCGGTCGGACGGCCGGTCGTGAAAAGTCAGGACAGGACGGTGGACGGCCGGTGAAAAATAAAGACGGCCGCAGATCGGACGGTGGGGAAAAATTGACTGCAAGGTATTAAGTAGTATATCGCAATAACAATTTTGAAAACTTCCATCTTTTAATGTAATTTTTTTTATTGAACATAATAAAACTCAACTGTAAAACTGGCAAGCAAAAAAAGTAGAGACACACAAAAATTGAGATTTTGCAATAGAGCTTAGAAAACAGTTCGTTTGTTGGCAACCAAGAATCAGCAAATACTATCGCACGGCTTTTCTTGCTTTTTCTTTCGCGTCTCCATCTAGAAATCCATCGTCTCATCTACGGCTGGAAATTCCCAACAGCGCAGAAATTCAACGCCTGCTTTATAGAAAAGTCTTTTTGCGGACTTTACACCAAGTATTGTAATGCTTTATGCCAAGCAGCTTCAAATGTATAAGTTTAAGACGGGCGAAAAAGAATTTGACTTTGGACGGCCGGTGGACGGCGGTGGACGCCGGCAAAAAAAAATTTACTTTGGACGGTAGACAGCCTGGGCTAAATTTCAGAGGACGGCGAAATATTGGACGGCGGCCGAAGGCCGCTGAAAATTTCCACGAAGGACGGCCGGTTGGACGGCCGGCCGAACGCAAAATCTAAGGACGGCCGGTCGGACGGCCGGCAACGTCAAGACGGACGGGACGCCGTCCAATTTCGCTTATCGCGGTCACTATGCTCTTGATGAGAATTGGCTTATTTCGAGATATGCCCTTTTGCAGCTATATCTTTTTCTATATGTTCAGTTTTTTCTTCTTATTTTGCTGTTATCTCTATATAGTATTTGGGTCGGCTGTGTAGGTCGCCACTTTGTGTTAAACCCAATTTTCTGCCATTTTTGCGGATTTATGCCGAATATCTTCCCGGAACACTAAAATTCAGCATCTACGCTCTCTTTTAAAAACAAAACCGTAAAATGAAGCAGCTTAAAAAGTTTCCAAGTCCCTCAAATTGGAGATGGTGGATTTTAGCCTGGATACCCAGCGGGTGGTCAGTCTTGGCTAATCAACCGGCGTTATCAACCGGTTGTTTAGCCGGTGGGCCACCGGTTTATCACTTTTATCAACCGGTTGATAGTTGATGTGGCGGTTGATAAAATCCAGGCGTGGACAAGACTGGTGGTGGTAGCCAGGAGGGGTATCCAGGAGGAGGTAGCCAGGAGGAGGGTAGGCAGGAAGGGTGCCCAGTGAGAGGATAGATAGGAGGTGTACCCCAGGAAGGGGTTATCAGGGGTATTAACGAATTAATATTAATTAAAATTTCAAATACGATAAAGGCACCGATAGGCCTGTTGCACTAGTTTCCTTTATTTTAGAGCCTGAAAATGGAGTGCTAAGTTAAGAAGAAAAAGTTTCGACTGTACGTAATGATCGAGGTGAGTCTTCAAGTTCAAATATGCCATTCCTGAACTTAGAAAATCATTCCAGCGCAGCCTTGATTCCAATAGCATCCTCTCCGTATAGAGAACAAATGTCAAGAGCAGCATCGGTGGCTGTTTGACCCGACTGAAAGCAAAACAAAGTAAAGAGCGAAAGAAAGGCAGGTGTCGAAAATGCTGCTTTCTAACTTTTTGCACTCCATTTCTAAGCTCTAAAATAAAGGAAATAATAGCAAATTAATAGAACAAAAAATCCAAACATAAAGAGCAAAGAAATAGCTACAAAATGGCATATACCATATCGTGAAATAAGCAATAATTCTAATTGAGAAATAAGATAATATAAAAACGCGGGAACTTATGCTCCAACCTAATGGCCCTGTTCACACTTCCGTTTCTGGAAACGGGGGAAAACCGAGTCGAATGTTCTCATAAATGTGGTTGCTGGTTCGAACTGAGTTGTAGGGGTAGGAAGGATTGAAGAATCGATTGGAATCAGCTTTAACATTGTTTTACTGTTGGAAATCTCAAAAGTGGTCACTCTCTAACTGAATCATTAATAAAATATTTTACTTGTTTACTTCAATGTACACAAATCCCATATCAAATATGACTAAATAAAAATAAAAGCAATAAACAATTTCTACTATCCACTTGCCAGAAGTTTTAAATAATCATTAGCGAACATGTTTTTATGTTGAGTCACACTCTTTGAACCTCTGTCAATAAGTTGATTGGCTCTTTCTGATAATTTTCTTTGTCGCAAACCATTTTTCTCGCTATTTTCATGAAGCCACATCAATGCTGCAAATAACACGCTTTTAATTAAATCTTCTAAAAATTATCTACCCAATCTTTCATCAAAATTTTTACTGCAAGGCATTGTCTTTGTCAAATTGGAATGCACGTAGTCTGAAAACAAGTGAAGGTATGGCTGAATAAAGGGCAATAGGTGGTCAGTTGGACAATTTAATGGCTGGCACATTTGGTTGTAGACCGGCAAAATGCGTTCATGCAGTAATTGGGCTGAACATTTGTTCATTTTTAGCAGTTTCGAAGACTAAATTCTCATTCAACTTTTTGGGTTAAACTGAATTTAGTAATACCAATTCATGCTCCAGTAAAGCACCAAGTATATTGCCAAATGAAAAGCATTGCCTAGGTCTATCACCAGGAAGGCGGCCAATCTAATCAAGCTTCAAGCACTTCACATGTGTTTGGCGCTTTTGGATAGACAGTCTTACAGCACTTTGGGATAGAGACGCTCTAAAGAAGACTGATTCCAATTAAGCATCTCAATCAAAGTTTTATATACTTATTGAAAAAAATTAGCGAGAAAATCCTTGTCATAGGTTTATATTCAGTACCAAACTTTATATTGTGGCTCTAAATTCCCCACGCTAAGTTCCTTTCTCCCGTGAACTCCCCACAGCTAAATTATTTTATTGAAGCATCGGCGCTAATAGCGAATACCACCTCCCTTAAAATTATTTTTACTATTTTTTAGGCTTAGCCTCAGGGTAGACTAGCGTATGTTAGGATGTCTTCCCACTTTCCAAGTTTGGGAAAGATATTTGAGTACTTTTAATAGTATTTTATAAGGACTAATTTATGGGAGAGGGTCAAACCATATTATTGCACAATAAGCACTATCACCCACCTGTCTGCAATGTGTTGCCTGGCCACAGACTTGTCGTCATCTACAAACACTTCCAACAAATCAGTATTCTCACCGACCAGCCTAAAAACTCTACAGTCCTCCTCAGTCATCCACATTCCTAGCCTATAGCTTGAGTGCTGCACAATGTTTTCACAAAACAGCGCAACTCTTTGCCCATTTGATTGAGTGCTTTCAATTTAGCTAAAGTGGGTTTGGGTGGTGTGGGTGGTTTCTGGGTTAGCCAGTCTGGTGTAATCACATGCACTATCTCATCATAGTCCACTTGCTTGTCGTCTTGTGCTGTTGAGCAAGGTGGATTCTCCTCGTCTTGGTTGACACTTTTGCAGCTGCCAGCAATTAGATTTAGATTGCTTCTCGCTGGAAGCAGAGGAGCCGGGTCAATTTTTGTACTTCCAAACCTAGCCATCATGTTGAAGGGCATTTGACTTTTGCTTTGGGAAGTGAGGGTGTGACAAGACTGGGCACGCTCATTCAAACCAACTGAGGGGACAGAAGGCGGACAGCAAAAGGGTAGGTGGTTGGACGACTGGCTGCTCACCTTGCAATGGTTGAGAGTCGTGCTACTACTGAAAGCAGACAAGTCTTGACTGGAAGAAGTATTTAACAAGATGTGGGACGAGGAGGAGTAACGCCGTTTCAAATCTACTGATTTGAAAGTATTTTCTCGATACTGATCTTCCTCTTCCATGGCCGCATAGTCCATTTCGCAGTACTGAAAAACAAATCATAGAGTCAAACTTTGAAAATTTTTACCGTATTTACTCTAATAATTAATTCCTCACCCCACCCTCTCGTTTTTTTTGGATAGGATTTCAGAGTTCGGGCCATTTTGATTCATAATTTCAAGATTTTTCAGGGGTTGAAAAATAATAACCCCCGGGTTAAAATTTTTGTTTTCGCTGTAAACTTTACAAAAAAATATATTTTTATTGACAGTATAGTGTTTAATAATTGTTACAGTAATACAGTCAACTCTCGATTTAACGAAGCTACTAGCCCGATTTGGTTGGTTTAATCTAAAATAAGGTGAAGCTTACCCTCGATTTAACGAAACTCTCGATTTAACGAACATTTTTTCGGAACCCTACTAATAAAGCCACTCTCGATTTAACGAAACTTTATTATCTTTTAATGTGTTTTTGTTTGACACTAGAAATTTTCCCATCTCTGTTTTGTTCGATTGGCTTATTGTACCTATTTCTTTGTATTGTTCACCTCATGAAATATATTTTTGTAGATTAAAAATGAGCACTCCAAAAAAATATATCATCGAAGCTGCTGAGAAAGAAAGCAACAAGACGAAGCTCGCACAGCAATTCGGCTTAGCCATGGGCACTCTCTGTGGCATTCTGAAAGATGAGGATGCGATCCTCAGTGCAATTGATGCGGCAGCCAAGCAAAGCGGGTTCATCTTAAAGCGGGCAGATACGAACAACTAGAAGAAGCACTTATCATCTGGCACAAGCAACTTCGAAGCCAAAATATTCCAGTGAGCGGGGACTTGTTAAAAGCAAGAATGTTCGCATCCGTCCTTTTTTTAATAATTTGATTTTAGGAGAAGGCACTGGCGATTGCGACATTGCTTGAAATAGCCGACTTTAAAGCTAGTGAGGGATGGCTCACCAATTTCAAATACCGCCACGGGATACGCTTCAAAGAAGAACAGGGTGAAGCAGGGGCCATCAATGTAGGAACTCTGAGCGAATGGCAGAATCTAGTCTTGCAGGAGGCTCTGGCACAATTTTCATCAAACAATATTTTCAACGCTGATGAAACGGGTCTTTTCTGGCAACTACTCCCCAATAAGACGCTGGCAATGAAAGGTTAGTTCGTTAGCTCAACTCCGCCGATTGTACGAACATGTATCTTTGTACCTGCAGGTGACAATTGCATTGGAGGGAAAAAAAGCAAAGAGCGTATCACAGTGCTTGTTTGTGCCAATATGTCAGGAACGGAGAAGTTGCCCTTGCTCGTAATTGGAAGATCTGCTAAGCCACGCTGTTTCAAGAACAAGGAAGTGCCCGTGGATTACGAGGCTAATAAAAAAGCATGGATGACAGGTACCTCGGAATTTTTTGTTGTATTCACGTTAGTTTTAAGGGATGCTCTTCGAAGCTTGGTTGAAAAAGTGGGATAAAAATCTGAAAAAAGACAATCGCAAAGGGTTGCTCTATCTTGACAATTGCTCGACTCACCCTCCCAACATCAAGCTTGAATGCATCAATATTAAATTTTTTCCGCCGAACACTACTGCGCTGTCACAAGTTTGTTTTTTAATAGAGTAAGATGGATGGAAATGAATTTATTATTTTATTTACAGCCAATGGATCAAGGCGTCATACAGAATCTCAAAGTCAAGTACAGAAAACACCTCCTTCGACGAAGAATAACTGAAATTGAATCTGGAAATAACTACAAAATTGGATTGCTTGACATTCTCCATCTACTTCGCCGAGCCTGGGATCAAGTCAGCGGGGAAACAATCAAAAACTGTTTTCGGCACGCTAAGTTTATCCACATGGTAAATCGCGAAACGCTTTGTTAATCAAATTTGCGCAAATTTAGGAGGGCCCTGGCGATGTCGAGTCAATACATGAGGAACAAGGCGCTGTCGACAACGAAGTCATGGACGAGTTGATAGAAGTTTGGGCACAACTTCAGCAGCTAGAAGGGATTGATAATCATGAAGCGACGTTGTCAGACTACATTACTGTAGATGATTTGGTGATTACATGTAATTATGGATCACACAGTTTTTCTTCCTTTCACCAGCTAATTTTCAAGGTGCTGCTCTTTCGCTGGCTGAAATTGTGGAAGATGTCTCAAGAGCGGAAGGCACTGGCAATGAAGAAGTGGATGTCGAAGAAATAGAATTGGAGAAGCCGCCAATATCTCGTCTTGATGCACAGCGTGCCTTTTTCATTGTCCAGCAATTCATTGAAGAAAATTTTTGTGATCCTGCTATACTTCGTCACAGTGATGCCTTAGATGAAGCCATGTATAAAGATCGGCAAAGGAAGATGAAGCAGCCTAGAATAACAGATTTCTTCGAATGTAATCCTTGAATAATGTTCAAAGTGTGTTGTTATTGTAAAACCAATAAAATCTTTTTGATCCAGCTTTTTTAAGCGAATACAGTCAACTTCTGACGAACTTTTCAAAAAAAATTTTTCACCGACTCTTGATTTAACGAACTCTCGATTTAACGAACATTTCTGTCGGTCCCCAGGGGTTCGTTAAATCGAGATTTGAGTGTAGTTACAAAAAGTCTAAAAAGTTTGAAGTCGATTTCAGGATTTTTGGATGCTCAATCAAAATCTAAAAAAAGGAATCGTTTGAGCTCGTGGTAATTTTACACAAAAATCTTCCTCTAGGCTGAGAAATGGGTCCATATGAAGAGGAATTACTAGAGGGTGGGAATATATTAGAGGGTGGTAAGTTAATAAAGTTAATATGGTAATCCATATTGGTTTAAAAAAATTATGTAACCAATTTTATATCATATGACGCCTGGGTTATATTTAATAAAATAGTAAACTACAAAATCAAAAAAAATTGATAAAAGAAAGCAAAATTGAAAGAAAATACTGCACGAAAATTGAAATACTTTTGCTTAAATTAAGAAAAATTGATTTTTTCTAATATTGGGCAGTTGAATTTCGAAAACAGCGCCGGGTTAGTTTTTAACTTGTATTATATGACCCTCACACATTATATGCCATTTTGCGCAGAATTCAGTGGACTTTCTTATATAAATAATGGTTTCTGCATATCAGTAAATTTTAGAAGAATTGTGAACAAGAAAGAGAAAAAAATTTCAAAAAGTGCTGCTACAAAAAGTTTCCCTGTGATACAAAAAGTGTGTGCACCTAGTCTCACCAAGTTTAGTATCTAACACACACTTTTTGGCGCTACTCGGTTAGGGAGGGGAAGGCATTAATGGGGGGCCACTTTTTAGGCGCCTTTTTCGACTGTTTCTTCGCTGTTTCATCATGTTTTTAGCATGGTACACAAACGAAGTACATGTTTGATACCAATCATATTTATGGCTGTATTTGTGAGTGTGTGTTTAAAATTAATTGTCGAGCCCAAAACCTTGATATTTTTGATACTTTTTTGGATTTTCTTTCTATTTAAATCATCTATTTCTTGATAAACCACTTATTTGGTTTAATGAAGGTTTTTTTGGTTTTCTTTCACATTTATTTTGAAATACAAAATAAATAAGATGTTGAACATAGTTTTGAATACTGGGGCCTACCGCATAAATAAACTCTGGTATGCATGCTTTTTCATGCATCCAGAGTCACTTTCGAGTGATTTGTGTCTAAGGTATGTGGGTGTGCGCATCTCAACCCCAAGCCCCCTTCATGCATCCAGAGTCACTTTCGAGTGATTTGTGTCTAAGGTATGTGGGTGTGCGCATCTCAACCCCAAGCCCCTTCATGCATCCAGAGTCACTTTCGAGTGATTTGTGTCTAAGGTATGTGGGTGTGCGCATCTCAACCCCAAGCCCCTTCATGCATCCAGAGTCACTTTCGAGTGATTTGCGTCTAAGGTATGTGGGTGTGCGCATCTCAACCCCAAGCCCCCAAGCCCCCGAAGGGGGTCTTGATGGGTTGAAAAGTAAACATACTCAGAATTGTCTCCTCTTTCAAATGAAACCAAAACTAAAACTTTTGAAAAATTTGAGGGAACAAGAAGTGGTCCAGTTTTACAGAAAATGTCTTTTAAGATGTCTGCATTTGTCGGACCGCAAATGTCGCATCCGCTAATATTGCGGCGCAAATGACAATTCGCATTTGTCGGCCCATATGCGTCCGCCAACGCGTCCGCAAAACCAACACCAGATATAAGCTAGGATTGTAGGTTTAACATACAGGGTGGCTTTTTTAAGTGGCTGTATTTTTCAAATTTCATGAACACATCAACCAGATCTTTTTTTTTATCGGATAGAGGAAGACGGGAGATTTTATTTAATACCAAACTTTATAACAAAAATCTAAACATTTGCAAATGTTTCTTCGACACTTCTACCGCCAACTGCGATACAACGGTTCAATCGAAGAGGATATGCTGCGATGCAATTATTGATCATTTCTTGAGGCAATTCTTCAAAGGCAGTCTCAATTCTTCCAATAAGCTCACCCACGTCTTCGATCGGCTCTCGGTAGACTCTGCTTTTGATCCAGCTCCACAAGAAAAAATCACACGGCGTCAGATCTGGTGAGTAAGGCGGCCATGGCAAATTTGGAGAACCTCTGCCCATCCATCGTTCAGGAAACACTTCAGATAGGTACGCACGAACACGAAGAGCCCAGTGTGGAGGTGCACCGTCCTTAAAAAAATTATCAGCAAATTACTGGACACTAATCACCACCTGTATAAAGATCAGCTCATTGAAATTCGGCCAGTCTTGCAAATCAGGAACTACTTGTTGTTGAAGAACATTCAGTTAGTTGGCACTATTGATGTTTTCTTGGAAAAAGCATGGTCCAACGATTCCTTGGCGGCCAATCACAGCAAAGACAGTAACACGTGGCGAGTGGAGCGGAACTTGTTCAAACCAATGCGGATTGTTGTCATCCCAGTAGCGAAAGTTGTGCCTGTTGACGCCTCCATTCAATTGAAAGTGTGCTTCATCACAAAAAAAAAGATTGTAAAAAAAATTTGAAATTTGATAGACTAACATCACAAGTTTGGTATTAAACAAAATCTCCCGTTTTCCTCTATCCGATAAAAAAAAGATCTGGTTGATGTGTTCATGAAATTTGAAAAATACAGCCACTTAAAAAAGCCAAAAATACTTGCGCCACCCTGTACTTTATGCTATGTACAAGATTAATTTTAAAGATTATATCAAAAGTTAGTTGGTATGATTTTAAAAATGATTCCAAGAACATGTTGAACTATATTTTTCCGGACGAAATTTTTTCCAACTAAAAAAGAAGTACTAAATAACCTACATCATGTGTATCTTGCTTTGTTTGCTCGAAAGTCAGTTTGCAAGGATGCTCCTCGTTCTTTGTCAATTGTTTGATGCAGTTTTCTTTAGTGTTGTCGTCCGAGAATGCCCACAACCTGTGATAAATGTCTTGCTCTGATTTGAGCTCGTCTTTCCATCTTTTTTTCACCTCATTCAGCACTGCTCTGTGGCCTAGAGCTCTGTTGAGTGTTTGCAACGATGGGGCTAAAGCAGGTTATTAAAGGGGGGGAGGGTAGTAAACTTTATATACGCATTGCCTAAGTCACAGGTTTGACTACCACTGGGTGCATACTATATTTATTCTCTTTTTATTTACAAGTTTAGTGTCAAAATGATCCTCACACACTTGGCTATCCAACAAAATCATCAGCGCAGGGTTTCACACTTACCGGAGCTGATTTACAGGCTAAAACCTGCTGAATATCCGAAAATCGATAGTTTTTGGAGTTATCTTGTGACTGGTTTGATTGATATTTTCTGACTTTTTTCTACAAGTCCCACGTTTCATATACTAAAATGTTGCCAAGATTCTGGGCTTTCATTTAAGCTATCATACAGAGAAAAAAATACTCAAGTCGTGATTAAAATTCGAAAAACATTCAACAGTGCCCAATTCCTTACCATCCTTTCCAAGGTTGTCCCAGAACTGTTCAGTATTATACATGGAACTGACGTTTTTTGCAATTTTAATTTACATGATCATTTAAAACATTATACTAAAAATTTAACTCTGCTTCTAGGCGTCATTTGGTTGTAAATGGTTGTTAATGATCATGTAAATTACAATTGCAAATACGTTATTTCCAAAATCCGAAATCTTACCCCTCAAGAATATTCATTTCTTACCTGGTCAAAGTTTCGCTAGCTACCTTGTTTTTTTGAAGTGAATTTGGGGTGGAAAAATTTCTATCTGATTCCTCATAAAATTTTGAATTTAGAAAGTCATTAAACGCGTTGACAAATAAATAAAATTGGTGGAGGTTCAGGCGATATAGAAGTGAATACGTATCATTTTGATAGTCATTTATTTGCTTGAAATTGCATTATTAAGGCAGTTGATAACAGTCAAGCAGTGCTGGAAATAATTCCAATCGATTACTCGATAGTTTTTGGCCCTTAAAGTCGGTGAACTTAATAAAAAATAAATAAAGTGTGCACCTAAGGGGGATTTGAGCCTTCGAACCTAGGCGATGCGCATGAAGTTCCCTCTCCCTTTAAGAAAATGTCTGAATTATAAATTGCAAGTGTTATACCTTTAGCAGATGCCTTACCAAAGTAAGGAGCATAAGCTGCTTCAATTTCCAAACCATCTTCTACTCTACCAACATTGTTCCAATTACTTGCCCTGCTGTTGGAGTTGAGCACGGGTGAGCCAAGAATAAAACCGCTACTAGATGTAACTTCTTTCCTATGGGCATGGTAAAACTGACAGAGTTGTTTACTATATTTATTTTCAAGTGCATGGTAAACCTACTTCTATCAAGTCAACAATGCTGCCGAATTTCTCATCTTCAAACTGAAAATATCCGTCATTAATTAAAAAATTTAAGTTCGATAATTGCTAAAATCTGTTTTTGCTGAGGTCACCCAAAACCCTTTTTAGGCAGTCGAATTCCGCCAGTAAACACCCCTTCGCTGATTTCTGAGTCTCATCACTTTTATTTTTTTGTCTTTTATGACAATTGCTTAACCAACCACCCTTATAAGCAAAAATACTTCCAAAACTGTTTTCTAAGACGTTTTTTTTCTGACGTCGGTTTATTGTATCATAAAAATTTCTGTGAACTCACATGATACATCCCCTCTTCACTGCGATTTATCTCGAAATGAACCGGTTTGGAGTTGCAGAAGCCAGTGAGCACATAACCTCCTGGATGAGATATACTGTCTCGTACCAGAAAATCTCCATTATCTTTTAGCAAGCGCAGCACCTCCACCCTCTTTATCATGCCATGGTAATAGCATTGGCTCTGCAATTCTGATTGTTCTTTGCTAGCTGTTGACGGAGGCGATTTGAGGAAACAATAGTCATAGGAGGAGGCACTCATTCAGACACTATCTTGAAATTCTTAAAATATACATGATGGCTCAAGTATTTCAGCCGATTTGAAGTGCCCGTTGCTTTTTTATTTCCAATATAACAAATTATAGTTCATTCGAAACCCCTGAATCTCCGGTTTTGTTTGATACCGAAACAAATTTTTTATTGAAATTTGGCGCTGAGATATGCTTAATTAAAAAACATAAAATTTTTTAGCAATATATAGGGGGTAGTAGTAGTCAAAATTTTGGTTTAATTTTTGAACACTCTATCTATGCACAATTTTCAATAACATCTTTGCACTATGATGTAGAGAAGATCAAGAGATACAAAACCCATTTTACAGAATAATTTTAAAAAATCTGAGTGTTGGATATGTTTGTTAAAAAAAATTATAACAAATTCGACGCTACTGCCGTATAACTCCGCGCCCCCAATAATTTTTCAAAAGCGCCTTAAACAGAATTTTTCTAAGAAAAAAAGGTATACAAAAGCACTTGTTAGTAGTGACCTGGATCTGAGCCTAAGCCTGGTGGCTCAAGTGAAAAAATTTGTGGGGAGGGGGTAGGGTATATGACACTGGCGCCGAAAATGGAGTCCAAGAAAATTTGTGGGGAGGGGGTAGGGTATATGACACTGGCGCCGAAAATGGAGTCCAAGAAAATTTGTGGGGAGGGGGTAGGGTATATGACACTGGCGCCGAAAATGGAGACCAAGAAAATTTGAATTTTGTTCATTTTTAAAAGGATTTTTTTTTCAAAACACCATATCTCAGCGCTAAGTGTTAGTAAAATGTTTTTTTAATGTCAAACAAAACCGGAGATTCAAGTGTTTCAAATGAGCCATTATTTGTTACGTTGTAGCTAAAAAAAAGTGATCGGCTGAAATACTTGAGCCACCCTGTACATTTATATAATCCAAAAATAGTAACATCGTTAAATCTTATGCACACACAGGAGAAATAAAACTAACAAATAATAAATTTGAAAAAATTCACTCCAGCCATTGATGGTGCTTCCTAATGAGATGCAAATTGTGGCGGCTGGTGCAGAAAGTGATAGGCAACAGAAAAGTGTTGCGCGACCAATGCAAAATGGGTTCTCAATCAAATGTTCCACTCAAATCATGGTAATTGGCAGGGGAATTGGTTGCAAATGCTAATAATCAATGACCCATAGCTAGTCAATGAGAAAAAAAGGAAAGTCTTTTGAAAAGGAAGATGACCTAGCTTAGACAAACACTCTCGCAAATTATGGCAAAGGCAAACTAAAATTATTGGCTTTTTCAGTCCAAAAGACGAGACCACTGTCCTGCTGCAAACCAAAATTTTCCCTAAAAACAATTCTGAGCATGCCAGAACAGTCGATTTGCTGGTAAAAATGTGATTTATACCAGGGTGACCATTTTGCCCTATGTATAGGGCAATTTTCTCATACATAAAAATTTCAAAGTAGGCGAAAACTAGTTCCTTGCCTTATTTGATACTAGGTTTTGCGGTGAATAAAATTTCCTTGCAGTTTCTTTGTACCACCCTACTTTTAAAGTCAGAAATGATAACCACCCTAAGTTCTAACAGTGGCCTCATTAAAAATCAGTAGTAGTAGTGGAAATTGAAAAAAATATATATTTTGACTAATGTTGGAGAAAAGTGGTTTATTTATTCTAAGTTATTGTCTTTTTTAAGCGATTTTTTTTTTGATTTATATCGAAAAGTAAGTAAAAAAGGAGCCGGAACCCCAAAAAATACAAATGTTTTTAAAATACCGTTTCCAGCGCAATCATATACTGATACTTTTAAAAGCAGTGATTGTTTGCATACCAGGTTGGTCCACACACCATACTGGGTGCAAGCCAACCACAAAACAAACAACCAAATGCAATGGGGTCACTTCCATCCCAAATTCCTGCTTACATATCTAGCAGCCAACTTCTTTGTCCACTCTATAAATCTGCTTCTAGGGCACACTCGCTTTTGGCGGGATCAACGCCTTGGGCCAACTGCTACCACTAATACAGCTTTTGCACAGATTTTTTATTGAACAAGTAGTAAAAGTGTGGGAAGCGATAAATAGCACAAGCAGAAGCAGTAATAGCAGCACTATGGTCTTTTGTCCACTACTATTAGTAGGAAGGGGGAACAGCAGCCTCTTCTGCGGTTTGGTTACTTTCAGTCCTAAATACAAAAGAACAAAAAAAATTGGCAGGCAGTAAGTAGTAACAGCGAGATGGCAGTCATTGATAAAGGGCCAGTGGAAAATAGAAGAAGGTAATCTCTGACTGCAAATGGTTTTTTTACCGGTGTTTTTTTTTGTTCATCAAAAATAATTCAATTGGTTTATAGTGAGAAGTATTGCTTTATTAAAAAACTTTTATTATCATTATAAAATTGGTAAAAAAGTAGTGCAATGTCATTTCGTCCAAAATTCAGTTGGTTCAAAGACTATTGGTCCGAAATTTTTAGTGAAAAATAATTTTTTTATTATGGCCTACATAGATATATTTTGAATTTTTTTGGCAATAAGTGATATTAAAATAGCTTTAGAAGAGACGGTTTCACTCACAGTACTCTGACTCAGGTGGTAGTAACGACCCCCAGCTGTCGACGAAACTGACTGTCGACCCCCAACTGTCGACTAATGTAATATTTTCAATGGTTTTTAAATTTATTTACGCCCGACTCTCTCATTAAAGGGGCAGTGCTGGTAATCTGCTCCGGCCCCGCTCCTGCTCCGCTCCGACTCTGCTCCGGCTCCGCTCCGGCTCCGCATTTGACTAAATCAATTCTCGGAGTCCCTGCTACATCAGCATGTGTGGAGCGTGTTTTCAGTCAATTCACGCTGCACTCTAGCGACCACAAAGGATCTACATCAGAAGCTTACATCCGGGAGAAGGTGCTGTAAACGCTGGCTGGAGATTTGATCGATTTGTGAGCATTGTTTAGAGCTTTGTTATTTTGCAATAAAGTATAGAGTATGACACCTATTTTAATTTGTGGCACCTATTTTTCTCTCTTTTTGCTCTCGTCTATTGTTATCGACTTACTTCTATATAGACCCATTCTATCAAATATTCCTTTCTTACCTCTGCTCCGGCTCTGGATCCGGCTCCGCTCTGGCTCCGAGCCGGAGCCAGATCCGTAGCGAAAATTTTTTGAAATGCCAGCACTACAAAAAAAGGCGCGAAAGGCGCCTGAAGAATCAAGAAAACTTTTAGCACACAATTTTACGTTTCCTAAATTAGCACTTCTTAACTTGGATATTGCTTTACAATCCGTAATGTCAAGCGTCGTCTCTACAGATAATTTAGTCGACGCGAGACTTTGCGCTGGGTGGATGTGATTGACAAAATTGGTGACGCAATCAACAACTCTCACTGCAAGGCCATAGGTATGACTCCAGCTCAGGTCAACTTCAAGAACGCTCATCACATATGGCAGCAGCGGTATGGTCGGCTGTATGAGGCAAGCAGACGATATGGCCACCGACAACCACAATTTCAACCCGAACAGGCCGTCCGAGTGGCCAAACAAAGAGGACTTTTCGACAAAGGCTATCTTCCCACTCACTCAGACAAAATCTATGCCATCAAAAGTGTGAAGTATGGAACACCAACCACATACAGACTACAAGAGAATCAGCAAGAAATCGCAGGAAAATACTACGGGCCAGAGTTTTCGAGAACACGGTTGGACCGGCAAACAGTCTACCGGATTGAAAAAGTGTTGCGTCAGGCAGGTGTACGTTAAATTCTACGACTACCCCGACGCACAATGGATCGATGAGGATATCATTGTTTAAAGCAGAATAATTTATATCATCTATCCATTTATTGTAATTGTTTTATTCGAAAAATAAAGATATAATGTCGAATAGTCTTGTTGTTATTCTATCCAGCAATACAAAAAGCTACTCGGACAACAAGCCCAACAAATACCGAGTCCGCCTTCCACAGCTTTTAGATTTTAAAGGCAACTGGTTGTGTGGTGTCCAGGGCGTCGCCTATCAACACTCTTGGCCCACTATTGGCACCACAGATGGTCAGTATCTGGATGTGGGTCTGTTGAATGGTGCTAGACTGAAAGTGCCATTTCCAACTGGTTCCTATTCATCAGAAATCCAGCTGGAAGCAACGCTGCAAAAGGGTGTGTTGAAAGAGTTGCAGTTAGAGTTGGCTAGGCCACCACCGCCACTCTCTTCTTCAAAAAGGCAAAAAATAGCTGCTGCTACGACTGCAGATGCTCAATGATTATGAAAAATTTTTGAATTGGCGGGGACAAAATTTTAACAGGTGAGCATGCCCATTTAAGAAGATAACTTGTTGAACAACTGAGATTCACGGCTACACGATAGTTAAAAATTAAGCGCATACCGAGGAAAATTGAAGTGTAAAGACGAAAATTTTTTCCGACACATAATGATTAAGTTTTTCAAAATACATCAATTTAGGCCAATTATTTTTTTACATTTTTACATTTTCGATTTTTTCAGTGAAGGAGGACCAAGGCAATTTTTGAAAAATTTTGTTTTGACAAAAAATCGTTTTTGACGAGTTTCTACTAGCCATTGAACCTGTTATTTTTTTCACTAAATACTGGCCTATTCATAATGAGAAAAGTAGCTCAAAAACATTAAAAGCGCAGACTATCGAATTTTTTATTAGATACAGGGTCACTTTTATACTTTATAGGGCTCTTACAATGGAGGTGCGACGTCGACTTCTTTAAGGTACCGTAGCTCAGTCAGCTTTTGTTGTTTTACTGATCTTAAAACTTTTTTGACCTATTTTTAAGGTCCGCTACTGAATAAAATAACTTTCCCACTATCCAATATAAATACACAATTTTAGAAAGGGACCTCGCACCTCGCATCCACACCTCACACCTTTATTGTAAGCAAGCCATTAACCTCTTCCTGGAACGGCCAAAAATTATTGGTTTTGGAAATAAGATGGCAAAATTTTGAATTTCGAATATTTTTAGTAGGTCTCCTTTTTTACAAAAAAAACTTATCTAAAAACAAGAGACCTTTAGAAAAGCTAAACTAAAATACCTATAAAGAAACATAACAATTCCTGACACTATTAAAAATTAGCCATTCTTTAAGCATAAACTGTTTGGGATTAGAAATGCAGAAGGCTGGATTAGAGGCTGAATTTGAGCAAGAGTAGCAAATCTGGTCACCCCCTAATTAACAATTACTGCAGCATTAGGCAAACTAATTGGACGGGCTGTAAACACTTGACTGCTAGGCAATACAACATTTCAAATATCTAGTTTTATTCTTCTAAAATTGAAAAGAGGAAATTATTTTATTTGCAATGTTGTGCTGATGTGTGTTGGTCATTATCGCTCTCTTGAAGAGGGAATTATACACATTTAATGCTTGCCACTTTCTACACCTACACTTTGTTTGCTTTGCACACATTTACGGACAATAATCCGCTAAATTTCATGACTAATCCATTGAAAAGTGTTCTACGTTGAATAGTTCAAGAAAATTGAGAGTAGTATATCTAGAAAATAGTTTTTAGCTAAAATTAGGAACTCTTGAAGTTGGAGTATTTGTTAATTTGATTCACTTTCTTAATTAATTCAACACAAGTTTGTCTGACATCAGAACACTGGGTTGTCGACAAAATATGACTCTAAAATCACATTTAAAAAATTTGGATTACAGTCAAACCTCTACATAACGACACCCGAAAATTGACCAATTTGGTCAGCTTTGACTAAAATTTAGTCAAGTGGTCATTACTCATTAGTGGCGAATTTTCAATTAATATGCCTTCTTTTTTGTTTACACAGCCAGGCATGAACTTTATTTTAATTTTATTTAAAAATATCAGATTGTTCGGCAAACGAAGCAAATTTTGTTCTGAAAGCTTTCTTTGTTGCTCAAAATACCAATATAGCATATTTCTTAGATCACATGTTGCTCAATCAAATAAAATAGTATTTATTGCTTGTAGAAATTCAGGTGCAGGAGTTATTTAATCACGTAATGTTTTAATAATAAATAAGTTTTCATATTAATCGCTGGCCATTTTCAATTTCTTCGCTTCGATTCTCCTTTTCTTGACCAGCCAGAAGTACTTGTATGTACGAAGTCAACAAATCGTCTATTTTGTAGCCCTAAAGTTAATTTCTTTGTACATTTGGGGTAGATTTGAAAAGGCCTACTTACCAACGTAGTCTCAAACAACAACCGATTTCCTTTGATCAAACTGCCAAGTGTCAGGTGGAAATACGTGTTGCCAGAAGTCCAGTTATTGATGACTGTGAATGGATAGGTGACTATGTGCTCTGTAACACATATACCAATTGAAACACGCCAAACAAGGTTCCTTAAATTCAAAACCAACCTTTATTGTCTTGATTATACAGATTTATGCCATTTTCTAAAATAACTTTGTTTATTTAAAAAATATAAAATAAATTTAGTTTACTGTTGATTGCAACAATAACTCTTGAGGCAAGTGTAGGGTCAGACGACTGTTTTACCTAACAAAATAACAGGTTTATAATAAATAAGGGCACTCTTTTCTAGTACCAAAATACTCTTTACTAGTAATTACATTTTTCGGCAACTTTGGCAGCGAAGCGGCCAACCCCTGGCCGGGTAGGACAATCTGTAAAATTTAGGGCGGACGTCGGTATGCAGCCTTAAGTTGACGTTAAATATTTGCCGAAAAATATGTATTTCTAATTCGAAGAAGTGTATTTGAATGCTTTTTGAGAAATTCGTGAAAAAGAAAATTTTCCGAAAAAAATCAGCTTGGGGGACCAAGGCAAAATTTTTTTTTAATTTTTTACCAAAAAAAGTGTTTTTATAAAAATGATTTTTAAGTATCAATAAACACTGTTGAGAAAAAAATTCAAAAAAATCAACCGGGGGGACCAAGGCATCTTTTTTTCTAGGACCGCGAATGCGTAAAGAGCCATTTGTTCTAACGTAAAATCGTGTGGGGAATTGGATTTGATAGGTCCAAATTTGCGATTTTTGCCACCCGAATTATAAAACCCGGGCTGGGTACCACGGGGTAGGTGGATATCCACCATAATGGCACAAAAATTAAAATTTTTGGTCAAAGTTAGAAAAAAATCATGTTTCCTGACCTAATATCGCATGTGGAATATGTTTTGACAGGACAAAAACCTCGATTTCACCAATCGGAATAACCAATTTGAGTTACCTACCCTTAAATTAGGTGTTACCTATGCTAGAGGATTAGATAGATATACCTGTAGAGTTTATAGGTGTGCTAGTAAGGTGGGTAGATATAAAAGAAGATTTACAGGACCCAAACATCGGGTAGACCTTTCTCAAACCTTCAACATGGGTACGCACCACTGGTCCAAATGGACCACTCGAAAATTCAGGAGTTGATTAATTACAATTTACTATTAATACTTATTTTGGTCGATTATGTATTTCTGCCCCGATAACTGGGCTCTCGTCTTAGAAAAAATGACTTAGATCGACTTTTTAAGTAAAAATTATTTTATGGAAAATTTTCTATTTTCAATGAAAATTTGCAAAATTTAAAGTGGAAAATGGAAAGTGTAAAATATTTTAGTGAAACAGAAAATTCGAAATTTTCCACTTACCTTTTTCGTTTAGTGTACAGGAAATTTCCACTTTCCATTTTCTAATTTCCCATGGAAAATTTTCCAATCTTCAATTAGTGAAATAGGCCCCAGCACACTCCAGGAACATGTGGTACATGTCTCAGCATAAAAGATAGATTTAGGATCATGTTAGGGGTTGTCAGTATTTTAAGGCGTTTGGGGTGTTTTTGGGTGGTTTTAAGTATTTTGGGACGGTTTGGACATAATCTAAAATTTTTTCAAAAAACCCTACAAAACTGCCTTGGTCCCCTTGTTGTTTAAAAAAAGTTTCATTTTTGCGAAACGTCTACACCCCATTATTTTGGCTTGTTTTAACAATTTTTAAGAGTAATTTGGGTAGCTGATTTTGATTATAGTATCAAAAAGTCGAATTACTATTGAAAATTGGTCAAACAAGCCGAAATACTTAGAACCATTTTCGGCTAACAAACACCAACGATTATCTATTGCGCCTGCATCAAAGAAATTTCTAGTCACACAAGTTGTCCGATCCCTTTAATTTAGAAAAAAAGTTTTTCTGTACAAGTACTAGGTACTAGAAAAAATATTTTGGTACTAGAAAAAATATTTTGGTACTAGAAAAAATATTTTGGTACTAGAAAAAGGTACCTTCCAATAAATAAGAACAGGTACCATTTGAAATTTTCATTTTATAAAGACTAACCTCAAAGAATGCGGATCCAAACGTGGAGAATTTGGAAACAAATTTTAGGAATTCGATTTTAGCTTCCGCTGAATTTCTAGCATTCATTTTGTCATTGTACTCCGCAATTATTAGCTGCAAATGATAAGGTTGAAATATTGAAAATGTGTTTTTAAAAAACTCGAGTAACCTTTTTCCACTCGGAAGTGCTGTGTGCCTTGATGAGCTCTTTGGGCAAGATGTCCTGAATAATATGTTGGAATTGCTGGAAGGGTGGTTGTTTGTCGTTCCTGGTTTGGGCCCTCAGGATCAGTGCTGCTATTTTGACGGCATCCTGCCTGCTGACACTGTGGTAACCACGCAAGAACTTGGGAAGTTCCTGTAGATTAATGATTGAATTTAATTTCGAATTGAACAAGTAGTGTTTACTTGGTGATAATGGAAAACAAGATCAGCGACTAGATCTTCTCCCGGTATCACATTTATCCACAATTTCCTCCTAAACATAAATTAAAAGGATTCTCGTAATAACCAGCAGAGAACTAAGCAGTCTCGATTCTCTTCCCCTAACTTGCCTATTTTTCAAGCATTTAAACTTTGTAGTGAAAAAAAATTAAATTTTGCTAGAGTCGCAGCCAGTCTGTATGCGACAAATTTATGCTATCTGGTAAATGTTACAATTTTTTAAAGATCGAACGAATTGTGAACTTGTGATATTAACTTGACGGAAATTTTTATTAGTTAAAACTAGGGTTGGATTCGGTCGGTTAACCGAAAACCGGGTTTTTTGGCAAATAAACCGAAACCGAAAACCGGTTTCAAAAAAACCGGGAAAACCAAAAACCGGGTTTAGCAAAATACCCGTTTATTTGCGACAAAAATTCACCGAAAACCGGGTACAGTTCGGTTAACCGGAACCGAAAACCGACTTTGAAAAAAACCGGTTTTTTTTAACCGACCGATCCAAAAAAACCGACCGAATCCAACCCTAGTTAAAACCATTAAAATGTTAAAGAACCCAGCGTTGTTTGATATTGCTGTATCGCAAAGACAGAATAGATGTGATGCGCTCGTATTCATAAGCTTTGAATTGCCATGTGAAAGATTTTGTGTATGTAGGTATCTGACACCGCAAATGATGACCACCAATTTTTTAACCATCTCTGTTTTCATTTTTTTTAATCTGACATTGATGATCTCAGACCCTTATAGAAACTAAGCAAAAGATTATGTCAGATCATGTAGAACGCTTACAAAAAAACTAGGAAAATACACTGGCTTTTTTCACGGTAACCCACTAGTATCCCTGTTCGATCAAGAGAACCGTTTTTGGTGAAAACAGTAAAACTTACATAAAAAAGACTTGGTAAGAAGAGAACAAAGGCATATTGCTGCTGCTGTTATTGTTGTGTTTGGCGGCCGCTCCGCTGTGGAGGAAAAAGTCGGTGAGTTGGTGGATAAAGTCGAAGAAAAACTCATTGTCGGGCATACTTATAACTAAAACAAATTTTATCTAAGCACAAACATTTGAATACGGCAATGTAACCTTTTTCGCCGATCTTCACAAAAGAACTAAATGCTTTGAATCCAACAGATGAGGACGGTTTCAACCCCAATCTAGTTGCTATTTTCACACAAAAGTCGCGGGCTCGAGTCCATGAGTGAACCTGCAGATTGTTCAATTTAATAGCATTTATATCACTTAGTTTTGCAAACACCGGATACAATGAACGAATTTTTACTACTGGTCAACCCTGCGGGTGATCGCCATATCGACCGGTGAATGTACAGGTGTTGCAGTTGAACTTTAGTTATTCGTTCATTTATCGTGACTCATTGTTAAACCAGGCTTTTCCTGGCTTCTCTTGAGATATAGGCAGTCTATTGGTATGCTCGACGCTCTGATATATTTATTTGTGCACAATAAACTTATAATTTGTAACTCGTTCCAATGACTCCCAGAAGCAGGTCAACAAGTATGGGTTAAAGACCCCTATAGGACTGATCACCCTAGTGGACACCTCACGAATAGAATTAACAACCCCAAAAAACTGACTTAAATCCTCAGGATTAATTTTAATACAACTCAGGGTGTATTAAAATTACTCTACCAGTTTTTCACATTTTTAGAGCATTTTTTTAATGAAATTAATTCAGGGCTCCCAAAGTCCTTATTTATAACATTTGTCCTTATTTTGGAACTCCAAATCTTTTTTTTGTAATTTTAAGTCAAAATCTTATTTTTAGCATCTAAAGAGCAACAAGCACTGGATAAAAAACACATTTTTTCAAAATACCCTAAAATGTACTTAATTCGATTAACTGTCCATATTTTAAAAGTCTTGAGTTGAAAGCTCTGAATTACTTGTTTTCATTGTCATTTTTTGATGCTTTTTTCATCTCACTTCTGTGTTTTTAGAATGAAAACAGATTTAAGACCAGCTTTCGTCAACCAGGCAAGGAGCTAACTACAAAAAAATTCTATAAAAGGGGGAGTGGCCTGTACAATGCAGATAACTTAAACAGGAGTTTATTGCAGTAACTACCTCAACTGCCTCTTCAGAGTTGTCAGGAAAGAACACTTTATGGAATATCTGAGTAGTTTTGTGTTGGATAGCCTCCACTTCCACTGAAATAAAAACCGGCAACTTATAAAGCACGAAACTAGAGTGAAGTTACCTTGGTGAGGAGGAAACTTTCTACTGCCTGATCTAAGCCGATTTTTTATGAAAAAATGAGATTTTGAATAAAAGTCTAGTGACAAAGTTACCGCATTATTTTTTGAAGTCTTACAGCTAAAAATTATGTAAATTTTTAACAAAAACTTTTTCGGCTCGATTCAAACTAACCACAGTCAGCTGCTATAGGTATAAACCTAGACTTGAGGAATTGCTGTAGCTCTGGAAACAAACCAGCAGATGGGGGAAATAGACCAAGACCTAAACAAATAACATCTAAGTGAATATTCGCTAAGACTTATCTTACAAAGCCACATCAACTCCCACCCTCGCTCTTCTGAAATCAAACAAACAGACAAAATATTTTATTTTTACTTGGCTATGGTTAAAGAACCGACCACTCAATGGATTTGGGTTATCGGTCAATTGTTTCATCAACTGGCAATAGGTTTCATCTTGAAGAATTTGCTGAATAAAGAATCAGTAAACTTTTTTACATTTTTTGTTTATAGGGTTTATTATCTGTATGCAGGCTTGCTGAAGATTGGGGATTGGTCGGTGCGCAGGCATTTGGCCCTTTTCCGATTTTTTGAATCCGCACTTTTTTGAATTTTGGGTTTTTCGCTGTTTGGGGCACACATTTGATCCTTTTTTAAATAAATAAAAGATGCGCTGGCCTACCGTGAGCTTGAGACTTGGCCTAAATAAAAAAATTCAAAACATGCACTAAACAGCCGAAAAATTAAAAAGCAGCTAACTTGAAAAAATCGTAAAACGGCCAAACGTCTCAACGCGGATCGATCGTCACAGAAAAAAAGATGTTTAAAGGTCCCATATTCCCTTATATTTTTGTTATATTATTTTTTGTTCTTACATATTTTAGAGGTGCTCTGAAGATCATGTCAGTGAATTCTAAGAAATAGCTGGGTCTAGCTGTTATCGGCTGGTCTCCCATATACTTGAGGATGTAGGAAAAGCTGAGCAAAGCTTCTGCACAAGGCTCGTCCTTGCCCTCCACCCGCTTCAACAGAGGTGTTTGCAGTGGCTCATGGAAATGCCTCCACAAATCACCAGTTCTGGACATTGCACTAGACATCCCATTGGAAATGCTGCCTGTGCACCCATGGAAGTTATCAACTGCAAATGCTTCGAGTGTGTGAGGATGGTAAAGGGCAGGAAAGCTGTGCAGGGGAACAAGGGAAGTGTTGGCTGGTTCTCGACTGGAAGACGCCTCATCGTTCATTCTGGTCAGCATGTTCTACAAAAAAGTTAGGTTTTACTATTTTCAAAGGTTTGTAAACATACAGTTACATCCACACTTGGCTTTGTTGTGGTGGGCAAGACATGTATGAAAGCAGATGGGACTTAAAACAAAATTTATTTCACTTATCTTTTTAAAATTTTGGTGCGTAGTTTGGTCAATTTTTTCCCTGTTTTTTGAATTCGCGCCTTTTTGAATTTAGGACTTTTTTGGCAATTTGGGACGCACGTTTGAACCCATCCTAACATGTGCTGGCCTACCCTGTGTCTAACAATTTGCCTAAAACTAACATTTTTTAAATGCAAGAAACACTCCAAAAATTAAATTCAAAAAGGCGCGAATTCAAAAGAACGGAAAAATTGATCACATGCCCCTATGTCGAAATTTTTTATCTTTTATTGCTCACAATACAAGTTTCACTACTCAAAACGTAGCTCACATTTACATCCCTAGATATATAATGGTCAAAACCAGTGTTGACCCGGCAAAAAACAGCGCCGGGCCGGCGTCGGTGCTGGGCCCAATGAAAAATTTTGGCCGGCGCTTATAATTTTTGACCCGGCTATGGCTTCGGCGCTGTTTTCGAAATTCAACTGCCCAATATTAGAAAAAAATCAATTTTTCTTTATTTAAGCAAAAGTATTTCAATTTTCATGCAGTATTTTCTTTCAATTTTTACTTTCTTTTATCAATTTTTCTTGATTTTGTAGTTTACTATTTTATTAAATATAGCCCAGGCGTCATATGATATAAAATTGGTTACATAACTTTTTTTAAAACCAATATGGATTACCATATTAACTTTATTAACTTACCACCCTCTAATATATTCCCACCTCTAATATATTCCCACCCTCTAATATATTCCCACCCTCTAGTAATTCCTCTTCATATGGACCCATTTCTCAGCCTAGAGAAAGATTTTTGTGTAAAATTACCACGAGCATTTTACTTTTTTTCCTTTTTTTAGATTTTGGTTGAGCATCCAAAAATCCTGAAATCGTCTTCAAAATTTTTAGACTTTTTAAATTTACTGTAACTATTATTAAACATTATGTCTGTCAATAAAAATACATATTTTTTTGTAAAATTTGCAGCAAAAACAAAATTTTCGACCCGGTGCCGGCGCTGGGGCAAATGTTTTTAGATGGGAGGCGCCGGCGCCGGAGCCTTTTTTCAAAAGATGTCGGCGCCGGAACAACACTGATCAAAAAAGTCACAGAAGTTAGTACCTTTTCCATGTAGACCCGTTGAAGTATTTTCCACCCTCACAAATGCTTCTTTGTCCACACTTCCACCAGCCAAATCATCTGCCAGTATCAACAAATCCCCTTTCTTACACTCCAACAAACCAGATTTTTCTAAAACAAAACCTCAGTAATAAATATTCTTTTCAAAAAATATGCCCTACCATCATGTTTGTTGGCTTTAACCACCAGCAAATACTTTGATCGCTGTTTCAAGCCCTCCATAAAGTATGCCACCAGATCTCGAATGTCTTCAGCTGGAGTGGGTGTTTGGAAGACATACTCATCTCCATTCACCAATCTCAAAGAGACTGCGTCGGCGCCTATCCTTTTCGATCTAAATAGAGATGGATGACCGCCAAGATCTTGCTGTCAATTAGCAGATGGTGTAAATAACACCTCCTGGTGAAGAATGCAACAAAGTAGTGCAACTTACACACTACAACCAACACCAGTGATTTCGCAATAAGAGAATTCCATCAGGATCTGGTCTATCCTATTAAGTATGCAAATGCCCCTCCAATTGATGGCAATAACCACTTCTGTGCTTGCTAATGGAGGGCCAGCAAATTTGTAGGCTTCGAAAAATCTATGTAAAGGTTTTGTTGATTGGTTTTAGGCAGAAATTTTGAAAAATGAACCTGGAGAATAGTAAAGGCCACTTGTGTTTGGCGGAGGAAACAACTGCACACTTGGCAGACTCGATGGTCAATAGCTTTTCTTTGGAAAACTTCTGGAAAGTTTTGCTCTGTTAGTTTTATTACATGCTAGTGCTATTGAAAAGATTAAAATCGAATAAACTACTGAAATTCATTTATCTTTCAGGATCTATCTGCCAACCTAAGTGTTTACCTACCCACTTTTCGGGTTACCTACTCATCGGGTGCTTAACCTACCCATCCAGATCCACAGTCAAATTAGGTCTTGACTAGATCTTGACAAAGGATCGGTTCTGAATTAAGGCTTGGACGGGAGCGAATACGATTTTAATGATGACGAATCCCAACAGCTAATGATCCTATTTCGCAATGAGAGAATTCTAACAAGATCTGGTCTATCCTGTTAAGTATGCAAATACTCATCCCATTGATGGTAATAAGATATTTGGAACTGGATCTACAAAGGTTTGAAAAAACCTTTTTAGATACATCTGAATATTCCGCCGCAAACTAATATCCGTAAAAAGCCCGGATTGTCTACTGGTGGAGATATTTTTTGGTACTATAAATTTTAATTCGTTTGATCAAACAAACAATTTTTCAATGACTAACCTTCCTGTAAGTGTACAAAATCAGTTGGATCCACTTCTCCACACCCAATGGCCCATTCTTTCCTTCTAATTCAATGTCTGGCAAGTAGTTTTTAAGCAAAGTCTCCAACTCTTCCACAACTATTGGAGCACCTTCATGTTCAACAAAGTATTCCTGGGCTATGACCAAAGCCAAGTCTTCGTCCTTAATACCCATTTATTAGATCTGATTACGATCAAATCCACAAGTATCCAAACCTTTTCATATCTATACTCGCCAAACCGAATGCCTCTCACAACCTGCTGGTAAATCAAGTTTGTGCTCACAGGGTCACTCCTAAATCACGATTTTAATTTCATGGTCTGACCACTCAAAATTTATTTACACAGAGTCATGCCATGGTGTGAATATCTCCTTGCGGAAGAACAATCTCCAGGGAGTGTTCTTCTCCAGTTTGCCCTGCTCCTTGGCTAACTGCTCGCACTGACTGACAGCATCGAGCACATGGTCTTTTCCAGAACCCAACGAGGTCACTTTATCATGTAGGGCAATATAGAGGGAAAATCCAAAAGTATCATTTAGACCAATTTTATGGCTGAGCTTGTCTATCAGCTCCTTGGACGTGGTGGCCGAGTCGCACTTTATTGTAATCACTCTTCCGTCCATTAGTGTGATAGCTAGCACTAATGCCTTTTTAGATTTGGTTGCCTAAATGTATATGGCTTGAATACAAAAGTAAAACAAAAAATTTCATTGCTGTACCTGGAGCTCGTTGTAACTGGGCGGCTTAAAGTTGAATAAATAAAAATTATTATCACAATTGAAATTCATATGTGGACTCACCTGTCGTCGAGTGCCATTTTGAACTGTTCGCCGAAGTCTGTGTTCTATGTATTTATTGTAGCTGGTGTTGGAGGAAGGACCCTGTTGACGAATGAAGCAGTACCTACAAAATGGGCAATTAATAATTTGAGAATAATGATAAAATAAAAATTGCAAATGATTAATTACTGTATTTCCGTAAATTCAACCTCGAACTCAATCACCCAAGTTTTCTATTCTCACTACCAGCTACAATTGCTTACTGACCAATGCACAAATTTAAAAAACAACACTAACGTAAAACCTCTAATAATAGCTCCCCTCCCCCTCCTTATTCAAAATCGTGATTTTAGCATTGTGTTTTAGATCCACTTTTTCAAAACTTGTCTTAGGCAAGTTACCATGCATTTGGTAGCTCATCTCAGTGGAAACAAAATGGGGGGTAACTTGCATGAAAGCAGTCTTCAAAAAGTGGGTCAAAAACGCAATGCCACAAACACGATTTTGAACGAGGGGGCGGAGGGGGGGATGCTACTAGGGAATTGCACATTTTTCCGTTGGATATTTTTACGTGGTCATTTTTCCGTCGGACCATTTTTCCGTCGCATAGCATTTTATTTAATTTTCCTTTTTTTCAACGTATTATATTTCTCTTAGCGCACTTTTCCTTTTATGTTACTTAGCTATCACTTAAACATAATTATTTTTTAAAAAACTCTATGCCTCACTCAAGATTGCTTAGAAACCGGAATTTTTAAGTCACAATTTAGTTGTTGAGCACATCAAATGAGTACAAAAGCAGAAAACAGCTATTAAAAAAGATTTAAGTTTCGAGAAGGGTTAATTACACTTTAAACTAATTTAAGTGAGCCTTAGTGTTTAGTGAGCCTTTTTTGTCGACCGGAAGACCATACAGCGCTTTGAGTGTAGTACATAGATATTTTTGTAAAAGATTTATTGAGAGGGCGCAAACAAAGTGTACACCAATAACAGTACGAACAAAATGTGTGTTGAATCAATAGTAATTTCTTCGTGCTCTTAGTAAGAGATTCAACATTTCTTTGCGAATTCTTTGCATTTGTTCCTGATTGGAATCAAACTTCTCTTCTTTTGACACCCAATCGGGAAAGCAGTAAAGGAAAAGACCACAGTCGTACCCATTCTTTTGCTTCGGGATATTTTTTGGGGAGTCACACAGCCAGATTCGCTTGATTAATTCTCCAGTGGCAGCCCAATACGAAGCTCTGCCCTTGCATCCACTAACGACTCGCTGATCGCATTCCGCTGAGATCTTTCCCTCAATTGCACTTCTTAGATTGATATTTTTTAAGTACATCTTGCCTTGATGCACATATTTTGTTCCCTTGATTTGAATTTGAGGCATGCGGCTTTTTTAAAATAGCATCTACCTATAGAAAGTAGGGTTGTCGACTCGAATATTCGATTTCGAATATTATTCGAAAATATTCGACTTTTTTTCGAATATCGACTCGAATCGAATATTCGAAGTTTCCGAATATCGTCTCGACTCGAATATTCAACAACCCTAATAAAAAAGGAAAAAAGAAAATATGAGGATGAGAAAGTATCAAGAATACAATAGATATTTAATTGACCCACTAAAATTACGACCAAAAATGAAAAAGCGATAAAGCACTATGCGACGGAAAATGTCTAACGGAAAAATGTCTGACGGGAAAATGGTCCGACGGAATGATCAAAGAAAAATGCCCACGGAAAAATGTGCTAAACCTGGCTACTATTAAAGGTTTCACGGTATCTTTGATACCAACCTCAGAAAAAAGGTCAAAGTGAAACAAAATATTTTAGATTTTACGAATTTTTTGACATGGTGCAATTCTTTTGACTCGTGATCAGACGCAAGATATGCCTCCCACTTACCTCAAGACAGTTCTTTTTCTGGTTCGGAAAACATGTTAGAAACCATCTTAACGTACTTTGGCCTACCTTGCTCTTAAGCCTAAGCCAAAAAAAACAACAGGAAGACGAAAGCAAAATGTGTACTTTTATCATAAAGAGGCGAATTTTTTCAGAGAACTTGTTGGCCATTCAGCCCGGAATATGTGCGAAATACACGCATTTTATTCAGTTGTCACTATGTCAAATTAAAAGCCTAAAAAACAAAAACCAGGAAATTTCTTAAAACGTTAAAGTTAAAGCAAATCTGTAAAAAACGGTATGATGTCATCAAAATGAGGAAAGTTGTGATTTTCGCGAATATTTTTAGATACAAAATTCCGAACTCACAGATAATTGATGAATTTTGACGAAGGAGCAAAGCAACCAACACCTCAAACATATTTAACTTCAATAACTACAATAAAAAAATTTAGATGTCCCACATAAAGACATCAATATCCATCCTCTAGTAAATGAAGTTCTGGACGGATTGCCAAGCAGTTGCTTACATATTTGCGAATAAATTTCATCCCTAAAAAATATCTTGCCTCGCAAAACTTCTCAAATAAAATCTTACCGTAAAGAAGGTCTCAAAATTCCGTGGCCAATAATAAAGTGCAGCTTTTGTAGACTTGTGGTTACCAGATTCTCCAACACTACATTAGATGGATGCAATGGTGCTGAATTGACATCCCTCGTCAACAAAGAAGTTTTACGTCCATTCATAGTGTATCCATTTGGAGAGGGGTATGTGGAGTGGGGAGACTCTCTGTGCAAACTGTTGGTGGAATAAAAGTTGCGGTTCTGATCAATATTTGGTGTGCCGTTGATTTCACTTTGCTAAATTTAATTAGTCAAACAAATTAAAAGTCCAAATATCCCTTTTCTGCAAATAAAATTTAGGCAAGTTACCTCCGAGATTAAAATTAATTATATTCTCTTTCATAGAGCTCCGGTTGGCTCTATTTTTCAACCTCCCTCCAGAGGAGGCTCTATTACAGAGAATCTTTATTTTTAAGTTTAAAAGCAAAATCTAAAAATCATATTCGGTAAGCCGTTAAAAACTCCACAGAGTTTAGCCTTCACCAAGATAAAGGTTGAGAGTGTGGGCAATATCGTATATCCCTAGAAAATATTCTGGGCTGTAAATTACCTGAATTTCGCCTGCGCAGATGAGTCAAAATACATTAAAAAATAATACTTGAAATTTATAAAATACAAAAAAATCTTAAAATTCAGCTGTGTAGCCATAATAAAATTATCTTACACTCGTATTTCAGACAATTTTTACTGCATGTAATGAGAATTCTTTCACAAAATCTTATACCTCATCTTGAGTGAACTCTTTTGATTGCATTTGATTGTCTGCAGCAGTCAAAGTCCTGCCGAGGGATCCATGTAATCTGCTCATGATCGAACCTTTTAACTGAAAACTTAACAATGCATTCAGCAACAAATCGAAATGAATCGCAACAATACGTGTTTTTCAGCATGCTGTCCACCATTTTGGACAACTGGCTCATCAAGATCACCCATAAACCTTGTGATACACTTCCAAATAGCCAATGCTGACACCTGATCACTCTGATTTTCATGTTGGAGGAGGGCTTGGCGAATAGGTTTGCGTGTATAGCTGGCTGTTGTTTGACCCTGCAAATACTAAATGATTCAAACAAAAATCTTGTAAAAAAATTGTGACCTGGAAATAAGTGGCTGCAAATTTGGGGAATTGGAAAGCTGACAAATCTTCACTATTCTGGCTTTCGCTGATGATTGAGCTTTGGTTGCTTTTGAGGGTAGAGTAGTCATCGGCTGGGATGTTTTCGTGCTGGTCGTGCTGGGATAGGAAGTCAAAACAGTCATCTATCTATACCAGTTCAGGTTAAAAATATGAATAAAATAAAATAAATGTACATCTGCATCCCGAATAGATGTATTTATAGGCTGCATATACTCTTCAGCAGATGGCCTCTTCATCATTGCTGCACAACGTTCTCCTTAAAAATGATTTTGGTCATTTTCTCTTTTTTCACAAAAACTTTGCTGTAAGTTTCCCGGTTTAAAACCTTCTCTTTTCGGGAATTTTATGAGCGAAATATCTACATAGTATTTGGGACGGGGAACGTCTGTCGCTAATTTGAGTACATGTTTGGTCACAAAGGAAAACTTTTTTTAGTGTAATATTTGTATTTGCATGCTTATACTCATTCGAAAGCTCTTTTAATGGCGGAGGGCCTTTCGCAATCAGATTTGAAGATTGCTGTGAAAAAATTGAGATTTTGCCACTTGAAAGTGAAAAGTGGTGGTTTTCAGGGTTAATCTTATGAGTGCCCATTTGGTCACAAGGAAAAACTCTTTTTAGTGTAATAATTTTATTTGCATGTTTATGCTCATTCGAAATATTAAAATACGATAGAGGCGCCGATAGGGGCCTGTTGTCCCTAGTTATCAATATTTTTTCGCGATAACGATGAGAGTCCTTGGAATCCCTGTGATTGTTCAGGCCTGACAAAGCTCAAATTTACTGTTCGCTTTTGAATAAAAAACGCTACTTTAGCTAGAATAACTGCAAAAGTTGTAAAAGAAGTCAAAATTGACGTTAACAATAGCACATCTTAACTGATATTGAAATTTAGAAATTTATGCGATGTCAATATGCTGTAATCTGAGTTAGATTGTCTTACTTAGCTTGGCCAGATTAGAAAATTTCAAGAGTAGGTAATTGAGCAGAAAATTTTCAAAAAAACAGGAAAATTAGACTACCGTATTTTCTCTATTAACTGCCCCTTCTCTAATAGTTACCCCTCCTCCGAGGGGTGTTGAAAAATAACTGCTCTCTCTCTAATAGTTACCCCCCCCCTTCAAAAAGCCAAAAAAGGGATTAAGAATTTATGGCTGTATATAAGGGCTGGTAAATACTCTACTGTTTTTCCGAAGAAATTGCAAGATTAAGTAGAGCCGCTGGCTGATGGGTTTCTCCCGGTTCAAAAAAAACAAAATTAAACTCTTCAGACTGACTCTGACGGACTCTCCCTCGATCTTTTGAAAATCAGGCAAAAGCTTATTAAACCTTTTTCGTTTTCCATCTTTTTAAGGTCGATTTGATGCTTCTGAGACTGTACTTCTTGGCAAATAGGAGGCCAAGGCGTATTTTAGGCAACACATGTAGTGCCGCATTTTTTAATTGCCGCATTAATTAATTTAATAGTTACCATGTTCAATAAAAGTTGAAAAATAATTACCCCATCTCTAATAGTTACCCTCTCTCTAATAGTCACCCCCCCCCTCGGAGGAAAGTCTAAAAATAATTACACCGGGGTTTTTGATAGAGAAAATACGGTAAATACGTGTTAAAATGTACAAAAATGTTTATTCTGCAAAGTCTAAAAGCAGGCTCTGAGACCAAATAGAAGGGAACCCGTGCTAAAGCAGCACATCTGGCCACCCTGCATGACTAAAACCGTAGCATACTGAATTTGAAAAATCTAGAACAGACCTCTGGAACGGGCAGATCGGAGTTCAGAGCGCAACAATGCTAAAAAAAAAGCTTAGCTGGATCACACATATAGGATTTAAAAAATATATACATCCTCTGCAACAGGCCTGCAAAAAAAAATAATATTAAAAATTGTCAGTACAGATAAAAAATAAGTTTTCACCTGAAACTGGGTTACAATTGACTTCAAGCGTTGGAAATGGGACACCTAAACAGTTAATTATTGACAATCTCATTTGCAATCAATACTCGCAAAAACCAACGAGTTGTTGAGAGCGCAAAATGGCTTGCAGACGAGCAACACCCAAGAGTATCTACAATAAATATAAATGATCTAAATTCTCAAGTAGCAGCGCAAAATAAATAGAAAAAGAGTGCTTGAAATTGCAACAGCTGGTCAAAATGTTCAAAAAGAGGACTACCTTCTTGTATTTGACCCGCTGGATGTAGCCTCTCCAGTGCTTCTGCACGGTTATAGCTGAGCAACGACACTTGTCGAAGCGTCTGCTTTGGATCCAGCCTCGAATCAACTTCTGGAGCACTTTCGCACAATGCACTAGTGCTCTTTCATGCTCCTGATTAATAATATTTTCAAGTTTTTGTTGTTGGAATAATTAGGCCTTTAGTAAATATAGAAAAATGGACCAGAAAACACCGGTTAACTAACCAATGCAAAAAGTTGCCAATTGTTTATGAATACCAAAATACTAGTAATAATGATAGGACAGATCCGATTTTAGGGTAAAACCATCGGCGATATGCAAATTTGTCAGAAAGAAGTACTTTTTGCTATTTTGAAGAAAAATAGTGATTTTATACGGTGAGTATTGCCATTTTGAAGTAAAAAAAGTTTAAAGTAAAATTTCATAAATAAAAAGATTCGAGATCCCCCAAAAAGTACAAATCTTTAGGAAAAGTGGGTGAAAGCTTGCTCTGAAACCAGCCCACATAAAGAGCCTGGAACCCTGACTCGGTTACTTTGGAGTTAAAATCCTGCCCTGAAACCCGAACCCCGGGTAGCATTTATTTATCTCTACAAAATATACTTGTTCGAGGTAGGCATTCTGACTGTCCTTCAGAAATACTTTTGTCTGCCCTAATTGGTAGTCAGCCCCTTCTCCGAGCACAATGTTACAGATGTGTTGAGTAGCATGAATGCAGTCGACTACTTTGTGAGCGGGTGCTAAAATGTTTTTGATTAAAGGGGGAGCCTAAGCCATTTAGGTTTGAAAAAGTGGCTTCGATGGCGCAGTGGATTTTATGGCCCAAAATGGTGCGCACCCAAATGCACATCCACTGCGCCATCAAATCCACTTTTTCGAATCTCTTCCCACCCCCTTTAAAACCTAAAAAATTTAGAAAAGTTTACTTACGAGATTTCGGCAAAAATATTCTGTAGCGATTTACAAAGCTCACATAGTCATATCTAATGGGATAGCCAACCTTAATTTAAATTATTTAAATTTAGTGAATTGTTAGGGAAATATTATGTACTTTGCGAACTCGAATAGTTTCCAACATGCCTGAGTAACGCATTTGCAAAAGCACGCTGGAAAAATCGAACACCTAGATATGAGGCAAGTTATTGAAAGATAATAGATAATTTTACAGAGAATACCATTGGTTTCTTAAAATTATTGGGTTTGATGCAGCGGATAAAGAATGGTTGACGAGATTCAAGCTGAGACATCAATGAATCCAAACTCCTAAACAAAAATTGGGTTTTTGGTGTAATTTGATTGCAATGAGAAGAAGTACAACGATTTTAGTTTCGTATTAAAACTTGGATAATATGACATCTTTCGTGATCGGACTCAGGGTATCATAGTTTAGAGGGCTCAATCGCAGTATATACCCCCACTCGATCGCAATATACACCCCAATGGAGCGCTTACAATGGAGGTGTGAGGTGCGAGGTCGAGGTAAAACGGTGACTAGATTTCACGTTTTTCATTGAAAAATGCCAAATCTGATATAGATGACCTATATCTACTCTTGGATTTTAGGTGTAGGTCATCAATATCAGATTTGGCATTTTCCAATGAAAACGCGAGATCCAGTCACCGTTTTACCTCGACCTCATACCTCACACCTCCATTGTAAGCGCGCCATTAAATTCCCATGAGGGATTATTTAAATTATTTAAACCCCTAAAAAATCGGAAAAATTTTAGATCGATTTTGAGATTTTTGGGTACTCAACCAAAATCCGAAAAATGTAATCGGGTAAACTCGTGGTAAATAAGAAAACGCAAAAAACAGATTTGCGAAATGTTTGCTCTAGGCTGAGATATAAGGTCCGTAGGGTGAGGGATTATTAGAGAGAGGGGGATTAATAGAGAAAATACGGTATTTGATTGTTTTCCTGCAAAATTTTTTCATAAAATTCGATTAAATCTTGTGATTTTTGGTCAAAATTTTGGTTGTCGCCTTGTCAAAAAAACAAACGCCCCCCCCCCCTCTATTTAACGCCCTCTCTAATTAACGCCCCTTAGAGACAAGTCAAAAAACAAACGCCCCGGGGCGTTAATTAGAGGAAATACGGTAGCTATGAAAGACTTTTAAAGGTTATAAAAGTACCTTTGAAATTTTGAGCAAGTAGTTTGCTTCACTCTGGAGAGAGTCATTGTTTGTTGCTCAGCAAAAGATTTCTCAAATAATCTCTGCAGCATCTTGAAATTACTAGAATGAATCAGGTTGAGCAGATCACTGCCAAAAGTGTCTCGATTCTTCTCCAAAAAGCCTGTGACTTGGTACATCACGGTTCCAGCATAATGATTGACACCAAACACTTTGCTCAGGTCTGATTTTGGCTTGATGTAGTGATGTTCATTGCGACTGTGATTGGCATGGAGTTTATGGAGCATTGTTTTGTCGGTGGCCTAAAAGGTATATTGAAGTTTTTTCGTTAAAATTCTTTTAAAATAACCTGTGGGAAAACGCTCTCATCATCGATGAGCGAAAGTATGTTCATTGGCTGCACAGCAATCATTTCCAGTGCCATCTGGTTGTCCGTAAACTCAATTCTGTACCAGTTAATGTGTTGAGCTTCGTATTCTGTAATTTTGCGGTAGAAATAATTGATACGGCACAGTCGAGTCTCGACATAAGACATTCGTTGCCTCCTAGGGTCCGAAATTTTTTTAATGGACCATGACCACCTGTTTTAAATTGTCCCTCGCCAATTCAAAATTTTTTGCCTAATCGTTGAACTTCTGTTCGGATTTTTCAACTTGATTTCTAACAAAACTTTACCTAAAATTAAATTCTAAGCTTTGTTTAGTTAGAAACGAAATTGAAAAATTCGTACAGAAGTTCAATCATTTTTTTGAATTTGCGGGGGACAACCGTTGTTGTAGACGGCAATGGCCCTTTAACATAGATTTTTGAAGTCTTCTGGTAGTTGCACTTAGTTGCAGTGGTCCGAAAAATCTCAAGGATTCCTATTTCGGCGGTTTTAGATGGGTTTAACAGTTTTGCCGATAAGAACCGCTGGTGTCGACATAACGAATCGCTTTTTTGAAAATTTTGGTTCTAAGGCTGATATTTACTAAATTGATCGGGAAAGCCGGAATTTTTTTTCAGACTAGATAAATTAAGGAGAGCTGCCAGAAGACTTAAAAATCTGGGGCAAAAAATGGACTTTGTGCTGGTTAGTTATATCAAGACTCGACTTTATGGAAAAGGTGAGATAGCTTACTACCCTACTTACCAGCCTGTTCAAGCTTAAAAACTGTGCGTACAAAAAACTGCTGTACATGCTCGTTCTAAAAATTAAAATTAGATTTTTCTTTCGCATTTTTGTTTGAAATTATGCCGCATAATTGATGCACAGCTGCTCAAAACTGTTTTGATTTAAGTTTTCGAATCCAAAGATGTCGAGAATGCTGATAGAAGCTTGTCTTTGTGGAGCACTGACTGGGGCTACTTTCTGTGGTTTGTAAATGGCTTCATTGATTCGTCTGACAATATATTCAAACAAGCGGCCTGTAAAACTCAGAGTATATCAAAGTAAACCAATCGGCGCCAACCATATATTCCTTTAATCAAAGCGTCTCGTCTGTCCAGAGCCTGAGCCACATCCAATTGTGAAATTATTTCTATAGAAGAAGATAAGTTATTTTTTTCAGGGTTTACCCTGCTTACCTTCCCCTCCGGTCAAAATGCTCCGACTTTTCAGTCCGTTCATTAATACTTTTAAGTCAATCTGAAAATTTTCTTCATGCTAATTCAACATATTGGCATGCGATATAACCTGCAATAAATTAGCAACTCGGCCAACATTCACTTGATCCCGAATCTTCACATTGTCAGAATTAACTAATAATCAAAAAATTTAGAAAGAAAAAAATATAATAGTTGTTCTACCTTCGTATAAAATGTTTCCGATGTGCAGCAAGGATGCTTAATATGCCTAGTTAAAATTTTGTCGCAGAAAAAATGTGTAAAGTTAACCTAATATTTTGGTAATAGAGGTAATCTCAGCCTCTTTAAAAAGCAACACCTGTCGATTAAGATATATAAAAGTTGCTTGATGTAAATATAAAAAGCCTACTCGCATAGCAGACCGAATTTCAGCAAATGCGGGTATTTCTCCATGGGAATGAATGCTTTCACTGTAGTGCTTGTGCTGACCTCGACTCTGAACACCAATTTATACATACAAATAAGAATTTATTTTAATCTGCAACACTGCACCTGTGACAACAGATGATACTCTGAAGCCTTCCCCAACAATTCCAACTTTAATTTCTCTTCTGAACTTAGCCCTCGCAGAAGAGAGTAGAAAATATGGTAGTTGCTTTCTTGATGTGCATGAGACAACACTCTCGACTTTTCCAGCAAATATTGCTCAATTTTGCCACTTACAATGGCTAAACTCCTTAATCGATAAAAGATTCATCATGCTTTCAAACCAACCTCCAGTGTTGTTGAATTGTAGGTCAACGTATTTACCTGCACAAATTGAAGTTAAAAGCTTTCTTTTTTCAAGTTTGTCTAACAAACCAAATCTAGATGAATTGTTGTTTTTGACTGTTTTCGCATTTCCAAAGGCTAAATTTTATAAAACGATAGTAACGAATGAAAAATGCAATGTGTATCGAGAAATTTAGGGGTTTAAAATGGCCGTAACTTTTTTATAGAGAAATTTTTGGAATTCTGACTTTGTCGATTGATGTCTTTTGGTATGTAATGTCAAAAAGAACAATTTTTGTTTGATCCGCCTGGGCTGTGGATGGTCTGTGGATGGACAGGGCCCAAACCACATAGGAAACCAAGCTGAAAACGTGTTTTTAACATCGGCGATAAAAACTTATTGGTGAAAACAGAATTTTAGAATCGCTCCAGAAAAATCCCTAAAATTTCTTGATACACCCTGTACATGTGTGCTAGACCGACCCTCCAGAATAGAATTTGCCTCCAATATTTGCTGCTCAATGCAGGAATGTTGGCCGGATACAGTAGCCAGAAATCTCAACACCAGTTTTGCGCCTGAAAAGTTTCACCAAAAATATATGAAAGTTAGAAAATAGCAATAAGCAGATGAAGAGTTAGCTTTGCGGTAAAGCACATACTTTCAGTTTTGCCAGCTCCAGATTCTCCACTAACTATAACACATTGGTCCTTGCCACTTTGGCACATGTTGGTATAAGCACTGTTAGCAATGGCAAAGATGTGTGGTGGTAGTTCTCCAAACCTCTTTCCCTTGTACAAACGAACATGGTCGGGCGTGTAGATGGGCAAGTTCCTGTAGGGGTTGATTGCCACAAGCATTGAGCCAGTATAAGTCTATAATTAACTTTTATTAAAAAAATTTTGCACAAAGAACATTGCCAAATCTACATAAATAAGTTTTTCCTTGAATCGAATGAGCAGATTCCTGAGAACAGCAGCCTCATGCAAATCTCCCAGTTCAATCATATCTTCGACACCTTGGATAGATGTAGGGTGCATTATTCTAATTCTCTGATCTTCATTCAGTTTCCTCTCCTGAATCCAATAAAAAAATGTTTGACAAGCATATGTTAGTGCCTTACATTTCCCTCATCATCAATTATGGCGATTTGGCCATTATCCAGACCTAAGACTCGAGCTCCAACTGGCGCTGAGAAGGAAGCTGACTCTCTGGCCACCGCTTCCACCCATATGAAATCTCCCTAAGTTATTATGATTTTTATTTGATGAATGAGGTACATTAAAAGTTTCCAATTAGCTCTTACCTAAAGGACCATAGTTTTTGGACGCAGCGGCGTGTCCAAAATTTGAATTGGCGGGGAACAGTTCTCTTTCGTCTAGAACTGTACTCTTTTGAAGGATTTCAAACGACTCAAAATAGTACAGTGGGAGACGAAAGAAAACGGCGTGCGGGCAATTGATCCACGGTCAATTGGTCCATAACATTATTTTAAAATTATTTTTTTTGTCTTGTGAAGAACTTCTGTGTTTTTAAAAGTTTTTCGGTAATTCAGCCTAAACCCTACTGTATAATCTACGCGGGCGGCACCGAATTGATCAACACATTTTTTTACTTATAGTCTTGAGCTGATGTGTGTTGAGTGGGCGGTAAATTCATCCGCGGTAAATTTACCCTCCAAATTATTATTTTATCAGGAAGCCAGGATGCAGAAATATTAAGGAACTCATTGATGGCTATGAAATTTTCATAGGGTAAACTACTTTGTGCCTTTCATTCGATCTGGGTGAAAGTTCGGGACTATTTTTACCGGTCAACACTTCTGTCTTAGATTGTCTGACTTGATATTTTAGTGATAGCTTAGGTCAAAATAACTGAAATCAATTTTATTGACCGAAACGAAGACAAACAACAAAAATTGATCATACAACAATATAAGCTGTAACATAAAGAGAAACTGGATATTACAGGATAAAACACATCATAAAGGCTATTTTCACCTGAACAAACAGTTTCCATCTCCATCTATATGCTTGAAATTCTTCGGTTTCGACTTCTCGCTGTGAAAATAGATGAGAAAATATATGCTGCAGCTTGCTTCCAGGACGAATTTTCCCCTATTTGAGGATCAAAGCTAACGCACAACTCATCTGAATATCTTGGTCGAGAGATTCAAAAATCAGCATTCTGCCTGTTCTAATTTCACTGACCATTTGGCACTCCTCATCTTGAATGATTGATAGTTGTGGCCTTTGGATTGCGAAAACCAGTGTTTTAATTAGCATTTTTTATACTGGAAAAATTTCACCAGGTTGCGTAGCGTCAATTTTGTTTTCCACGAGAAATCCACCCAAGTTGTGCGCGATAGATTTCAAATATTCCAGGTTTGGCTGAGCACCAAACATTTCCACTGTTTTTCTGAGTCTTTCACTTAGCTGCAGGCAAGCATTGTTGCGACGAGGAGTATTCCCCACCGGACCAGTAAGAAGAGACACTCTGATCAGCCAAAATAAGTTCATCCACAATAGCCGACAGAAGCTTCCACACTGTAGGATAGGAAGCGACCATAGTCCGAAGCAGCTGTCCATTAAACGATTCGATGCCATTATTGATGCGAGGCTCATTTTTCTTCACAAGCTGATGCACACTCCATTTTTCTACCGCATATCTGAAAAAAATCCCTCGTATTAGTGTTTGTAGAAATAAGAAACCACCTTGGCTTCCGACGCTCATATCCTTTTTTTGATACGACCAATGTAAATATCTTCAAAATAATTGAATAAAGGCCCAAGCTGCTCTGCACACTCCGATCGTTCGCTTGACTATCAAATTCGTTTACTTGCGAAATTCAACATCAGATCCTATCGAATCCTTCAGGAAAGCAAGCATTTATTTGCCCTTTTCAGATTGAATTAAGGCTTTCATCTTCTGCTGTAAATAAGAAAACCATTACACGAGAAATTTCAAAAAATACAGGATCAGACAGAAATTACCCATCCAAAAGCTAGAAAAAGTCAAAAACCCATAACTGACAACTGAACATTCAAAACACACAAAAAGCTAGTTTAAATCAATTTTTGGACCAATTGACTGTGGACCAATTGACTGTGGATCAATTGACTTAGAGCCAAAGAGAACTGTCCCCCCTCCTATTCAAATTTTGTACACACCGCTGCGTCCAAAAATCATGGTCCTTTAAGCATATAAAATTTTTTCTTATTTTTATTTCCTCTTACTTACAATGTAGGTACTGTATTTCCTCTATTAAACGCCTCTCTCTGATAAATGCCCCCTTTTTGACTAGGTTTTCAGAGTTAAGGCCATTTTTTATTGATAATTTTATAATTTTTTAGGGTTGAAAACTAAACTACCCAGGGCGTTTAATAGAACAATTACGGTAAGTGGGAGCAGTTATGTAAATTAATAGTGTATTATATCAATTTTAGAAGGGGGTGTTTGACCTTCAGACATGCCAGACCACCAAAATTTCCAAATAAGAATTTCGATGTGATTGAAAAGCGTACATTGCGATACAAGCCACAGGGTGGTATTCATCTGCAACAAAAAGATTCTCAAACATTGGGAGATTCGAACATATGGGAGACTCACGCAAATTCGAACAACATCGTTTTCAAACAAAGGGAGATTCTCGATTCCTTCATTCGTGATTTTTGTGGAAGGGCCATATACTGTGGAAGGGCCATATCTGGAAAAAAGAATGTTAAAGCGTGGTGGGGGGATGTCGCATTGTGAGCAAATCCTTAAAGAAGGGTATATGTAATGGATACAACTCAAAGGTCATTGTCCGAACATCCTTTTCTTGAACGGATTTTGCGTGAATCTCCCATTGTTGGAATAGACTTTGTGTGAGTCTCCCATATGTTTGAAAATCCTTTTGTTGGAGATGGATACCACCAGCCACAGCATGTCAAGCGTCAACTACAAGTTCAAATTCCGTTTGAAATTATTAGTTTCGTGTCGAGACCATGCTATAACTGTTGGATCGCAAATTTTCATTTTTTAAATCAAATTTTAATGTTTAATTTTAAGCATATTATATCAATCGAAAGCTAAGTTCCAGATTTATATTTCTATGTTTTTATTTTATTCATTGTACATTAAGCCACGGATTCATTTTTTGACAAAATTTCACTACCGAATTTTTACAGAATTACACTACTTTTTTGGTATTTTTTTGGTAAAAGTGACCACGAAAAATATGCAGAAACAGACAAGAAAAGAAAGACCACTAAAATGTTAGCAAATGCTGCAGAAAAAATTAAGAAATTATAGTCGAACAATTGAACACCAAAATTAGCACTAGAAATGCTGCCTTCGATTAAATTCTGGCCACGAATCGTTTTATACTAGATGAAGCTCTGATTATTGATGATGACAATCATTACGAATCATCTGTCATGTAATAGAAATCAAAACGCTGCAAAAAATTGTAAAAAAGTTAAAAAAGAAGCATTGAAAATTCGAATATTTAGCGAAAAATTCAAAAACACAATGCCAATGTGTAGTTGACAGCATTAGGGTTGGCGGTTCGGGTACCCGTTTTCGGGTAATTGGAACCGAAACCCGGTTTTTTTTCGGGTTTCGGGTATCGGTTCGGTTACCCGAAAATTTCGGGTACCCGCCAACCCTAGACAGCATATAAAATTTTGACACGCTGTGACGTACAATGCCCGTGTTTAGTAATGTTTCCATTTGATTTTCAGGGTAGATTTAACAGATATGCTTAATATCTAATTAGCTTTTTTAAAGTTTTGTTTCCTTAATTTTTTCCTAAAGAGAACTGCAATGTTTTTTATATCCTTAATTTCTTTCAGAATCTGCTTAAAAAGTATGAATTTCAGGATTTCCCATTATCTTAGGAAAAAATCGTTTATGGTTGGCTTGAAATGGGAACAGATATTGCAGTTGATCAACACCAATCTGCACAAGTATTTGTTTCTCTTGTAACCCTTTAAATTCATTGATCTACTGGAAGAAGGAAAGAGATAAATAAATGAATAAATAAAGTGGTAGGCAAATCCTAAAACATACACTCTTCTCATTCCCTGCTAAAACAAAATGGTTGTAACCCAAAGTCAAGGTCAACAAAGTATTGATAAAATACCCATTGACTTTCCCGACATAAGTCAAAATCAATATAAAAAGTAGTAGTTTTACAAAAAAAAGTCATTATAATTTTAGTGGCAAAGTATAAAATCATACTTTCCTGTAAAAATGTCAAAACTTTTTGGAAGATCCCTGACATCCATGCAAAAAATTGTAAAAAATGTGAAAAATTAACACAAAAATTTATAAAAAATTTTAAATTTAAGGTGATTTTTTAAATACTTTGGATTGAAATTAAATACCACCCAATCCTATTTAGGACGAAAGAAGTAATTAAAACAATAAAAACATGATTTTAAAAGTTTTAAAAAATATAGTTATTGTAATAGCGCCAAGATGTTGAAAAATAGGCATAAAAATAGATATCACAAAAATTTTATGATTAAAGATTCCCGAAAATAGCATAATTTAATCCTAGGTGTGGTATCCACCTTTTAGTGTCCATTAAAATAGAACAATAAAAAAGCTTGATCACAGCATTATACAGCCTAATCAAAAAGCTGGAGAAGTATAAGCATGTGTGAGAAATACTAATAAACAAGCCGAACAGTGTGCCACTCACACATGTGTGTCATTTTTATGTGTGTCACACTTTTTATAAAGAAAAATATTCGAAAACGCGCAAAAAATCAGTCACGAAAGGGTGCATTGTTCACATTTACTTATGTGATTGCGCCTGTATAGCGTGATCGGTTTGTAAAAAGTGTGACACACATAAAATTGTTGACAGAGAATCCTGTCAAAAACTATATGTAGATTATGTTCTTTAAAAAATAGTGTAAAAAAAATATTTTACAAGGTTTGTTAACAAGGTTAATGCCACATACCTTGTTGATAACCACCATTTTAGACTCGGAGAAAAATAGTTGACCAACAAGTTTATTCCATAAAACTACAATTCGAAATATAAAATGTTTATTAGACACCTATAAACAACTAAATTAAAAAACAATAAACTACAAAATAAATGTCAAGCATTAATTAAATCCGATTAAAAATTGAAAATATATCATATCTATATGAGACAAAAGAAAAAAGCAATACATTCTTAGTCAAGAGTAAAATATTTGTACAAGGGGAGAAAAGAGTGAGAAAGAAAATTTGGGTCGAGTAAATCTCGCGCAGAGGACACTCCTACTATGTGTAAATTAGAAAAAAGGAAACTGAAACACAAAAAATATTTTACCTTGAAATTTTTGCAAAATTTTGCACAACTTAAAGGGAGGCATATCGAAGAGCGAATATTTTGAACACTCAACTTCGATTCCCATTGGGTGCATAAACTAGATTTTAGTAAGTTCACTGACTTTTAGGGCCAAAAGCTATTGAGCAATCGATTGCAACCATTTACAGCGCTGATTTCCTGTCAGGAAATTCCTTAATTTAAGGATTTCAAGCAAATGACCATCAAAATAAAGGGGGGATCAGCCAAAATGAGGTTGCAGTTTAAAATCCCCCCACGGGGAAGGGTCAGGTGGAGGAGATAACTTCATACTCGTGTTTTTCGACCCCGATTTCATGAAAAAGCCGGCTGTTTTTTGGTTTTTCTAAGAAAAATGTTTTTTTTCAAACCACAGGGGGGCATCATGGTTTTTCAGTCAAAATTTAAAAAATTTGAATTGGCGCCTTTTGAATTTTAAAAGGATTAAGGACTGTATTGGGAGTGGAAGGGAATAAAAAGGGGCCACTTTCATGGCAGAACGTTAGAAAAGTAAATACTTATATTCTTCGACTGTCTTACCATGTTTTTCAACTGGGCCGTGGCAAAAATAGACTCTATATGCACTTTATGGTCAAGAGTACTTCTCGGAATCATGTCTAAGGCAAGTGAGTGCGCGCATCTCTAACTCTCAAGCCCCCTGCGCCCCCTTCGGCGGCGCAGGGGGCTCGGGGGCTTGGAGTTGAGATGCGCACACACACATACCTTAGACACATATATTTTTCAAGACTCTCACAAAAAGTTAAACAAATTTTTTGACGTGAAACTTTTATTTTGCTATGAAATTTATTTCGCTATGGACTTTTGACACCGGATTCGTGTTCAGCATGGCCGATTTGCTTATGAAATTGCCCTTAAACCTTATAACGAGTGTTGTTCCGGCGCCGAGGTCGGCGCCGGCGCCAGCGCCGGCGCCGACCTCTTTTCACAAAAGTCCCCAGCGCCAGCGCCGGCGCCGACCTCTTTTCAAAAAAGTCCCCAGCGCCGGCGCCGAGCGCCTCCATAAAAAATTTTTGGCTCCGGCGCCAGCGCCTCCCGTCTGAAAGAAATTGCCCCAGCGCCGGCGCCAGCGCCGGGATGAAAATTTGGGTCTCGCTGTATATTTTAAAAAAATTGTATTTTTATTGACAGGTATATTGACAAGTATAATGTTTCATAATTTTTACAGAAAATTCAAAGGTACATTTAGATGTTTATAAATTTTTGATTAAAATTAAGCAAACATTTCAATTTTATGAGATTCGGGCCCGAATTGGATTTATGACCACTAGTATTAAATGTAAGCTGTGAGAATAATCTTTCAACTGATTCTGAAGTGGCTGGCATTAGTAAAACCACAAAGCCAGCTTTGAAAGCTTTGCAAAGGGTTGCAAGAAAAATTGGGTTTTTAATATTGGACAGTAAAATTTCGGAAACAGCGCCGGAGCCATAGTTGCTTAAAAAACAGCGCCGGGGCCAGCGCCGGGTCAAAAAATTTTAGCGCCGGCGCCGAGCAAAATTTTTCATTGGCCCCAGCGCCGGCGCCGAGCGCCGGGTCGGCGCTGTTTTTTGCCGGGGCAGCGCCGGCGCCGGCGCTAGCGCCGGCGCCGGAACAACACTGCTTATAACTCATTGTCAAATTTTGAATTCTGCTCAAGACAACAATTATTTAAATGGTTCGAATGGTACCAAACATGAGCTATCAACTACTCTAATCAGGAACGCCTGTCTCTGTCTGTCCATCAGTCGCAATTTTTTTGAAATTTATTTGTCGTAGCGCAACAATTTTGGCGCGTTTTTTTTTGAAATACAAACGTTGTAATATTTTGATAGGCCTTTTTGATAATATGTTTGATAGCCCCCTTGCGGGGGGCCAGAAAAGCTTCTCCAAGATATTGTTCATAATTCAGCATAATTTTCAAGCCAGAAAAGCTAAGCTTGGAGAATCAAAAGAAGTCTGACAGTCTGAAAACGAAAAATATTGTATTCAAAGAAGTTTTATGAAGAAAAAAGTAGGATCACAACTACGATTACAATTACGATTACAAATTACGATTACAAAGTACGATTACAAATGACGATTACAAATACCATTACAATTATAATACAAATTCTATTAGGATTACAAATTAATAAACATAAGGAAAATAAGCTTCAAACCTGATTAAGCATCAATCAGCTATCACTGATGAATTTGATCAAAAATTTTGATAGGCCTTTTTGATAGTATTTTTGATAGGCCCACCTGCGGAAGGCCAGAAAAGCTAGTAACTATTTATTCAGAAGAACCAACAATAAGTCAGCAGAAAATAACAACATTTCAGTGGCCAATATCTCAACTCGATTTGAATTTCGATTTTGATTTTTTAAGCCATTTTTGACGGCTTAAAAAATCAATTTTAAAATCGATTTTAGAATCAGTTTTAAAATCGATTTTAAAATTCATCCTTAAAAATCAAAGGCGCTCGCGACCGCCTTTGATTTTTGCAAAATTTCAATTTCTTTTTTCTCTCATTTTTGGTTATTTAAGAGTGAAACATGACAGGGAAAAAGTTTTTTACATATAAATTGACATGTTTTCGTAATTTCTCGTCGCTTTTGGCTGTTCTCCAATTGTGTGCATTCATGTCATAATATATTCTTTTGTTATAGTGCCATGCTAAATGAAAGAATTTAGCTCCTCACCAACTCGGATGATGATGGACAGCAACCTCAGCAACGAAGAAGAATTTACAAATTGCAAATCGAGTATCTGGATGCAGCAGTCTTTCGTGAGCGTTTCCGAATGATGCCTTGGCAAGCTGAGCTTCTTCTCAACCAAGTTGGACGCAGATTCAAAGTCGATTTAAGAGCCACTTCAATGACGCCTAAGCACAAAATTCAAGCTGCTCTTCGCTTCTACGCTTCAAACGGGTTCTACTATTTTACGGGTGATGCTCAAGGTGAGTGAATTACAATTTAACGGCTGGAAATTGAACATTATTTTATAGGGTATGACAAGATGTCCGTTCTTCGAGCCGTGAAGGAAATGACAGAAGCAATATGTGATCTCGTCTTTCCGCAAATTGTGCAATGGCCTTCCACGGAGCGCGAGAATCTACAAATCGAATGGGACTTCTATCATCTTCAAGCGCTTGTGGTGCAATCGACTGGGTGAACGAACAGTCAAGAAACAGTTGCCTTGCACTGTCATGTTGATTCTGTGTGATAAATAATTCTCAATGAAACTCTTGTGGATCTTTGTAAATAATTATTTGGAGCCGAGTCCTAAATTTAAACTGGTAAGGATTTGTCCCTTTGCAAATGCAAAAATGGCCAAACGTTCAGCAATTGCAAAAATGGGACCAAGGCATGTTTTTGTGAATGTTTATATACATAATCCAGGTTACAGACATTGTCTCTCTGTGTAATTTCGGCTTATTTTAAATATAACAAAGCGCCCTATATGACCAATGGTATCGTTTTTGTGCATTACCTTATTCTCTCTAATAGAAGCTCATCTCTATTAGGAGTCCTCTTCCCTTGAAAAATGGTTGAAAAATAGAATCTTCCTCTTCGTTGGAGGCCGTCTCTTTAATGGAACCCCCCTCTAAGGCGGAGGCGAGATGCTGTTGAAAAATACAGCCCCCAGCTAGTTTATTAAGCACTTAGGTGTCCGTTATGACAACTGCTTATGACAAGTTACACAATCCGCCAGAAGTAATGGGTACATTTGCCGCCCGTAGGTTTTGACATCTTGGAAGCAAATAAAGCCAACTGTTGTGTACAAGTCGCAAACTGCATCTAGGAAAAACGATGAGCTGACAACCAATTTCCTCAAGCGTTTGATAGGATCATCTTCATTTGAAAAGCGTCTGTTAGTATGAGATTTCTTCCGTTGCCACATCTCTGAGTCGCCCAAGACAAAACTCAAGCAATGTGGACCACATGTGGCCGTCGTAGCCGGATGTATAAAGTGTACATGGGTTAACATTTCCAATTCTCAACCTATTTCATCGTGACAATGATTTTTTATATTTTTTGCAAACGCTTCATACTTCAGTTGGTGGCCAGACAAGTTATGCAGCCAAGTTATCCAACCAAAAATCTTAATTGGCTAAGCAAGCATGGTAAGCAAGCATGGTATTAAATAAATATATTTTTGTAGTGTAATTTTGGTAAAGATACGTTTTGCCCATTGTTGACAAATGGGCACGTCTACCGTATAACCTCTAGTAATCAGGATAATAGAAGCCCCCTCTAATTATCCGGCCCCTGGAAGGTAGTTGAAAAATAATCCGGCCCATCCAAAGAGGCTTTTAAAGGGTTTTTTTTATAGATTTTCGGAAGCGTACAGAAATTACTAAACAATGTGTTTTGACAGGAGAATCGTCTTTCATAAATTTTGTATGACAATATTTCTTACCTTATTCTAAACGCAGAATTTTTATAATCAACTTATGCTTTATAAAGTTTTATAGGCGTCTTGGGTGTTAAAGTGATCATGACCTTTGGAAGGCAAATTGACCATTTTGTTTTTTTATTTGCTTTTATTATTATCATTCCTTAATTCATTTTTTCAATTTTGAATTTTTTGAGTGAGTGATATTAATGTAGATATTCTTAGATTGTATTTTCAGAAAAATGACTAATGAAGAAAGGGTGTAACTGAAGCGCAATGTCGAAAGTCAAAATTTTGTAAACAAATTTTATATTACAATTTTCATTTAGACCTTTATTGCACCGCATTTCCTCTGATAACTCACCCTGCTTTATTAACTCACCCCGCTCTAATAACTCACCCCCACCATATTTTAGGAAAAACGATTTTTGGTATGATTATGGACTGAATGCGCCTAACCCGTTATTTCATTGTATCTGATTGTTTAGAAATGTTTTGTTGTTAAACAATTTATGGCGCTACCGGAGTATAAAAATATATACCCCCAAATGAAATTTTTTTTGAACTTTTTCAAAACACCATTTTAACCATTTTTAAGCATTTCCTACACGCTAAACACGATAAAAAAGGTGTTTTCACCTACTTTTTTCTATAAAAAGTCGATTTTTTTTAATCTTGATTTTGGTATTTTTAGTTGATTTCTGTTTATTATAACTTAGTAAATCAGATGTTGAGGGTACCTTGGCCCCAAAAAGATGGAATTTGAACATAGTTTTGTTAACTGGGGCCTACCGCATAAAGAAACTCTGGTATGCATACATTTTTTATGCATCCAGAGTCACTTTCGAGTGATTTGCGTCTAAGGTATGTGGGTGTGCGCATCTCAACCCCAAGCCAACAGGGCTTGGCTGGTTAGAGATGCGCGCACTCACTTACCTTAGACATAATTCCGAGCAAGACTCTTGATCAAAAATGCATTTAGAGGCTCTTTTTGCCCAGCTCCAGTGACCAAAACATGGTAAAACAGACAAATGGTCGAAATTTCAAAATGCCCAAAACTCAATTTTTTATTGACCAGAACACAAAAATAATGTCTTTTTTAAACTTCTGAGGTGATTTTAGGTTGATATAGGGTGTTTGGAAACACTTTAAAAAAAATTTCATTTGGGGGGTATACTCCGGTAGGGTTCAATTTCTGATGTGTTAAAATATTTGCCTACACCTTGCGCGCCTACTGTTTGGAAAAATAGCTCAGCCAAAATATATTGTTCAAATAGCCGTCAAAAAGGTTGCAGTATAGAATCCCCCCACGCAGAGTGCTCGGATGTAGGAGATAACTTCATATTCGTGTTTCTCGACCCCGATATCATGAGAAAGCTGGCTGTTTTTTTAATTCTAAGAATTTTTTTTTTTCGAATCACAGGGGGATCATGGGTTTTTTAGTCAAAATTTGAAAGATTTAAATTGAATTTTAAAAGGATTTAGGGACTGTATTGAGAACATTTATAAAAAAATTTATAGCTTTAGATATTTTATGCAAATTAATGTCTAAATTTTCGTCTTTTTATCATGTTTTTCAACAGGGCCGTAGCAAAAAGAGACTCTATATGCATTTTTGATCTAGAGTACTTCTCGGAATCATGTCTAAGGCAAGTGAGTGCGCGCATCTCTAACTCTCAAGCCCCCTGCGCCCCCTACAGGGGCACAGGTTTGCTTGGGGGCCTGGGGGCTTGGGGGCTTGGAGTTGAGATGCGCACACGAATATGAAGTTATCTCTTCCATCCGAGCACTCTGCGTGGGGGGATTCTATACTCAAGCCGCCAAAAACACAACGCCAAGTAGATTCCAGTTAAAGCATAGCATGTCTAGGAGAATGAAGACAACCTCCCCATCCTGGCCAAGCTCGCGAAGAAGTACTTGTCCGCTCCATGTCTAGATCTCATTGTTGATGTTGGGTCGTGTTATAGCTGTTTCATGAATAAAGATGTGCGCCATTTCCAATGTTTTTCGTCCCGTCCCGGGTGAACCTTTGACCAGTCCCGAAAATTTGCTCTGTCCCGGATTCCCATCCCGCAGAAAGTTTATAGTTTGTCCCGTCCAGGTGTCCCGTCCCGAAATTTGTTAAAGTAAATCTTGTCCCGTCCCGTCCCGAAATAGGCCATTTGCCATCTCTAGTTTTACGGTATGCACCATAATCTTGACTAGCCATGTGGTTTTATCATATTTGCATACGAGTCTTTGTCTAATTGCTAAAATTGTGTATCCAAAAGGCTGAAAAGCAAAACATAATGATTTATTTATTTCAATTTGGAGACTAATCCAACAATTTTCTATTATAGTTGCCTTTTCCGCTATTATTTGTTCCAACTATTAAAACTTAATCAATCATTTTTGTTGACGAAAATCGTCAGCCAAATAAACTTTTTTCCTTTTGCGTGTAAATTTGTGCGCATCCCTCAATTACTGTATGTAGCAATCTGGGAGTGTAGAGGGCAAAACTAAATCCTTTTTTGGCGAAAATAAATTGTGCTTTCCCTCATTCAATCAGGAGCAAAATTAGTAGTCCCCAGGGTAAAGCAGGACCTGAAGAAGGGGCAGCAAGCAATATTGTTCCAGCCAAAGGAATTGCTTGTTGTCAGCAAGCTGGGGAAATCCCTCCAAACATAGTCCAGCAAATTGCACAATATGTGCTGGCACAATAACAACCAAGAACAACGACCTTTTTGTGATGTCCAAGTTTAATTAATCTGAGCCTGATGCTGCTGCTTGACAATGTCCAAAGACAGAGAATTACTACTTCTGGTTACATAAAAACATTTTATTTGATTCTGTCAAAAGTTATTTTAATCAAATTGCCGTCTAAAATTGTTTTAAGAAAAGTTTTAGGTTAGAAAAAAGTTAGACTAAGATATATTTATGCGGCAGTCGGAAATCCTAAATTTGGGGATTTTAACCGCAGCGAAAATCCGTAATTTTCGAATTTAACACGCAAAAGGTCGATCGTAACTCCTGTTTTTTTCTAGACCAGTTTTTTGTGCTGAGTATTTCAATCTCAGTGGTTTTGGCAGGTATGTTTCGCGGAAAATTTTATTTTTAAAAACTTACTAAAATTTCAAATTCAAATTCAATTTCAACTAAAATTACATAAAAATTTATACCTTGGCATTCACAGGATTATATAATCTTATTTTGTAGAGAAGGAAGTGTGCTTTCTAACGCATGCTTAATTTTCAACTTTTCGCTTAAAAATCGCAGATAAAATACATTTCAAAATGTTATGTCATTTTGAAGCCACAAAGTCTTTGTGAAAAACGCCTTTTTTGAACGGCAATCAAGCGTTAATCATAAAACAAATAAGAAAGAGCAGACAAACACGGTTATTTTGACACTAAATATAGCAATAGTTGATTCAATAATCGTCCCAAAATATTCAAAACCAGTATAATTTAGGATTTCGATGCACAATTTTTTCACTGATAAGTGGATAATTTCTAAAATTATAGTATTTTCTCTATTAAAAGCCCCAACCCAAAGCGTCTGCCAACCCAAAGCCTTTTTTTGGTATTATCTCTAATAAACGGGCATGCCCTTCTGTTTCTCAACGCACCATAAGGAGTGCCCGTCTATTAGAGAGCATACGGTATACAGTTAACTGTTTTATTAAACATTTTCTAGATGTGTTTTGTTCAACACTTCTATTTAAAATTGTATCATTTTTTTGAGTAAATCTAAAGAAACTTAGTTTTCACAAAAAGTACAAAGTTGGGGTTTGCTTAATTTATGAAACATGCCTGCCGTTTGATGGTCCATTGACTTCTGGTGGCTTTGAAAGCCATTCAAAGCTCTTCATTTTAAATTAATTAATAATGTCTGTGGCAGCAGGAGTAATGGGGGGCATGAAGAAGAAGACACATTTGGGCAGGCCAATGAGTCTACTCCTCCACACTCAATCCTGCACTCCCTTTCATTTAGCAAGGGAAGCACGCGAAAAGTTGATGCATTTTTAAAGAAGCAACGGGGAATTAATCTATTTGCGGCTTGCGGCCTGAGCGACAGCCAAAAAGCAGGACTTTAGAAACTTCCCTTCTCGCCCGATTCTTTTCAGCTTTATAAAATAAAGGGATTAGATGGGAGTGCTTACTGTAGATATATTACATATCACCACTCTTTATTTATTATTCACTTTATACAAGCTAACTAAATAAATTAGGCAAATTAGGGTGCGCATGTCTTACAAATTAGAAATGACAACAGCAATTAGAGCAACAAAGACAGGCTGATGTTTAGGTTTTGTTGGGTAAACACAGGCTCAAGTTAATTTAGGTCTGTAGAGAAACTAAAAACTAAGAAACTCAACTGTAAAATTTAGTTACCGTATTTATTTTAATCGCAAAAAAATAGTGGGTAAACCGTGTTTTATAGTAAGAATATAATAAAAGTCGAAAATTAAAACCAGAATTATCGGTGACTTCTATTGCATGTAGTAGTCCAGCTAACTGTAAATACTACGGTCGACTGTATAGCTTAGATTAAGCCCAATGATACGGTTAAGTTTGTCGAGTGATTTTTACAGTCACATAAAAAAATAAATTCCTATTGAGCCCTTTACACCAAACAAAACCAGATAGTAGCAGGATTCAAAAGAGCGTGCTCACCCACGATTAAATTTAAAATTTTCGGGTGGCAGGCGTGAAAAGTGAAATTCGATTACTTTTATACGTTTGAGTTATATTTATGTCCAATGCATCCTGTTTCTAGGTAGCGATTAACTATGCAAGCAGACTAAAACATCTCCATCTATAAATTAAAATTTAAAAAATAAGTTAGTTTCGCTTTTCACTCCTCAAAATTATATCGTAGGTTAATATCCCCCTTAAAAGCCATTTTCACCGAAATATTAAGCATTTGCACATTTAACAAGGAAAATGTCGACTTTGTATGGCTAAACACGCAGGGATTTAGAACATCATGATTTTCCAGCAGCGAAACTCAAATCCAAAGCAGCTTCATCTTCTTCGCTGTTTTCAACAAAATCGCATTCAGAATTCCTGGGACTATCGGCACTTTCTTTTGAAGAAGCAGTGGCAGAAGCTTGTGCAGCCGCAAACAACTCATTAGCTAGCTCCATGATCCCGAGCCGTGAAAGTATTTTGGTTGGACTTTCTTCTATTCCTTCTTCCTCCTCACAGCTGGCTTCCGGTTCATCTGACTGTGTGTTCAATGCTGAACTGGATTCTTCTTCGTTGTCACAATCTGAACGCGAATATGCTTATAGTTACAGTCGCACAGATACTTTAAAAAAGCTACAAGCAAACCTCTTTCAAATATTGAGCTGACCATGGAGTTGCTGACTTCGCTAATAATATCGTTGCCACAAATAAAATCATTGTTGCATGCATTCTCACTATTATCAGCAGAAAAGATTACTGGATCGGATGGATGGTGTGCTTCACTTAAAGCATTTTTTTAAAGGACTGTATACAAAACAACAAAATATTTATCACCTATGCCGCCTTCGGTCCACCTTTCTTTGGAATGTTCGACCACAAATCTCGCAGGCAAATGGCTAAAAACAGATTTATAATTTTTATGTTGGGGTAATATTAAGAAAGTAACCTTGTATCCTGTGTGTTTCCGAGTATGTGTTATGAGGTTGGACGATTGAGAAAAGGCTTTACCGCATACAGCTGAAAAAAGCTTATAATAAAGAGCTTAGAAAAAACAGCCGGAAAAGACTCACCACACTTGTGAGGTTTCTCGCCTAAAATTTGTTTGACTTACATAAAAAATTGTGGTTTTTATTATGAAAAGTTTTTCTAGGCTCAGTGTTTTTAAAGTTTAATATTCAACTGTGGTAGTGAAAGGCTAAAATTTCATTGTCATGTGTGATCACACGACAATTTTGTCATTTTTTTCTTAACTCTAGGGCAGATAAGTTGTTTTTGTTAAACGACTCTAGCTCTTTCTTGACATGGAAATTTGAATTTTTTAAGAATTATGCATGTGAGGCATTGTGCTTTTGCCTTCCAAAACTATTTTTGCACAATTGAAAATTTTCAAAATATAGCCCTAAAACCAAGGCCTCGGTCTCAAAATTTTGAAAATAAGTACATTTGCTCAAGATAAATACATTTTAGGGTATTTGGCAAAAATATGTTATTTTATCCAGTGTTTATTGCTCTTTTGGTGCTAAAAAATCTTATTAATAAGCACAGATCGAAGCCCTGCTTAAAATGTATTTTCATTTTGAGATATAAAAAGTTGCTCAAAATCAGCAAATACACACAGAGGTTTCGTTGACTAATCAAATTTGTCGAGGATTTTGAAAAAAATAAATAAATTGCATTTTTTGATATGAAATCCGCTGAAATATTGTGATTGTGCTTTTATTCATTTTTGCTTTCTTTGTTCACATATCCATCTTATTGTTTCAGCACGCAATATTTATTACATCTTCTCTCTGGGATTTAGCATGCTGCTGCACATTACAGCCGAGAATGTTAATCACACAACATCAATGTGTCAAATATTTCTGGATTTCCATTAGCTTTGAAATAGAGACAAGGCACTTGGGTGACACCCCCACGCATTGTTCCTGTTAACCACATGATTTAGGGTCTTTTTAATCAACCACAACAAAAGATTTTTTCGCAATAAAAAAAGCAAACCTGTGTGGATGTAAGCTGAAAACAACTGATTTTACAACTAAATATTTATAAAAAAAAGTTACAAAAATTACTATGTTTTTTCATGTCACTAAATTAATATTTTAAGTAATTACTTAAATCGTGCGTAGGAGTTTCCGATTTTTTGAATTTGCGCCTTTTTTGAATTTTTGTTTTTTCGCTGTTTGGGACACACATTTAAAGCCGGAGGAACTTTATACCGTATATTCTCTAATAAAGGCCCCGGGCCTTTATTTTTCAACCCTAAAAAAGTTGGGAAAAATTAATTCGACTTTGAGATTTTTGGGTGCTAAACCTAAATCTGAAAAGTGGAATCAGGTAAACTCATGCTAACTAAGAAAACGCAAAAATACAAATTCGCAAAATTATTTTTTTGGTCTGAGATATAGGTCATTGAGGGGGCCTTTATCAGAGTACAAGGGACCACAGGCGCCTATCGGCGCCTCTATAGTATTTCGAAATTTCAATGAGGGGCTATGACTTCATTCATAAAAATAGGTATATCCCCTATTAGAACTCATTTTTTTCGCCTGTTCTTTTTTTAAAACGAAAGCTGACATTCTGGGGAACACGATGGTATTAGCGACAAAAGTGATTTCGCTATCTACGACCCGTTCTGGCCTTCGAAGTGAAAAAGCGTTACCCAGCCACCCACACATGCCAAATACTATATCAGATATACGGTATACGGCATACGTAGAAACCCATAAATAACCCCCATAAATAACCCCCCCATAAATAACCCCCCCATAAATAACCCGGGTTATTTATGGGGGGTTATTTATGGGGTATTTATGGCGGTTCCATTTGTTACTATATATAGGTTTGAATCCACGTACGAATCAAATACCTTTCTTTACAAAAGTTTGGAAAGTGGTGAAAATTTTGACCAAAATTTGACTTTTTGCCTTGGAGGACCAAGGTAAACCACCTGGATAGGTACCTGGATACCGTTTCTATTCAAAAATTCTCCTGGAGCTCTCACATTTATATAAAGGGACAGCCCTTGGCCCGGACCATGTACCCCCAAAGGGGCTTTCTATTGAATTAGGGTGCCTGCCGAAGGCAGGCAGGTATAGGATATATTGTAGGTATATTGTATTATAGGATATATTGTTTTCCGAGTGTTTGGTCTCTAAGGTATGTGTGTGTGCGCATCTCAACTCCAAGCCCCCAAGCCCCCAAGCCCCCAAGCCCCCAAGCCCCAAGCCCCCAAGCCCCTACGCCCCCGGAGGGGAGGCTTGAGATGAATCCGAGCAACGCTCTTGATCAAAAAATGCATCTAGAGACTCTTTTTGCCCAGTCTCAGTAAGAAAAACGAATGAATGAACTTTTTTGCACATACTCTAAGTACGTCCACTATGAAGATTCCAAACTTTTGTAAAGAAAGGTATTTGATTCGTACGTGGATTCAAACCTACATATAGTAACAAATGGAACCGCCATAAATACCCCATAAATAACCCCCATAAATAACCCGGGTTATTTATGGGGGTGGTTATTTATGGGGGTTATTTATGGGGGTTATTTATGACCCATAGTCACGGCATAGCCTAGGGCCGAAGGTTCAAATCCCCCTAGGTGCACACCTTATTTATTTTTTATTAAGTTCACTGACTTCTAAAGTCAAAAACTATCGAGTAATCGATTGGAATTATTTCCAGCACTGCTTGACTGTCAGAAAATGCTCTAATTTTGGGATTTCAAGCAAATGGCTATCAAAATGAAAAGGAATCAGCCAAAATGATGCGTACTTAGTTATATATCGCCTAAACATTCATACACTTTTTGTTTCTCAGCACGTTTAGTAATTTTCTAGAGTCGAAATTTCATGAGGAATCAGATAAAAAAAATTCCACACTTTTTGACTTATCCTCGCTTTTATTTCCAAATGCATATTTTTTTCTACCAAATACCAATTTTTAAATTTTTTTAATCAACTAGTCACTTTTCGTATACTCTGAAAAATTTCTGGATGTCCTTTTCAAAATTCAAAGGTATTTTTTGGTTGTCCAATTTATGGGTTTGCTTGTGGATCTCACTAACCAACTTGGACTACAAGGAGAGCTCTACACACATAGATGAGTTGATCCTGGTGAGAATCGCCATTGTGCTGCTCTCAAACTCTCTCCACTAGAGCCTTAGGGCTGGGAGGTTGCGTTTACGGATTTGACCAGATCGAGCTGGTATGTGGTGGATCCTGATAGCCGTCTTACAGTTGTTGTCATGAAAGTCTTCCAAGTATAGATTGAGAAAAGTGAAAATATCAATTTTTGTTAAAAAAAAGACATACATTCAGCTAAAAGTAAATAAGCAATAAAATTTCATTTACATTTGTATTGTGAAGAGGCAAGTGTAAATGTAAGTGTAAATGCAAGGGAATATTGAAAAACATGCAACAAACATCCAAAAAAATTGAAAAAAGGCGCGCAATTGAAAAAATCGGAAAATAGGGTCAAACGAATTTCAAAAATGTTAAAAACAACTTACGATTTCTGGTGAAAACGTTTGCCACAGAACTCACATGGATATGGCCGAGTGTCACTGTGTATGAGCAGGTGTGTAGACAAAGTAGAAGATCTCTTGAAGCATTTTCCGCACTGTTTGCAGTCAAACTGTTTGTCTGGTCCAGAGCTGCAAGTGGTTTGGCTGGAGTCCAATTGATTGGTCATTGGTGAGATCTATCACAATTTTTCGATAATTGTTTTTCAAATTTTGCGCACTTTAATAGTTACCCTAGTTGTATCAGCAAAAGCATATGGCTCAGACTTGATTCTTTTTTGCTTCGAACTTCTGCTGATGCGGTGCTTTCCAGTCTTGCTGTTCTCGCCATCCAATTTGATTTTGGAAGTAGCATCTTCCAAACCTCCTCCAAAAGCAGGTGAAAAAAACGGCAGTTTATGATGTTCGGTTATAGGAGTAGCTAAGGTGGGCCAACGAGAACCTGCCTCACCTCCCCTTGACATTGCTCTAGCCATATTGTTGTATTGCTGGGCCTGCAAATAATTGAATGCAGCAGCTTGTCTCCATTGATGTTGTTGAGCCAGCACAGCCAGGGCTTGCTGAACCATGGGCCCCAACTGCTCTTTTGTTGCATCACTATTAGGGTGGGACTGTCCAGTGGATAAGGGCTCATCCTTCAACCGGAAGTTAGGCAGCATGGATGCAGATGACAGTCCAGGTGGCAACATTTGGCCAAACATCAGAGCAGCTGGGTTGGGCGGTGAGCACACTAAAATCGTTTCTTCTTTAAAAAAGTACCCTATAACTTTAGTTTTACAGGGTGGGCCAATCTTTCGTCGGGATTTATTTTTCTCAAATTTTTAAAATTCGTTGTGTTTCGATTAGATTTTTTTTGAAAGAGGAAATTCTAGGCAACAGAATGATACTATAAAAAAATTACTTTTTGTTTATGTTTTCATTTTTGCTGGTCTCTTGAACATTTGTTTGATTGGAGCCAACTCAGTCAGCTAATCTCAAAGCATTTGAAGAACTGAACCCGGTATGGTCCGACATGCAACCAACAACTATAGTCGCCGCTTCAAAGATGCATCAAAATTCAAGGAAAAAATGTCTAGCAAGAATATGAAAATGTTGAATTTTTGTGGCCTAGTTGCCACGTAATTTTTTTTTTTTTAATTTGGAAGCAAAAGTAATTGCAAAACAAAAAAATGACTTATTGAAAATTTTAATTCAAAAGAAAACCACGTAATTTTTGTATAGAATACAGAAATTTCCTGATATCAGAAAAATATGATATGATATGCCATATATGATATGGCGCATTATACATGGCATATCATATATGCCATACCATACGATATTATTTCACTATCATATCAGATTTTCTGATATCAGGAAATCTCTGATAGAATACCCCCTCCTCCCAAAAATCAGACCTTCTAAAAATCGTTGTAACTACCCTTTGGAACAACAAAAAAAAGTTTTTTTTATTCAATTGCCATTTCAAAGCGAAAAAAAATTTTTGACGTAAACCTTTGAAAATAAAAAATATTTGGGGTTTGCAAAGGTACAAATCTTTCTAAAAGGTACAGATTGTAGCCCTGGATAATTGTCTCAAAAAGACCCCCCAGACCCTCCCCAAAATCCGGAATTTTTTAAATATATTCTTTCGGCGCTGGTATAGAATACCCCCAATCAGACCTTCTAAAAATCGCTGTAACTACCCCTTGGAACAACAACTTTAGGCTTAGGGGTAGGCCAGCGTATGGAAGTTGTGACTAATAGGTGTTTTACGCACTTTTTCTGGGGTCTGGAACATATATTTGGGTGCTCTTTACTTAGGCTTAGGGGTAGGCCAGCGTATGGAAGTTGTGACTAATAGGTGTTTTACGCACTTTTTCTGGGGTCTGCAACATATATTTGGGTGCTCTTTACTTTAGTTTTAGAAGGCATAAGTTTGGGGCGGGGGGTATTCTATACTAGGGTCGTTTTTTTTAATTAGTAAGGCCATCTCCCACAAACGGAATCTCAGTGTCCATTCCCTCTCCTTCCTCAATTAAACCTTCGTATATCCCTATCCTGTTACAGTATGCCCCACCACTATACAAACAAAGCGAGAAATCTACTCATGATTTATTTTTCTTCTTCGCACAATTCACACCTCTTTTATTTATGAGCCACATTCTGCAAAAGAAGTCCATGAAAATTCGTGTGAAATTTGTCCATATATTAATGCAACAAATCATTTGCTCTGTTGCTCCTAACACAATTGGCCACCCAAAGCATCCAGTCAAAATCTCCCGAAAACCTTTTAATCTTCCAGATTAAAAAGGTGGTGGCCCATTTTGTTTGCTTTCAATCAAAATAATTACTTTTAAAATTTGCTTGTAATTACCAAAAAGGTGGACCAAACAGACAACAAGGGCAATAAATTAGACGGGAATTGCTTTTGCAGTTGTAGTTGTTGCCGGGCAAGGCGAAATCAATGGACAGGTTTCAGATTTCCACTCCCACCACCACTTGTAAAGAGGGGCCAAGCTGTGCCTTTCCTGGCCACTGACAACAATCTTGCAATGGGATCTTGGAAGAAGGTGAAAAGAGGGCATGAGCCACCTGCTGGAGATGCTGGCAATCAAGAGTTTTGTTTGCTTTCCAAAGCACCACTCCTTTTTTGTGGCGTGTGAAGGACCTGCCTAATGGCTTTCCGATTTGGGGTATGATATCCAAATAGATTTAGAAAATAGTCAAATCTTATAGAAGAATGTTGCTTAACACTTCACTTCCTAAATAACCCTCTTCCTGTTACAACAATTCTAGGTTTTTAATTTTTGTGGTGTTGCTACATTAAGAGGTCTCTCATTTCTTTAAATTTTACTTGCCTATCGCGTATTTTTCCGTATTTTAAATACAGCCAAAAAAGCTCAAATTGTTTTCCACCAGTAATTTACTATTTTTCACAAATAATTTACTGGTTTCTACCAGTAAATAATACGAACGAGTATTTCTCGATGTTTTTCCAATTGTAATTTTTTCTGATGAAAATGTAGCCCTTCATCTGTAGTTTCTAATGAGCTATCAACCAAGCCCTTATTACTGAGAAAAAATTGGGAAATTTGCAAAAAAGGGTTTTTGTATAGAGCAAATTTTTCAAAAAATTCGGTTTATACAAAGACCTTTTTCTGCAAATTTTTAAAAATCTCATCAAGTCAATAAATAGCTTGTTAGAAAGCTAAGATCCAGGATTAATGTTGAACATAAAATTTTAAAAAAGATAAAGTAATTTAAAAAAATTTTACGACTTGACTTGACTAAATCAGTTGCGTTGGCGCGTTGACCTGTACCCGTGTCTAATGAGAGTGTTCGGCGATATGGAGTGCTAGCTCCTCGCCCATAGCCCTTCAGATGGTGAATTTTTACCGGATACTATTCCCAAGAGGAGTACGCCAGTAGAGTAGAGCAATCGCTCAAGGACATTCTCGACTGCGGACCACTGATATAATTTTCATCAGCTTTTTGGTGAGCGCTTACTACTGGGATCGGACTGGTGGTTGTGCGACTTGACTGGCTAAATCAGTAAATTAACGGGTGAAATTAGTTACAGTCATTCGTTAATTGGTGAAAGAGAGTCGAGAAATCTATTATCTGTGAAAGAGTCGAAATCTATTATTATCTGCGGAGTAAATTTACTCTGCTTATGTTAGGAAGTCTTTGATAAAAAAATTATTGCGTTCGTGTGATGTTAAATAATAAAGTTACCCACACTATTTTTCCTGCTTGATTTTTCGAATATGTTTGGAATTGCACTTACAATTGACTATACTAACTTTATATAGTTGACTATACGTTGACTGTGCTTAATATACGGGCCGGACCAAAATAAAAAATTAAGCTCCGGGCCGGGCTGGGCCAGCCCAGAAAAAAAATGTGCGGGCCGGGCCGTGAAAAAGTAGGCCCGTGCACAAACCTGCCGTCAAGTAAATTTTGGTAAAAAATGTTTTTAATTTAAGTTTGATAGTTGTCGCGAATTTTCCAACTTTGGCAAATGCATGTAAAAAATTCCAAAGCTGAGATTTTTTCCAAAAGATGCTTCCGACTCCCACTATACAGTCAACTATACAGTCAACTCTCACTATACAGTTAACTCTCACTATACCGTTAACTCTCGCTATACAGTCAACTCCCAAACGTCAAAACTTTAAAAACGTCTGAATTTGGAAAATTCGGAAGCAAAAGTAATTGCAAAACAAAAAAAATGACTTATTGAAAATTTTAATTCAAAAGAAAACTGCGAAAAACTTTTTCAAATTCAAAATGCTAATAGCATTTGACCGAAGTTTCTTTGACGGTCAAATATTAATATTCGACCGGTCAAATGACCGGTCATTTGACCATTTCACAACCCTAGGTTTGCCGCAGGGCTTCATAATCATATAAAATTTCATAATTAGAAAAACAACGATAAATACTTGTTCTCATTATTTACTGGTCGAAAGTAGTAAATTACTGGATAAAACTAGCTGTATCCATCGTAAAATAGTGATGTGACAAACAATAAAGTTGACCAAAAGCTGACCACAAACATCAAAACAAAGTCTGAAAATTCAAGGTTTAGAGTTGATAAAAAGTTGGATTCAGAACTATACTTAATAGACAAGGTAACAACCTCTTTTCGACCATATTCAACCTGCATATTCCGAAATGTTTACAGGGTTAATTAGAAAACACGGACATTTTTCAAAAAAATTCGCGTAAGTAGCTTCTTGCACCATTGATTTCCCCAGGAAGATTGAGGGCAACAGCTACGCTACCTTGGCTATTCGGGAACTTATTTGGTTGGGGAGGGGGAGGTGCGGCTTTTTTTACCCTTGTGACATTACTGTTTAAATGTCTTCTAAGTAGTTTGGGGGCGCAGGGGGCTTGGGGTTGAGATGCGCACACCCACATACCTTAGACACAAATCACTCGAAAGTGACTCTGGATGCATGAAAAAACATGCATACCAGAGTTTCTTTACGCGGTAGGGCCCAGTTAACAAAACTATGTTCAAATTCTATTTTTTCGGGGTTTTGGAGGTATCCACGTACCCCTTTTTGGTTGTTTACCTTGGCCCCTCAAGGCAAAAAGTCAAATTTTGGTCAGAAAAAAAAATTTCCCACAAAATCAGCTTTTTATGTAGAAAAGTATCACAAAACAGCTTTGTATCGTTTTTAGCATATAAAAATTACTTAGAAAACATTTAAACACTATTGTCACATGGGTAAAAAATCCCCGCCGCAACCGAATAAGTGCCGCTATTCGCTTAGAAACACAAAATCCCGATCAGAGGAATAAGCAGTTTTCACAAAAACCGCATCAGAAATGAAATTCGAACACAACTTTCAATTCAAACATTTGAACTAAAATTTTTCAAAAAATATCCGTTTTTATGAGTAGCAGTGTATTTTTTTTAATATAAAATATACATCGCAAACAAAAAATAGATAAACTTATTTTTCAAAGTCCCAATATCCTCCTAAAGCTCATGTTCTACATTACCATTTACAATTAAATATCTTTTGACGATAAAAATTCCGTCAAAAAACTCACTTTGAGCAGCCCAAAAGCGTTGTTGAAGAAGCAAAGCTGCATTTATGTCCAAAACACCTGCACTGGGACTGGGAGGTGAAGAAGCGGGTTTTGCGGTTGCTTGGAGCAGTTGGTCGACTCGGTAGCCGAGATGATTTGTAGATTTGGCACACTTGACTTGGGACAACGACGACGACTTCATATTCTTTGGGATTGAAGAAGAGATGGTATACAGAGCGGCACTTTTTGTGGTAGTGGCAGGGTGCCGCTTGGTGGACTCTGATTGGCTGTGATAGTGGCAGTGCTGGTGGTGGAAATCCCATCTTTGCTTTGAAGGAAAACAGACTCCACCCCTGTGCTTTGCTGACTTGTTGCTCCGCCCCCATAATTCCCTTGGCCAAGGCTTGTTGGTGTTAAATTTAAGAAATACAAGTAGTCCAAGTGTTTATTAAATAAACACAACTTTTTATTTTTATAGGTCATTAACTGTTACTTCTGCTTCCCCCTAAAATTTTTGAAAAGTGACTCAACTGCTTTTTTCTGCTTAATACGATACGAAAAACAAATCTAATAAGTTTCTGGTAAATAAATGTATACTTTTCTCAGAAAAAATTGACTTGAACTTATCAAAGGTAAATGGTCGTTTTAGGATATTTTAGGGTCATTTTAAGTGATTTATCTAGGGTTGCAATCTTTCCGGAAAGAAGCTTTTGCCAGAAAATTTCCGGAAAGTTTCCAGAAAGTTTCCAAAATGTTGGAAAGATACCTTTTGCGATTCTTTTACTTGAGTTCTTCCATTTTATTTGCACAAAGCCTCTGTTACATCAACAAATAACATCATAATATTCAAATCAACAATTAATCTAAGCCAAATAGATCATTCTCATCATAAATTTCTTGTACATCCTCTTCTTCGAGCTGTCCCTCGGATTCCACAGCTTTCTCGCCCTGCCTACCTTTGAAAAGATGCCCGAATTCCAGCAAGAGGTTGTACTTTATGAATGTCACTTGCGAAGCCGTGGCGACCTTCATCCTAAAATCAAAATGGAATTTCAAATCAAAATCAAGACTACAAATCTGTTGCGCAGTTTCTTGCGAATTCCACCACGGAGCGACCAGTTCCTTTCTGTAGACGCAGCAGAGACTGGGACATTGTGGATCACCTGAACGACTTTGGAGAGAAGTGTGCCCGAGAAGAATCCTTTCCACCAGGTAAACGCATCCATTGAGTTGACGGCATCCCACGCATAGCGACGGTTATCCAAAGCAAAGACCCCGGTTCCAGCGAGTCACGAAGCCCACTCAGCCACCACCCAGCCAGTTGAGAAAGAACTCTTCGACAATCCTTCACATCGAGCCAGAAGTCTTCTGATTCCCAGAGCATCTTCCGGAGTCGTTCAGCTTCTCGCTTAAACGTCGCATCCTTCAATATTCCGGGAGCACAGATCGCAGACTTGAGCGCTACGTCACTTGACACAATAGAAGAGACCAGCCTTGACCATGTTCCCCAGCGAGTCTGAACCGGCAGCTGAAGGATTGACGATGAACCGCTTTCGCGCACTCGAAAGAATTAGCTCCGGCGTCTTCTTCCTGAAATTAAATCAAGTTATAGACCACTGAAAAACCAATCTTACCTGAAGAACTTAGCCACTTCGACACAGTATTTCAAACACTCAGCAATCTGTCTTTTGCAGATGACCACGTTGATGATGGAATTGCTGCGCACGTATGTCCAACCATCCGAAGAGATTGCCAAGAAATCAGCTTAAACATAAAGATACCACAAGTGAAACTTTGAATACCCACTTTGTTGCAGGAGTCCTCCGGAGCTTGCTTCGCACGATTCGTCTTCTTTTTCTTCTTCAGCTTCGTCTTCTTCGATTGCGGCGACAGGCTTCGACTTCTTCGGACAGCAGGCTTCTTCGAGAGGTGATCGATTTGCTTTCACGCTTCGGCGTCAACTTTGTTGCAGTTCTAAAGATGGCAATTAGAAATGTCAAAGATGTCAGAAATTTCACCTTTAAATGAGCTTCTCTACATATTGCTGGTGGCAGAAATTGCAAAATCCAACAATTTTTCTCTTCGGATCTTCTTCGCGTTTAAAATATCTCCAGATCCAGCTTATGGCTTTGTTTTTGGCATTGCTAAATAAAAACGGATAAAACAAAAGAATAGAGTAAGCTAAATACAGACAAATGAAAAATGACAAAATTTGAGGACAGTAATAACAAGGACATGTTAAGAAATTTGAATTCGCGCCCAAAAGAAACTTGGATCTCTGGAAAGAATCTTAATTCTTTCCGGAAAGTTTCCCGAAATTTTCCGTGGAAACTTTCCATCACCTAACCCTAGATTTATCAGATTTAGGCTTAGGTGCAAAGGTGACCAGTGTATGTTAGGACAGACTCAAACATGTTTTTATTACTTCTGTAATCTTCGAGAAACATGTTTGAGTCCGTCCTAACACATGCTGGCCTACCCTTGCCTAAGCCCAAGTTTAAATGCGATAAAATTATCGAAAAATGACCCTAAATTTGGGTGGGGGGGAGGTTGAGAGAGAAGGGTGTTCCAAACAGCAGAAGTACCCGTAAACTAAGAAGATAAGCACAATAATTTATTTTTCATTCGATAAATCAAGCTTAATCTCATCGAATAGCCGATGACTTACTTTGAAGTTCTTTGAGTTATCGAGATGACAATATTATGTTTAAAACACTTTTAAGCTACTTAAAAATCAAAAGTTGTCAGGATTGAGAATCCAATTTGGTGTGCGACAAGGCTGTTTCAGAACAAGCACTCAAAATTTTGGAAAACGGAACGAAAAAAGTCCGAAAAACGGAATTTGGAACTTTTAGACGCTTAAAAAATTTCAGCCACCCTGTCGAAAAGAGCTCAACTTCAGAATCTGTATCTTAGGGGAGAAGTAAATATTTTCCAGATCTGTTTATTGAATTTTCGACCCTACCGAGTATATCGGAATTATGTCTAAGGTAAGTGAGTGCGCGCATCTCAACCCCAAACCCTGTTGGCTTGGAGTTGAGATGCGCACACCCACATACCTTAGACACAAATCACTCGAAAGTGACTCTGGATGCATAAAAAAAGTATGCATACCAGAGTTTCTTCATGCGGTAGGCCCCAGTTAACAAAACTATGTTCAAATTCTATCTTTTTCGGGGTCTTGGAGGTATCCACGTACCTCTTTCTGGCCTTGGCCCCTCAAGGCAAACAGTCAAATTTTGGTCAGAAAAAAATTTCCCACAAAATCAGCTTTTTATGTAGAAAAGTATCACAAAACAGCTTTGTATCGTTTTTAGCATATAAAAATTACTTAGAAAACATTTAAACACTATTGTCACATGGGTAAAAAAAGGCGGGGGTATACTCCGGTAGCGCCGAATTTTCTTAACTAGCTCTACCGATTTGATTTTGGTTTTATGCCGACAAATCTCAACATCGGGATTATTTTTTGCATTTTTCAAAACAAAATGACTTTTATCTTTTTTATATTTCATTTCCACTTCTAATTTTTCACCTTTCACATTAATATAATAGCCATCAGAAGTTTTCATCGGCCATCTTACCAGATATAAAATTTAAAAAAAATAGGATGATACAATGCAAATCCGTACAATGGAACCCGTTATGAGTTTGAAGGAAAATAATTGTTAAGGTTTGGGTCAAAAAATGTTATGAGAAAAAAAGCCGAGATACAGTGGAACATCGATAAATGGACACCTTGCATTTTGCAACATTTTTTTAAATCTTTAGTGATTTTCTAAAAATTTTAAATTTTTCCGTCAAAAATTTTTGTTGTCATTTTCGCTTTTCTATAAAAAAAATTCTTAATAATTTTTGTTTCTCTGTTATTTTTTCTTTGTGAGTTGTTGTGTATGTTACTGTAAATTTTATATTACAGATGTACAAAGCGTAAAACATAAGCAGAAACCGGTACCTCCAGTAAATGAACACCCCCAATAAACGGACACCTTAGGGAGTCCCCGAGGGGTGTCCGTTTATTGAGGTTCGACTGAATAACAAAATATTCCGAAAAAGTTCCAAAATTTTTAAAACGGAAGGGAAATTTACCAGGACACCCGTGGTGTACACCCGTTCTAGACTTTGACTGTGTTAAAATTGGTGGCATATATAGCAAGTAAATGAGATTAAGTTGTTGTATCTTTTGATGCACTGTTGTTTGTGTTTTTGCCTGCCCTGCAGCAATAATTGCACCATCCCAAAAGACAGTCAAAATAATTATTAAAAGATTACTTCTTCTTGCCTTTGCGTGTCCATTCATTCAGTCCCTCCAGGGATTTGGGCCCTCATGTGAAATATAACTCTTTTTTCCTGCAAGCAATGAATATGATTTCGGCCATAGGACCACCAGCACAAGGATTGTAAAAATTGAGTTATCCCTCGACTACAACAATCTCTTGTGCTGGAAGATTGTAGTCCCGCCAATTACTCCACTCTCGGAGGAATTGCACCACCGTTAAAATATACATTTCCCAGAGCTGCTGCACCTCATGTTTGAATATTTCCACACATCCGTTAGCCTCCAAATTATTCATTGGAAAAGGAGAAACATTTTGGGTCCAGCTTAAATTTGATGGCTGGATGGCTACTAATTAGTATGTAAATCGGAGAATGACTCTCGAGGCCTTTTTTATTTATGTGGAGGTACAGTAAAGGGCCAACTAGATTAGCAGATGAATATTAAGGGCCAGTCAAGGAATGTTATCCCTTTCCTCCAGCAATGAAGGTGTCCCGCTGGGAAATAATATGGCTAAACCAACCAAAATTTTGAGGCTGGAAGGTGATTGACGCGCTTTGAATTTTGCAAATTAGCATGCACTCAAATATTTTCTGGGAGAAATAGCTCCTTAAAGATAACTAATACGAGTTGCTTTAAAAATTGATTTAGATGTGCCTTTGGGTTACAAAAGTTAAAAATGCTTATAATGTATGGATAGGTGCAGTCAGGACGTTATGAAGGACGGAATGAAAAATAGATTATTTGTAGACATCCACATGTATTGGTTATGGAACAAAACTTATAAAAAATCAGTTTTATATTTTTATTTTGTAGTAAATTTTCTTGTCCAGCAGTATTTTTGTTTAGAATTTTTAGTTCTTTTTTATTGGCAAAAAACTTGTTTTTGGTAACCGATGTCTAGATTTGTCTAAATATTCTAAAATAAAATACTGGTGGACAAGACAATTTACTACAAGATAAAAAAACTGAATTTTTATAATTTTTTCCCAACCCAATCTTAAAAAACAGAACATATCTAAGCTCTATTGTGAAACTTCATCTGGTTTGTTTTATTCAGGCTTCGTCCTATTTCGTGCTAAGAATAAAAACAGCGCAAATAGCACAAATTGCCAATCCTGGCTTTAGTTGGTTCTTTGATTTCAGAATTTTCTTGTATCAGGTCAAGTGTGAGCTTGAAAGAGTAGTAGTATTAGCTGTAGTGATTTCCCGGTGTGTATTGCTTAGCATGCGGCCAACTCAAAGGAAGCAGGGTGTCACATTTCGCGCAAGGAAAGGAGAAACAAAAACAATAGAAAAGGGTATGTTTATCCAACACCCTATTGCTTTTTCGTCATTCTTCTACATATGATCAGAGGGATTAGCCGACCTCCTCAAAGGGTCATTCGGTCAAATTTGTGGCCGAGAAAAGGTCTATATGTAATTAGTGTGACTTTTGATTGTTCTTGTGTTCCGTTTTGTACGGTTGTTTTTGAAGGCATGAAAGAAAATAAAGACGTAATATTTGCTCCACACACAGGTTTTGTTCTTGCTAATTAGTGGGAGCAAAACAAAGCCAGTTTTATTTATTTGAAACTACCAAAAGCAAAATACACAAATAAATATGAGCTAGAAATTCTGATAAATCAAAATACCGTATTTCTTCTGAAATAGCAACCCGCTTTGGCCGTGCAATTTTGTCCTAGGCATTGTAGCTCTTGAATTTTGCCCTAAAAGGCTCCAAAAAGGCCATTTGGAGAAAGGGGGGCATATTTTGTCTCTTTAGGGGCAAAATTCCATAGCTAAAATGCCCGGGACAAAATTGAACAGCCTGTATAGTAAAAAAATTTTATTTCGAGGCGTGTTATTATTTTTTAAGTTAAATTACGAAAAATTTTAGGGTTGTTAAGCGAAAAGCCGAAATGTCAAAAAAAAAATTCCCTAAAATTGCGTTTTTATCCATGTTGACATATAAATTTTTTGTAAAGTCTTACAGTCTTAGAATATATGCTTTCTAATGACACCAAAATTGCATAAAGGTCATATAAAAATCACAGATATTTATATTGAAACATTTTCGGCCTGAAAAGCCGAAGATTTTTTTATTTTCGGCTTTTCAGACCAAAAATGTTTTTAGATAAATATCTGTGATTGTTGTATGACCCTTACGCAATTCTGGTGTCGTTGGAAAGCTTATATTCTAGGCTATCTTTTACTGTGAGATTTTATAAAAAAAATTCGATGTCAACATGTATAAAAACGCAATTTCGGGCGAAATATTTTTGACATTTCGGCTTTTCGCTTAACAACCCTAAAAAATTTGCATTTCCAAAATTACAGAATCCCAAAAAAATCATTTTAAGAGAACCCAAACTGTAAGACAAGTGATTGCAGTGAGAATCTACAATGACTGTTCTTTATCTTCAGCAAACTCTACATAGCTGTTGTCTTTATCAACCATCTTATAAGCCAGAAAGTCTGTTTTCTCATCCGATTCCAAGTCATAGTCTTCATTTTCACAATCCGATTCTACTTCGTCTTTTTCCTCCAATTCCCTTTCTGACTGCTGTTCTTCTACTTCTGACTCACTCTCCTCCCCACTTTCTTCTTTTCTGTTGATGGCAAGTCTGTGTAGAAGTTGATTACCACAAACAAAGGCAGCAATTCCAACCACGAACACTTGCTTTAGCAGAGTTGTTATGTGAGAGTAATATAGCCAGAACAGGCTATACAACACAAAAATAACAAACAAACAACTGTGAAAGCATAGAGCCCACACACATAGTGGTTTTTTGAAAGAGTTGAAATTTGCGCCGAAAAATAGCCGCTGCAAAACTTCATATTTATAAGCAAAAATATTAAAAAAAATGCTTACTATGACCAGGATGAAGAAAAGAGGGGCAGAACAAAACACTGTGAACACACAAGAAGTCAATTTCTGACCAAATGATAGGTGATGATGTGGTTTTGGATTAGAAGAAGCCGAAAAGTCAGGCTTCACTGTTTCTGCTGCAAAATTTGACAATTTGCGAGCAGTTCCTACAGCTTTTGCTTTAGTCTTTTTCTTTGATAAATCTACAAAAACGTCAAATATATTCCAGTTGATTGGGTTCTTCATAAGTGAATCGCCAACTATAAGATATGCACGATATTTTCCATTACGGCCGGAGAAGTTTTTCATATCCTAAAATTTACAACTAATTATTGCTGTTGACTCAAAAACTTGGGGTTTTTTATTATTTTTATCCGAAAAAAATATACCGAAACCGACGCAAATTTGTTAAGGATCATTTAAATGTCAAAGATTTTTCGGAAATTTCGGAAACCCGATTCGACAACCTCACTCAAAACTAAAAGTACTTTAGCGTGATTTTGGAAACTTTACTCATACCAATGTAAAACTGTAGGAATTGATGGCTTTGTCGAATAAAATAAGAAACCCTACTTCTTCGCCTGATTTTGAATGTGCAAATAGCAGAAAAACCTGAACATTTTTAATGCTTTAATGTCAATAAGTAAGAAAATGCGAAACCTGATGCGGTTGAACCACCGAATATGTCGATTTGTCTGAAACAGCAAATTCTAGGTTGAGTTTTTTGTTGTCAGTCAAATGGAATATTTTAGCAAATTTTTCGTCTGAATTCACACTAAAATTTAAAGATTTTCATTTTTTTCAATTACACATTTGTATTTATTAGTGATACCTGACTTTGGCTTGTTGCTTGGTCAATACATCAAAAAGAGAAATAAACACTTGTGGCACATGGAAATAACCCATAATGTTCACAACAAAAGATGTTTTTGTGTGGCTGAAAAGAATGCTTCGAATGGAAACTACAAAAACAAGTTTGTGACGACCAGTTATAAGCTTATTTTTATTCAGACAGATTTGGTAGATGGTATCAGTCCTGTAAATTATGCTTGATTGTAGTTCAGAGTTGCTGGATTAAGTTAGTGTTAGCAACCTACTTGTCATTGATATCTTTTGTCATTTTCAAATTTTTCGTATTTTCAGTTATTGTTTTAGAAGGCAAATGAGTTGCAGAGACCAACACTACACTGTTCACTAGCAGAGGATCACCAACTACGTTGCAAATTTTCAACTTCACGATTATATGAAACAAAAAACTGGTTTTAAATTAATTTAAAAAATATGTTAATACAGTCGACTCTCTCCATAGTGATCACCCAAGGCACCGGACTGATCAATATGGCGGAGGGTCGGTTTGCCTTTATTCCTTTGATAGTAAAAATTGATAGTAAAATATTTTTGTATATACTTTATTTACCATTGCTGTTTAGGCATGAATTTTAATGAGATTTTAAAACTGTTATTGAATTGTAATTGTAATAGTTGATCACTATGGAAAGAGTCGACTGTATCTATTTCCTCTAATAGACCGACTGGTCGGTCTATTTTCCGATCACCTTTTGGGGGGTAGATCTATTAGAAGAAATACGGTATAGTTTTTTGGTGACTTGAAGGATCGAGAGTATGGTTGTCAGGAAAACACGAAACGAATTCGAAGATAAGGACACGGCTGGAAGTCGGTCTTCCAGCCGTGTCAATATTTTTTAAAGCAATATTTTATTTTTATTTTTTTCCATAAGATTCACGACATTCAAGAAACAGAAAACAACATTTAACCCGCATAATTGGTCTCCTGCTAGTCTCTACAATTTTTTCACCCTCTTTTAGATACGAGTAATTCAAAAAATCTTGAACCTTTAAAACTAAAAAGAAATAAGTAAATTAAAATAACTATTGGCAACCGTAATTACCGATTAAAAAAAGTTAAAAATAAATAGATAAGTCTTGTAAATATAACCTCTTTTTCATCTTGTGAAATTACTTTTGAAGAAGATAAAGTCACTGCGACAGAAGTTAACAAGTTGTCGTTGGCCATGCTCAACAAAGCAGTCAACAGGTAAAACCCTCCTCTTTCGTCTGTAACACCTGAAATAATTGTTAATGAGGTAAAGCCGTTTCGTGCGCCATTAAGTTTGCGGCTAAGAGAAGATTGAGTCCCGTGTTTGTACAAATTTAGTTAACAATACCTTTACGACTCAATAGGTAGTTGGAAAGCAGAACAATTTGTTTCTGAATTAGAAGAAACTGATGTTTGACACAACTGCTTAGTCAAACTTACTTCAGAAAGTGATGGTGCTTTATGTGCTGCTTTTGACAAATTATAGATGGAATGCACAGCAAGACCTGTAAGTGTCAAACCTCCTTCAAACTAAACACTCAAATATACTACTACTTTTTTGTTTGAACATTGCAAAACATACCCTCAGAAATTTACCATCGACTTCGTCTGCCTGCGACATCAATTCTTCAGCTCGAAAAAAGTGCTTCCGAGCCAAAGTTTTTTCGAGTACGAAAAGGGAGGCAAAGGAATAAATGTAGCTGAATTAAAAAATAACTAAAGAGATAAAAAAAAGAATTTACAACAACAACCTTGTTCGCGAATTTGTTTTAAAAGATGCCGTCAACACCTTCTCTAATTGTATTTGATCGACTAAATAGGCTTTCTCATTACTAAAATACATTTTTTTCAGTTAAGAAATACACTAATCGAAGTTTTTAGGTTTCTATTTGGACAATGCTTTTTTCTCCGCTTAAAACACTTTTTTCCGCCTAATTTTATGTTGGCATTTTTCTGTTAATTTTTGTCCTAATTTTTTGAAAGTTTTAACATCATCGTGTAGCCCAGGATCTCAGCTTTCCAACAAGCTATCAAACTCCATTGTATGGTTTTAGAAATGTAGAGATTAAAAGTAGGGTTGGACAAGACCGGTTTTTGCATAGTTTCGGTTAACCGGGTTCTGCTCAAACATTTTGAAAAAATCTAACCAAGTTTTTAGTGCCATTAGATGCGCAAAAAATTTTTAGCATCCCATTTAGACGTCATCGAAGACGAAAGAAAACAGAAATACACCTAAAAGAAGAAAAAACAGCCTTAAAAGACCGTTAACCGGATGCGAATTTAGGGTCTTTTTCGGCTGTTTTTTCAACTTTTAGGTGTATGTCTATTTTCTTTCGTCTTCGATGACGTCTAAATGGGGTGCTAAAAATTTCTTGCGCATCTAATGGCACTAAAAACTTGGTTAGATTTTTTCAAAATGTTTGAGCAGAACCCGGTTAACCGAAACTATGCAAAAACCGGTCTTGTCCAACCCTAATTAAAAGGTCTCAAGAAATAACATAAAAAACAATTTATTTCATTCAACCCTTCGACCTCCACATTTCTGAAATTATTTTATTAAGTTTAATAGCTTGTTAGAAAGCTGAGATCCTGGGCTACACGATAACGCTAAATTATTTTTAAAAATTATCACAAAAGTTAAGAGAGAAATGTCAAAATAAAAATAAAGTAAAAATTAGGCGGAAAAAAAGAAATTAGGCGGAAAAAAGTGTTTTACTAAAAAAAATATACGGCGTTTATTTTTGTTTTTCAATAAATTTCTTGGACATCGTTTTTTAATTTCCAACACAAGTAAGCATAGTTTACAAGCCGTAAAATCGGAAAAAAACATAGCATAAATGACCCCTGGGCTGAGGGCGAATATACATATTTTTCTAAAAAAACTGAAAAATAAAAAAAGTTGCGAGCGCCTTTTTTAACGTTTTCGGTTTTTGGCTCAATCAAAGTGTTTCCGTGCTCTCGTTTACTATGTCTGAGCCAGGGGTGAGAATTTGGTAAAGAGCAGGTATATAACTGTTCCATGCCTGGTCAATATTTGTAGAGAAATTCAGGAGCTACAAGATAGGCGAAAAATCAGCACGAAAATTGAACAAAATTCACTCAGAAATTACAGGAAAAAGGGTAAAACCAGCTGTTTCCCTGGTATTAGAATTTGAAGCATACCTGGTTTGGCTTGTTTCTGACCGAATTTCTAAAACATTTTTGGTTTACAATGTACCATAATGATTAGCAGGAAAAATGCAACAGAACTAGTTCAAAGACTCACAAGACAACAAATATAACAAAGCAAATATAACAAAATATAAGCCAAAACAGTTTGACATCAATACCCCACAGAAAACCAGGGGCTTTTGGAAGAAAATTCAGGTGGCTGTAGCTTGCTTTCGTAATTAGCACAAATGCAATCTTTTGGGAGGGGTCGGCTATATCAAAGTAGGTTCGATTTTGGGGTGGGGGAGGGGAGAGGTTGTTTATATCAAACATACTTGGGGGTGGGGGATGGGTTATATCATAGTAGCCTCAAATTATGACCTTCAGCTGGTATAATAAACGATAAATGAATGTAATCCTTCATCTGACTCGTCGTTCATTAATCGGTGGTCTTAGTGAGCTCACGCTTATTAATGGCTTAGTAAATATCCTGGGAGTTGATTTTCTCCACGGTGCTTATTGTCTTTTTAACTTTACTTTTGTATATTTTCCTCTAAGAGATCACTCTTTGTAGAAATGCTCATCACGACAATTTTGGACTGGGAAGAACAATTTCGGGCAGGAAAAGTACTTTTTGCCAACAAAAGAGCAATTTCGGAGAAGAAGAAGAGAGTAAACTTGAGCAAAGCCAAATTTGGGGCAGTGAAAAAAATTTCGGGCAGGAAGGAGCAATTTTCGGAGTTGACAAGTATTTCAACCGAAAATATATCTTCCAGTAATTTACATAAATAATTATAAAGCATAATATGTACGTTTTATCTGTAGATTTTTGGCGATCTCAATGGCACAGTAAATATTTCTGGAATTGATTTTCTCCGCGGTGCCTATTGTCTGTTTAATTTTACTTTCCAACTTTTCAACATTTAGTTCTATTCTGCATCGTGCAAGCACATTTAGTATTCCCGTTACATGGTAAATGTTTTTTAAATCTAATGATTTTATTTGGTGTTTTATCTTCAAACACAGGCTCTAAAATAATTTTACTTCTGGAATTTACTTTTTTGCTAAAAAATATCAAAGGTGTACCACTTGTAATTCGTTTTCCAATTCCACATTTAAAAGCTTCACTAATCCGGTAGCACCATAATGTATTGCAGAAAGTTCTTCTTTCTCAATTCCTAACCGAAACACCGATGTCAAATGCTCCCGGTCTTTTGGTGTCAAATAATTTCGTAGAGTTTGGATACCAATAACATAGTGAAAAAGCAAATAAAGCAAAAATGTCAATCGATCGTGGTCCATATTTTTATGTTTGATCCAAATAAGGAGGATGAAGCAGCTCATCTGCTTCATACTTCTGCTTGAAAATCCCGCAATTGATGTGACTGACAAATGAATGTGTGCAAATCTGTGGCATTGTGTTCATACATCGTCTGTGACTAGGCCATGGTAATGTAGCCAGACATGTTAGTGTAACAGCAACTGATTTACCACCTAATTTCAGAGATGTCCAGCAAAGACGCCAAGTTGAAGGAGGTATTCTACTATTTTGTCATCGTCGGTCACAACGATCAACCTGTATTCGAAATCGAGGTTAGACAATTAACAATATTGATTTTAATACCAGAGAACATTTGCACTTCGGTTACAAACTTAGTCTGTCAAGGTCCCAGTCAAAGTCATATTGAGCTGTCAGAAGGTCACAGTAAAACTAAAATTAACTTGACTTACACGTCGACTTGCAAGTCTATTCTCTCTATGTGACTATAAAACTGTGACCTTGACCGGCTATAAATTGTCACAGTCTAGGCTTGATTTTCAGTTTCCGGTTCCCGACCCAAAGAAGAAGCGTGAGCATGACGTTAGGCACTTGAATCAATTTATAGCGCATGCAGCCCTTGTAAACATGTTTTATATACAATTATGGTTAAAAAAATAGTTCAATGTTTTTTTAGGACATTGTGGATGAGCAGACCATACAGAATCAGCAGATGTATTTGAAAGTAATTTTTTCACACAATCTTTTTCGCATTTTCACAAAAAAAGTCATGCTTCTTTCTTTCTAGATTATCGACAAGTTCAATGAGTGGTTTGTGTCTGCCTTTGTAACCGCCGGTCGGATGCGTTTCTTAGTATTGCACACTCAGAAGAATGATGAAGGAATCAGGCAATTTTTCCAGGAAATGTACGAAACTTACATCAAGGTAATGCTTTGGGTTGTCACCTTTTCTCTGCGAAATAAATTTTTCAGTACTCTATGAATCCGTTCTACTCGCATGATACTCCAATCAAGTCTCCCAGTTTTGAGCAGAAGGCTATTACATATGGTCGCAAATTTCTCGGTGTTTAATGCCAATCAATTCATGTTGTTAAAATTGTTGTGTTGATTTTGATTGACTGTTCATATAAATAAACTATTGATTATAAAAGCTCTTATCATGTGCGTTTCCTCCTTAAATTTTTAATCAGCTTTCGTTGCTATCTTGCATTGTTGCCCGTTTATTTATTGTGAGCTAAAAGACTGTATTTGCCATAGTGCTGATTCGTTGAGTCACCATCTTTTTTCTCCTTTGCTATCACTGGTTTGGTCTCACTGGTTTTGAGCTTTTTCTTTTAAATGTGTATTTCGGTTTATTTATTGCATAAAAAATTAACATTAAGAAGAATTAAAATTATGTTCATTCGTTACGAAATATCTGAAATTTTTGCTTGTCGTTTTTTTGAACATTTTGTTTGAAGTCCCTTTATGCGTAGTCCCTTTATCAATTTTTTGTAAAATTACAAAAAAAAATTGATAAAAGTTTTGCGCTTGAGCCGGTACTAACGTGTACAAGCCTACCTTTCGTTTAAGGCTTTGTTTAAGATTAAAATGTATAGAAGCGGTCAGAAAACAAACTTTGTGACAACTAATACTAGAGTGCTGGTTGATTATTTCAAAGAACGCTCGTATTTTACTGAAAAACATTTTTCGCGCAAGCATACAAAAACCAAGTCTAAAAAAGTGAGAAAGAATGGAGACGAAATTTTCATTACCGTATAACCTCCAATAGACGGGCACTCTCTAATAGACGGGCACCCTTAAGGACCTATATCTCAGCCTCTATCTTAGTTGATCTCGCTTTTTAGATTTTTTTGAGAACTCAAAAATCTTAAAATCAAAATATTTTTTTTTCGATTTTTTAGGGGTTGAAAAATAGACGGGCATGCCCGTCTATTAGAGGTTATACGGTAAGTTTTCTTTTAATTTTACACAAAATGGATAAGACCCCTTCTGCCCAACTAAAGTAACAGTTCCAGGTATTTTGCTTCTTCTATCACCCTCCCTACAGCATTAAACCATGTGCTCTTGCTTGTTGTTAGTCCTCTGCTTGTTTTTCCCGGTTAGTTTTAATGGTTACTTTCGTTTGGGGTGCTTAGTAAAAAAGTTAATTTGCAGAATAATACTTTAAAATTTTAGCCATTGGCTGTTCTGATCAAGCAAGGATGCACCATTGGTAAAATTTTTGCACTAATTTTTTAATTATTAAAGAGTTAAATAACACTCAAGCTTTTTTTTCTTGATTTTAATGTCAAATTTTAGATTTTGTTATCAATTTGTTGCTGTGCCTTCTTGGTTTCATTCCGGTAGATAATTAAATTTTTTAAAGCTAAACGAGATTTTTTATTAAAAAATTCAGGGAATTGTTCACGCAGTTTATGGTTTGATCCTATTTATTCGACTTTTTATTTAAAGCAACAACTTATTTTCAGTGTGCTTCTACGTTGACCGTCGTTTCTAAGAATCTTGTGCAAGCTTGTTGAGTAGCTCAATGAGCTTTACTCGTGACGGCTTCCACTCTCAACCATCTCTTCTGCTGTTCTCTAAATACTTCCTGCCTTTTCTCTTCTAATCTTTAGTATTTTGAAATAATTCCAACTAATTTTTGCAAGAAACTAAATGGCTTTATGCATCATCCATCATACGTGTCATCTGGCTACCACTTTTCTTAGTTATTTTGTCGCATTCAATTGTTGATCAAATAAACTTCTTATATGCAAACTAGTTCGTTGAGCGCTCTAAAAATGAAGGTTATTAGTTGCATATTTATTTTTACAAGCAAAAAAGAGTTAGAAAATGTGTGTGTTGGTTCTATGAGATGGCACAGAAACACTTGAGTTTGCATCAAGTGACGGGAGAAGAATTGCCATTTTATGTCAACTCACAGTCAAGGAGGTCCGTTGGCATACTACTTTGTGGTAGAAGGGTGGGTTTGCAAAGGCTTGACTAATACGAAGCTAAATGGTCCATTTAGAGATCCAAAAAATTCCAACAGAAATGCCTAGCTATATGTTTGGTCAGTTGTATGATCATCGGCTTCATCTATATTCAATTTCTCTCATTTCCCGAACAGTTGCTAAAGAAAGATGAACCGGTTGTTGTAAAGGTTGATCGTAAAATAGATTTTTAGTTTTCGTACAACACAAATTTTATACAGCCTAAAAGTAATATGGGTACCTCAAATGACGAAGAAAAAAACGCCGTAATTGGAATGCCCAATTTTCCTATATTCGAAGGTTAAATAGCAACTAAGAAAGCAAGTTTTACATTACATTACCGCCTGCAGGTCCCACTAATCCACGTCAAAAAGCTGTTCAAGATGCTTTCAAACACGTTTGTTGTTGTAATAATATGAACTAATTTTATTTTTTTGGTGTTTAGGCTTGGAAAGGCTACAGAGAATTCGCTTGGGGTCATGACTATCTCAAGGTAGTCAAGCAAATTTTTTATCAGACATGTGTCCACATTGATTTTAACGTTTGTTTATGTAGCCTGTTTCCAAGAGCTATGGCGAGTGGATGGAATGTGGCCTTACTATCGTAATATTCATGGAAAATATGTTTTGATTAAATTTATAAACAGGATTCTTTAGGTGGACTCTCTAGATACACTTATAATAATGGGTCTGCAGGAAGGTGTGCCTTCCAGACTATGTTTTTTACAGCTAATGATAAAACAAGTTTAGAGTTTGTGGAGGCTAGAGAATGGGTCAAAAAGGAATTAAGTTTCGACAAAAATCGATTTGTCAATTTATTCGAGACAACGATTAGAGTACTAGGAGGTCTTCTCAGCGCATTTCACTTGACTGGAGATAGAAGTGAATGAATTCTTCACAAGGGTTAATTAAAGATAATCTTTTTTTAGTTTTTGAAGAAAAAGCAGAAGATATTGGGTAAGTTGAGAATTGAAATTCTATATAAATAAAAATAATTTTTCAGACAGCGATTGATAGGTAAGCTTCACCGAAATATAGTTGGATTTCTTGCAATGCTCTCTGGTCTTCTAGGTGCGCTAAATTCCCCTTCACCAATTCCTTATAGTGATGTTAACCTCCAAACAAAGTAAAATTATCTGTAAGAAATGAATGAAAACCTTCACAGTCTCATTTTAGAGGGGGCAAACAACCCAACTGGAATGGGGAAAGCTCTTTGTCTGAAGTAAACCCTAAACTGAAATTGCAAAAATTAATTAATTTTCTTTTAGGTAACTTCCATCCAGGCAAGACTTTAAGCCGCTTGGAGCAAAACTTTTCATATTTTTTGAATTAAGCATTTATAGCTTGAATTTCGTGATCTGTCCAGAATTACCAACAATGACACATTTGAGAAATTTAGCTTCAAAATTTCTGAGCATATCCATTCAATAGGATGTTCCAGTCAAGATGGATTATGTGAAATGTTCATTTCTCCTGCAGATGGAAAATTTCAAGGTGTAGATTATCCCAAATAACTAATAATTTTTAAAATTTAGCTTCAACAACCATCACATTTGGAGCTAGATCCGATAGTTAGTAAGGACAAAAAATGTATTTGTAGTAGCTAATTGAGCTTAGACATGTTTCAGTTACGAATACCTTTTAAAACAATGGCTACAGACCGGAAAAACTATTGACTGGTGCGTTTCACAATTACCATTGTTCGTCCATCCACAGGGTGTTTCAAGAAATTCTAACACTTTTAAACGGCCATAACTTTTTCTAGGGCGAATTTTAAAATTCTGTAAACGCAGATCGACTCAGAAAAAATATACAATATTTTTAGTATATAATGTAAAAAACACGATTTTCGCTTGGTCCCCTGTGGTTTCAGTCCTGGTCATGGGATGGATCGGTATGACCAGTGCCCAAACAACAGGGGGGACCAAGCGAAAATCGTGTTTTTCACATTATATAATAAAAAATTGTATATTTTTTCTGAATCGATCTGCGTTTACAGAATTTTGAAATTCGCCCTAGAAAAAAAGTTATGGCCGTTTAAAAGTGAAACATCCTGTAAATTCTTGTTGCGGCTCTTAGTAAATTGATCCTCCGGTCACGGCCCCTCAAAAACTGCATTCTAGTGCAGTTAAAAACAAACATAACGCCAAGAATTTTGAAAAAAACTTTGGAGAAATTTTTGTATTCCTAACCCTCGCAAAATGCCTCCAAATGATGTTTTTTCGGTGTTTTAGCTGCTCTAACGTACGTGGAATGTGTTTTTTTTTCCGGGAAACTCATTTTTGACAAAAAACATATTTTGACCAAAATTTGACTTTTTGCCTTGGGGGACCAAGGAAAGCCACTGATCTTCAGGATGCAATAGCTCGCTTCCTTTTTTTTCCACTTGCAGCAGAGATGTTGGAATCATCAGCAATTCTCCGGATCAAAACACGAACAGCTTCCTTGTCGGCCACTGTGATGCTAAGCATGCTGAAAGCTAGGTTGTGTGCAAAATGCAAAAAAACAGCATGCCTTCTAGTTTTGACCAGCACTTCCTCTTTCCTTTGACTACCAGATGAGCGTAGAAGAAAACACGAACAACTAACGTGTTGATGACAGCTGCACCCATGCCCAATCAATGAGTATTGCGCGCGCAGAAGAGACTTGGGACACATCATCAAAACAAGCGATTTTATAAAAGCAATACATACATTGATTGAAGTCCGGCCAAAAATTCGAGATTCTACCTTTTAAGGCTCAACAATTTTTCCGAATAAAAATACTGCCATGCGCCAATGCTGCCATGCGCTGATATTGTGGTGGGGTTATCCTACGCCAAAGTTTAACTCGCCAATCGATTGTTTCGCCAAAATGATTAATTCGCCAAACGATTAATTCGCCAAAAGACATTTCGCCGAACAGTTAACTCGCCAATCGATTGTTTCGCCAAAATAAATTTCGCCAAACGATTAACTCGCCATTTTTTTCTCGCCAAACGATTATCTCACCAAAATTAATCTCACCAAACGATGACTTCACCGGAAAGTAAATAACCAGATGGGGTTTTTTTTCACACAAATGGCCCAGAAAAAAGATAATCAAATCTAAAAGTAAACTATTTTTTCCTACCCAAAATTGCATAGCAAAACTGGTTTGTTAGGGCCAAAATGTCGATTTTTCCCACCAAAGTAGGTATTACCTGAGTAGGTGGATATCAATCCATATGACCTGATTTTTTTTTGTTAAATTTCAAGACAAATCATCTTGTCTGATCTAGTTAGAAACCTAGATGGTGTGATTGTTTACAGAGTGATTTTTTAACGTACCTTGCTTTACGTTCCTAATCTTCACGTGCCTTACATACAGTTGAAGCACTTCAGGTACGATATCTTCACGTACCTAAATCAACCCGAACTATAGGAATAAAAGAAACAACAATAAATCAGCATTGGAGTTTATTTGACACATAAAGTGGTAGAACAACAGCAAAAACAATAACAAGTAACATGGACAGACATTGTAAATAATCGCTAATCTTCATACCCTTATACATCTGACTCATTTGGATCCTCATCATTTTTATTTTCACCGATAACGGCCCTTCTGTTCTCACCGGCGACACGTTCGGCTTGCCGATCTCGTTTTCCTTTCTTTCTTCGAGTGTGCACAGCCCAGACTGCCCGAGTGATGTTGAGTCGGGGCCACACGAGTCGGATCGAAAGAACGAATCTCACCCACTAGCAATTCTTTAAGAGACGCCGATGATCCCTTGAAGTCTCAGTTCTTTTGGAGTCCAACCACTTGATAACACCTCTTTGCTCTGCTGGAATCGAGTAAAAGCCTTCTCTTGTTTGATTTACGTGATCATCATAGTTTTCCTCTTCTACGTCACTGCTCAGTGCGTCCCAGTCAATGTCCATAGCGATTAGAGCTCTAAAAATTAGAAATAAAGCGACAGACAATTGAGATTGAAAATGAGTGCAAAATAAGAAAAAGTGCAAAATGGTTTATAATCATGTGACGGAAGTAAAATGGGGAGTTAACGGTTTGGCGACAAAGAACATGGTCAGTTGATTGATTGGCCAGAAGAAATTTGGCAAATTGGTAAGCAAAATTTTTCTGCACGAAGTAATTTCAGCTTAAATTTTCGTTAACAAAATATAATTTAGCTCAATGCCAGACTATTTTATTACATCGCACCTTGCTCAGGACAAACAACAGAAACATTCAATACGAGAAACTTAGCAACGGGAGGTTTTTGTTGAGAAAAATGAGCATTTCCGCTTTTTCCGGCTTCAGATTGGATCTTCGGTAGTCATAGATATCTCTTGCCACTGAAAAAAGTTGTTCGCTCGATTAGCTAGTTGCAAGAGGCGATAGATAGCGCTGCGCAATTTTAGCCAAGATAGCATAACTTTTCTCATTGTCCTAATAAATGATACACATGAGACTCTAAAGCAAAAGCAATATCAAATAAATTTACCTTCCAGTACTGTAATGGGTCAGCCTCTGGATCGATGCACTTCTGTTTGGTGTATGACTTCAAATCTATCATTGCACTGCTGACCTGCTCATCATTGAATCCTTCCTAATCTACAAACAAATGACTTAGCTGTCCGAAAAACGAAGTAGTGCGCTTGGGTGGAGGCGACCTGACCTCTGAAAACGTTGGATTTAATAGGGATCTATCAAAATGACCTTCACCGCATTCGAAAATGTTCCCTCTGTCATCCACTTCCTCCTGAATCCATTTTGCTACATTAGTATGTAAGTATAGTAAGTATAATAGGCGTATAAACTGTTGCACATGGATAAATTACAGATCTTAAACACGCAATGGCGTCGCAGGCAAAAACTTTTTGACTCAAAATGCAACAATTTAACAAATAATAGTATATTTTTTGTTCATGAACGATACATCGTTACGATGTACGATGTTGGGCCGAAAAACGATGCGATGTACGATGTTTCAAAAATCGACCAACGATGTAACGATGCGATGTTTTTGACCAAAATCGGGACCGATGTAACGATGTTAACGATGCGATGTATCGATCGTGACGGTCTCTAATGTGAACGATCACAAACTTATTTTTATCATAAATTTCAAAATCATTCACATAAAATTGTCATTTTTGTTGCCTTAATTTACAATATTCTGAATAGTCAAATGTTAAAACCTGAAAATAAATTCGGTGAGAAGCCACATGTGGCTTCAAAACATGGCAAAAATTAGAAGCCACATTTTGTGGCTTCATGTGGCTCGAAATGTGGCTCGTCATTTTCGAAAAACCCATGTAGCTTAGATGTGGCCCGTATAGCCACATATTGCCAACCCTGCTTGAAAGTCATTTATTAGATAGATTTCAATGACTTCTTTGAATGTTTTAGAGATAAACAATCGCACAACCGCGCGGTTAACCGCACTTAAATTTTATAAATAACCGCAACCGCATTTGATTTTCCCCAAAAAGTCGCAACCGCATAACCGCTTTTTGGGAAATCATCATCTCTAGAGTCAATTGAAAAATAAAAGCACCCCCCTGTAAAGCCTTGCGTACAACGGTCGCGTTTGGCTGTAGCTGTCGCGTTTGGCTGTCGCGTTTTGGTGCGTACAATGACAGGCTAAACGCGACAGTCAGACGCGGCAATCAGACGCGACAGCCAAACGCGACAGTCACATTGTGCGTACAATGACAGGCTAAACGCGACAGTCAGACGCGGCAATCAGACGCGACAGCCAAACGCGACAGTCACATTGTGCGTACAATGACAGGCTAAACGCGACAGTCAGACGCGGCAATCAGACGCGACAGCCAAACGCGACAGTCACATTGTGCGTACAATGACAGGCTAAACGCGACAGTCAGACGCGGCAATCAGACGCGACAGCCAAACGCGACAGTCACATTGTGCGTACAATGACAGGCTAAACGCGACAGTCAGACGCGGCAATCAGACGCGACAGCCAGACGCGACAGTCACACTTTCAAAAATATTTGAACAAAATGGCGCGTTTACAGTTCCGCTTCATGTTCGCGGACCCCAAAACTACGCTATTTTTCTCTATCAATTTCCCGCATTTCCCGCATTAATCCTTTTGACAATTCCTGTAATTTTTGACAACACTCATTTGTTGTTTGGACGTCTGTTTGGGTACGTTGTTTGACTATTCTCTCATTTCTCTTTGTTTTTTTGTAGCTATCTTCGAAAACAAACGCTAAAACATGGTGCCAGGTCTGCCTAGTGCAAAGCAAGTGAATTATTTCCGAAGCCAATTTGGTGCGGTGGTGCATGCCAGGGTGAGAGCTCAAGTCCACGGGTCGCAGCTTGCCTTTGCTTGGCGATGGCTTCAACAACAGTAAGAGAGAGATTTGCATATTGTATTTCTTACCACATAATAAATTTAGTCTGCTCGAGATGGGGATCGACCGTGAAGACGTTGTCCCTTCTGGCCTTGCTCACGCAGGTCGGGATGGGAATCTATCAAGTGAGCAAATCCGTGCATATATCGAACAGGCGCTCGCATTCCTGAAAGGTAAACTACTGTTGTTGTCTTAAATTAGTTTAGTTTAAATAGATGTTGCTCCGGCGATGAGAGCCTCTCTTTTCCGTGAGGCGGTAGCGTGGCGGAATTACGAACACGACCGAGCAATTGTGAGAGAGAATCGTATGTCGTGTTTTGTGTTCCCTGAGCAATTTTTATAATTTAGATGGGCGTAATCGCATGATGGATCAAGACGAGCACAGGCAGCGACCGGGCGGCCGAAACATACTGATCGAGCGTGTGACACAGCGCGAGCGTGAAAGGCGCCTCATAGCGGCTGCTATTGAACAAGCTAACATGGTAATCCCTAAAAATTTTTAGATGTTTAGTGGTGTAAACCTTTTTTCAGCATTTCGTCGATGTAGGCAATGACGGCATTCAAGTTCGTCTTCAAGAAGCTCCAGAAGGAAATGGCGGCATTGGTCTTCGTGAAAACGTTGCAGAAGGCGCTGACAGCGTGCAATCTATTGAGGACTTTCCAGAAGACAATGACAGCATTGTTGGTTTTTTATTTCATTTGTTTTTCGAAAACAAAGTTTTAGCAACGTCATGAAGAGACATTCCAGGTTCGTCGAGGTAGTGCCAGAGATGCGATATATGGAGACCAGCGCGTGCCAGAAGGCAGGACAGCTTCCGATGGACACAGCGATGAAAGCAATGAAAGCAACGAAAACCTTGGTGGCCAACACGTGGTAATTCATCGATTTGTACGTCCGCACTTAATGATTGTAGATATTTTTTCAGCATCCTCAAAATCCGCGTCGCATCCTCCGTCGTATGGAAACCGATTATGTTGGTCAGACTACTACTGTTCCGATTGATGAAGCTTGGCCTGAACTGTCTGAAGCCATGATGGATGTCGATTCAGAGGAAGGCTCTGATAGCAGCGAAGCCGAGATGGTTGTAGACTCAGACGAAGGCTCGGATAGCAGCGATTCCACGGACATCGCTTCAGGTAGACGACAATAATTATTAATTGTAGCCGATCGGGTGATCCTACACAGTTCAGATCAGGAAGACGATAATCACGATGCTGATGATGCTGATCAATACCGAGCCGTTGTAAGAGAAAATCGTATGTCGTCTTTTTGTGTTACCTAGGTAATTTTTATAATTTACTAGATGGTCGTCATCGCATGAGGGATCAAGACGAGCACAGGGCTCGACCGGACGGCCGAAACCTACTAATCGAACGTGTGACTCAGCGTGAGCGTGAAAGGTGCCTTATAGCTGCTGCTATTGAACAAGCTGAGATTGTAATCCCGAAAATTTTTACACGCTTAGTGATGTAAACCTTTTTTCAGCATCTGGTCGATGTAGGCAATGACGGCATTGAAGAAGTTCCAGAAGGAAATGACGGCATTGGACTTGTTGAAGACGTTGCAGAAGGCGATGACAGCATTCCAGCTGTTGAAGACTTTCCAGAAGGCAATCCAAAAGGCAATGACAGCATTGTTGGTTTTTTGTTTCATTTTTTATATTTTTTCGAAGACAAAATTTTAGCAGCGTCGTGGAGAAACATACCAGGTTGAAACCGAGTATGTTGGTCCGAGAACTACTGCTGTTCCGATTGATGAAGCTTGGTCTGAACTCAGTGAAGCCAATATGGATCCCGTGTCAGACGAAGGCTCTGAAAGCAGCGAAGCCAAGATGGATGTCGACTCAGAAGAAGGCTCTGATAGCAGCGATTCCACGGACATCGCTTCAGGTAGACGACAATAATTATTAATTGTAGCCGATCGGGTGATCCTACACAGTTCAGATCAGGAAGACGATAATCACGATGCTGATGATGCTGATCAATACCGAGCCGTTGTAAGAGAAAATCGTATGTCGTCTTTTTGTGTTACCTAGGTAATTTTTATAATTTACTAGATGGTCGTCATCGCATGAGGGATCAAGACGAGCACAGGGCTCGACCGGACGGCCGAAACCTACTAATCGAACGTGTGACTCAGCGTGAGCGTGAAAGGTGCCTTATAGCTGCTGCTATTGGACAAGCTGAGATTGTAATCCCGAAAATTTTTACACGCTTAGTGATGTAAACCTTTTTTCAGCATCTGGTCGATGTAGGCAATGACGGCATTGAAGAAGTTCCAGAAGGAAATGACGGCATTGGACTTGTTGAAGACGTTGCAGAAGGCGATGACAGCATTCCAGCTGTTGAAGACTTTCCAGAAGGCAATCCAAAAGGCAATGTCAGCATTGTTGGTTTTTTGTTTCATTTTTTATATTTTTTCGAAGACAAAATTTTAGCAGCGTCATGGAGAAACATACCAGGTTGAAACCGAGTATGTTGGTCCGAGAACTACTGCTGTTCCGATTGATGAAGCTTGGTCTGAACTCAGTGAAGCCAATATGGATCCCGTGTCAGACGAAGGCTCTGAAAGCAGCGAAGCCAAGATGGATGTCGACTCAGAAGAAGGCTCTGATAGCAGCGATTCCACGGACATCGCTTCAGGTAGACGACAATTATAATTATTAATTGTAGCCAATCCATCGGGTGATCCTCACAGTTTTCAGATCAGGAAGATGATGGCGATGATGGCGAAGGTCAAGCTGCTCAAGTCGATGATGTTGCAGGATGCGCGGAAACGCGGAACTGTTGATCAGTTATTTCAATGAACACGGGGCGGTTGAATGGCAAAGAAGAATGATTTAATTTTGTTTTGATCTTTTGTTGCTTTATTGTTGATGTTGGAATGAATAAAACGATTTGCTTCAATTTCTTATTGTACGCACACTGTGACTGTCGCTTCTGACTGTCGCGTTTGAGTGGCGCGTTTGGCTGTCATGCCTAGCCTTTTATTGTACGCACACTGTGACTATCGCGTTTGGCTGTAGCGTTTGGCTGTCGCGTTTAGCTGTTGCGTCTAGCCTTTCATTGTACGCACCTTCTGAAGCCACAGCCAAACGCGACCATTGTACGCAGGCCTTAATTAACAACCCCCCCCCTCTAATTAACGATCAAATCAACACGACTAGAGGTCGATCGGAAAATGAACGCCCCGGGGCGTTAATTACAGGAAATACGGTAAACTCCTAAACGACCATTTTTTTAAATTTTGGCTTTGGCGCCAAATTTTGCTAATGCACTAAAGTGCAGTTTTTGAGGGGCCCTGCCGTAAATTGATCTGGTAAATTGATCCTCTAATTTAGTTTGACATGAATATTTTTGATTATTATAATTTTTGCAAGGTTTTCATAATTGACATGTCATCTGACACTAACACTGACTAAATGACATCACACTGACAATGACACTGACATTTAATGCCAATGTCAATGTCATTTTAAATGTTTGTCAGGGTCAGTGTCAATGTCAGCTTAAAACTGACATGTCAGTTTAAATGTCAGTTTTAAACTGATACTGACATTGACACTGACGTAATGTTGACACTGACATGACATTTAAAATGACACTGACATTTAGTGTCAGGTTAGTGTCAGTGTCAGTTTTCATGTCAGATGTCATTGTCATTTTAGATGTCAGCCTGACGTCAGTGTCAATGTAAATTATGAAAACACTAAATTTTTGAAAAATTTTGCGTGAATTTAAGTTTTTTTAGTCTGAGCAACCAAACCAAGTGGTCGTCCACTTCGAGCATTTTTTTTACTTTTTCGGGTTCCAAAACCCGTTTTCTGGACTAATTCGGGCATGCTGAAGATGGTTTGATGGTGGTAAAATGCCGTTTTGTAGGGTATTTTTTGAGTTTTGGTAAAATCGAGTTTTGGTAAAATTAATTATTTCCCAATACTCAAAAAATACCATAGAACGGGTCACTTGGTTTCGAACTTGTAACCTTAAAAAATTGGAGGATCGATTTACCGCCGCCAGCTTTTTGCAGGTTGATTGAGGACTACAAACAGGCTGTATCCTCGATGTCTGAAAAGTTGTGGCGTCATTCCGAGCCAAGAAAACTATATTTTATTGGAGAGCTTCTTGGCGGGCAAAAGTTCTCACCTAAAATGGTAAATTAATCATAAGCCAACGATAGTAGGTTGAATTTTAAAACATTTGGTTCTAGGATCATTTGGTGTGCTTTATGGCTGGAACGTTAGCATTAGGACATCAAAATGGTATGCCACAGGCTCATCTGGAAATGGCTGAGGTATTTTTGTACCTGTTTTTTCCTGGTAAGTAAAGTCAAATTTCAGAAGCTTGCAGAAACATGCTTCGAGATGTACCGAACACCCACTGGCTTAGGGTACTTTTAGTTCGCTAAACCTCAAATATTTTGAGCAACTTTCATTTAGGCCTGAAATCGCATATTTTAACATGTTGCCTGGCGTAAAAGGGGACATAAACATTAAGGTAACCCTTTACAGAGGACCTTTATAAAAAATTTTGCGCTAAAAATTTCCGGCTCTATATGCGTTCGTGGGTCTAGAAAAAAAGATGCCCTAGTCCCCTGTTGATTTTTTTTGAAAAAATAAAAAAAAATTTGAAAATATATTTTTTTTAAATTTTTTTAGTCTTGGTCCCCCAAGCTGATTTTTTCGAAAAATTTTATTTATTTTTCTTTATTTATAAGGTAGGACCTTTACATTTGCTGTAAAAATATATATTTCTAACAAAAAAGTGCATTTGTATGCTTTTCACGAAATTTGGAAAAAAGGAAAATTTTCCGAAAGCCTGGGGGGACCAAGGCAAATTTTTTTTCTAGACCCGCGAACACATATAGAGCCAAATTTTCTCATTGAGATCTCATGAAATTTTGAAAATTTTTGGGAAAAATACGTAAAATCACTATTCAGCCATTGGATGCCCACTCTCTCCTCCGCCCTGAAGCCTTTGAGGCTTGGTTCTACTTGCACAGGTTTTTTTAAATTTTAAAAGCCTTAAATAGTCAGCTTTTTCAGAATAACCAGTGACAAAAAATATCAGGTGAATTTTTGTAATTTTGATTTTGTTAGATGTATAGTTTTATTTTAATTGTCAGGAGTGGGGCTGGATGGCTTTTGAGGGTAGTGTTGGTTTTCTATGTGCATACTTTTTTCATTTAAATCTTTGCTTACATTGCAGCAATCGAGAAATACGCCAAACTCGAAAGTGGCTATGCCTCTGTAAATAACGTTAAGAAGATTCCTGTCTCGCATCGGTTATATTTTAAGGCTCTAAGCTTTTCGGGCGCTACCGGAGTATATCCTCCCCCCCCAAATGAAATTTTTTTGAAAACTTTTTTTCAAAACACCATTTTAACCATTTTTAAGCATTTCCTATACGTTGAACACGATAAAAAGGTGTTTTCACCTACTTTTTCCTATAAAAAGTCAATTATTTTTAAATCCGATTTCTGTTTATTGTAACTTGGTAAATCAGATGTTGAAGGTACCTTGACCCCAAAAAGATGAAATTTGAACATAGTTTTGTTAACTGGGGCCTACCGCATAAAGAAACTCTGGTATGCATACATTTTTTATGCATCCAGAGTCACTTTCGAGTGATTTGTGTCTAAGGTATGTGGGTGTGCGCATCTCAACCCCAAGCCAACAGGGCTTGGCTGGTTAGAGATGCGCGCACTCACTTACCTTAGACATAATTCCGAGCAAGACTCTTGATAAAAAATGCATTTAGAGGCTCTTTTTGCCCAGCTCCAGTGACCAAAACATGGTAAAACAGACAAATGGTCGAAATTTCAAAATGCCCAAAACTCAATTTTTTATTGACCAGAACACAAAAATAATGTCTTTTTGAACTCCTGAGGTGATTTAAGGTTGATATAGGGTGTTTGGAAACACGTTAAAAAAATTCATTGGGGGGGAGTATACTCCGGTAGGGTCGCTTTTCTTTATAAATAGAACAATTATTACAGAGACATGATGGAGTCATTTTTCCTTTCCGAATCACTTAAAGTATGTCTAAAACAGATTAAAATTCTTTTTATTGATCGAAGCTGTTTTTCAGTATTTGTATTTGCTCATGGCTGATGACCAAAAAATGCTACCTCTGGATAAATACGTCTTCAACACCGAAGGTTAGCAAAATAAAATATAATAATTGCTATAAAACAATTTAGGTCATCCACTTCCCATATATGCCAGCTAGACAAACACCGTATTCTCTCTAATGAGCGCCCCCTCTCCAATAAGCGCTTCTCTTTAATAAGCGCTTCCTCTGAACAGTGGTCGAAAAATAAGCACCCCTCTCTAATAAGACATAATCTGTAAGAATGGACTACCCTCTCGAGATGCCTGGCAATTCCGGAATTTTTTTACTACTTTTTTGCCTATCTTGTAGCAAATTTCATGGGGAGTCCGAAATCGTTAAATTTTTTTCTTTCTATAAGAATTTTTTTGAGAACCATGCATTTTAAGAAAGTCAATTTTTGGGTACTCAACTTTTTGACTTATAAAGTTCAAATGGCTCTAGCTCATTTTTTTCTAGAATGAACCTTAACCACATGATAGCTCATTGTACCCCTTAGAAATTGCTCTTTCAAATGGATACAGTTAGGGTGGGGAACTCCGAATATTAGGGCGAATATTCGCGAATATTTGGGAGCAATGATCGCAGTGCGAACATTCAAACAGCTGTATTATTGACTAAGAGTTGACTGTATTGTGATGGTTGACTGTATTGTTGACTGAGAGTTTACTGCATTGGGATAGTTGACTGTAGCACAGTTTGCAAAAGTAGTAAGACAATATTCGCGAATATTCCGAATATTCGCGCGATTATCCCCATTCTAGATACAGTTCTTTGCGGTTGACTATGAAAAATATTGGACAACTGCGCGAAAGTTTGAAAAATTTACACTTTGCCAAATTTTCAAAATGCCGTTTTTCTCCACTTTTTCGTAAGCCGTTAAAAAAGGTTCTTAAAAACCTTTAAAAAAGAAAAAGAAAATATTTCTAAACCAAAGTAATATATGCTTGTTTTGGTACATGTGTTTCGATGAAGTGTGGGGGAGCCTAATACAAAAATGTCTTGATTTGCGAATTTAAATATTCAACGCTGACAAGTTGAAAAATAGCTGCCCCCTTCCCAATAAGCGCCTCCTCTCTAATTACCGCCCCCTCCGGACAAAGGGTTTAAAAATAAGCGCCCTGAGGCGCTCATTAGAGAGAATACAATAAGTGCTTTCTACTCAACTCAGTGGTACAAACTCCTAAACTATTCTATTTTCCAAAGTACTGATTCGTGTGTTCTATGAATGTTGTCCTCCCGTGTGTCTTTCCTACTTTTTTATTGATAACTGACGTGGATATTTACTTGTGTGGTTCTCTCTTGTCATTCTGCAAAACAGTCGGGTATAGCAGCAGTTTTACATAATAAGCTGCTATATGGGTACTCCTCCTATTGCATAGTATTCAGCCAGCATAATAAACAGTCATTCTACTACTCTTGCTTATTACTGTACTCCTCTTCTGTTTTATTATATGGGGCATGATAATAAATATAATATGATCTTGCAAAGGTAAATAATAAACACTTTTTGGTGTGAAAGTCTTATCCATCATAATACATGGCGTAGTAGTCATTTTCTTTCCTGAAGTTTTTTCTTGTAGTTGGGATGGGAGTGGTTGTTGTGATCAGTGGTTTGTGGGAAATATGTTTGAGCGTTGTAGACCTGGATATTTTAGTGGCTTGAGTAGCTGAGGTGGTTACGTTGTTCTCAATTTCCTGAAATGGATTTTATTTGCTTACATGCTCTTATTTAAAATTATTATGACTATTTAAAAAAAGTAAATACATTGATTGGAGTAAAATACACCCGAAAATTTCGTTTCCACCTAAGGTCCGACACTTTATTTAACCTTATTTTATGGCATGTGTACCATGAAAAGAAGAAGGGCCATATGTACTAAACTATGCGTTTTGTGCAGAATTTCACGCTGAACACGGCGGCTGAAAAAATCGAAAACAGGAGGGATTCGAACAGGTAAAACAGCTTCTGAAGTTGTATATCAAACTTCTTTAACTCTCTTCACATTTTAGCAAATCCCTTCGGTTATCCAACATTTGCGCGCCAAGATACATTTGCGCGCCAAAATACATTTTCATACCTTCACTTCATTTTAACCCCCTTGAATAAACCATCAGCCCAGTAAATTTTCTACCTTATAGGTAGGTTAGCTAGATGGATAACCTCGATAAAAGGGTGTAAATAAGCTGGTTCAAAAAAAACACGCTGGTTCAAATTTTTAAAAGTTAGCAGTGCTGAATGTTCCCTCATCTGTTGGCTTATATTAGTTTTTGTGTGTTCGAAAAACTTTATAGTGTAAAAACAACCAGGACCGTGAAGTGCCACGTAAAAAAGTATGTTGTCCCTGCTGTTGGTAGGTGGAGTTCTAAGTTTTCTATTTGACACCGACGCTAAAGAAATCAAATAGAAAAGGGCTAGCCAAAAAGCATAATACCTGAATGTTAGAGGCGCTACGTCGACAATCGTGCGGTTTCGTTGCTTACAAAACGCTTATAGCACCAAAAGCTGATTTCGCCCGTCCACCACAGAAGACTTTCAAGCAACGCCAATATTGAATCGTTTGACGAGTATTTGGTTTGTCATGCTTCATTTCATAACCATCACAAATGACCAAAAGCTTCATCTTGCTTGAATCAGATGTCATCTTTAAAAACAATAAGTACGATAAAAAATAAAATTTTGACGTAAAAAATTTGAGCCAGCTTAATTAAAGCTTCAATTCGACATTTCCACCTTTTTATCCAATATATTCCGCTGATTCACTTCGTGGTTAAATCACTAATTACGTAACCCAATTGCATGACTGAGCTTGTCTAGGGGGTTAAAATGAAGTTCGGATATGAAAATGTATTTTGGCGCGCAAATGTAGGCGCGCAAATGTCGTGGCGAATAACCAATCCCTTCAATTCTGACACTGGATTCATGCTTAGCGCAGCCGATTTGTTTTTGATACTGCTTTTGAAACATCAAAGTCATTGTCAAATTTCAAATTCCGCCAAAGACAATAAACATTCAAATAATAAATTTCGAGTTTTTTTGGACAAACTTTTTTTTGCAACTGATTCACGTCTTTTTGCAGCTGATCCACAGGGGGAACCAAGAACTTTCAATTTTTTTTCCGAAAATGGTCAAATACTTTTTCTACGGTGTTTTTACCATGTTTTGAGCATTTTTGTAAAAAATTGCATTGGGGGAGCAAGGTGACCCTAAAATTTTTAGCACCTAAAATGTGACCTTGGTCCCCCAAGGCATATTTTACCAAAAATATATTTTTTGCTGAAATGCTCAAAACATGGTAAAAACACCGTAGAAAATGTATTAGACTATTATTGGAAAAAAAATTTGAAAGTGCTTAGTCACCCCTGTGAATCAGCTGCAAGAAACGTAAATCAGCTGCAAAAAAAGGTTCGCTAAAAAAAACTCGAAATTCATTATTTGAATGTTTATTGTCTTGAGCGGAATTTGAAATTCGATTGTGATTTTGATGTTTCGAAAGCAGTTTCACAAGTAAATCGACTGCGGTAAGCACGAATCCAGTGTCAGAATTGAGGATTTGCTAAAATGTGAAGAGAGTTAAAGAAGTTCGAGATACAACTTCAGAAGCTGTTTTACCTGTTCGAATCCCTCCTGTTTCCGATTTTTTTTCAGTCATCGTCTTTAGCGTGAAATTCCGCACAAAACGCATAGTTTAGTACACATGACCTTTCTCGTGTTAAGGTCTTTTGTTAATTCTGATCCGATAGTCTAGTCCGAAATATCCCAATTATTCCGATTTTGCAGATCGTTTTTCAGAAACACGATAATTTTGTCATTAGGACCGGCATCACACGATATGACATACAGTCGAACCTGGCTATAACATAACTCGATATAGCATAAAACTCGTTATAACATACCGTATTCACTCTATTAACTCCCCATCCTCTGATAACTCCCCACCCTCTAATAAATCTCCAGCGCAGGCGCATTCTGGTTGCCTTTTTTTAGTGAACTCTTTTTTAGCGTCATTTGTCATCCAAATGGTGTAGTACTGACGAATCTTTTCTTTCAGTGGCTTGCTTCAACTCACGTCAGGTGCCTGAAACAGAAAACACAATCAAGAGATTAAAACAACAGACAAACACCAGCCTGTATGAATTTGGTGGGGATATAGACTAGGGTTGCGGAGCTGCGGTATACCGCTACCGCAAATACCGCAGCACTGCGCAAAATTAGTGGCAAAAATACCGCAGCTTATACCGCAGCAAGATATTTTCAAATACCGCAATACCGCAGCAACTCCTTGCGGTATTAGCGGCATTTCGGATTCACGTTTCAATTTGAAACTTTCTAAAACTGCCGCCATTTTCATTTCACATCCGCATATGTTTGTTGCACATTTACACATCTCGTCCTTATGTTCTATTCATTCCAGCTCTTTACAAGATGTCTCTACTCTGGTCTATCAAGCTCAACGATAGCGTAGGCGGTCCACTTTTCACGAAAATCTCATCCACAGAAGCTCGATGCAATGCGTGCGACCCACCAAAGATGCTCATACTAAGCTACCGAAGTCTCCAGGATTTGAAGGCCCATCTCTCCTCCTATGCCGAATATACAAAGAAGCTTGCCGAGCTGGAGTCCAAGAATCAGGAGCAAGTAATAGCGCAGAGAAAAACGATGGATACACATTTCGGAAAGTCACAAGGTAACTTTCGATCAAAGTTGAATATCATTTGATGATCATCATTTAGGAGGAATCTCAACGTTGGATCGGAAAATTGTGAACCTACTTGCCGACAATAATCTTCGGTTTCTTATCGTTGAGTCGGCAACCTTCAAGGCTCTTCTTTCGCCCATGGATAGAAGCATTCTCAAAGGTATGGAATAGATTCAGAATCCGGTAAAAATTTAAAAGTTCCAAATCCTTTTAGGTCGGGAGCACTACAGTGAATGGGCAATGCCTCGCGTCTACCAAGCAGTTCGAGCTCAATGGGATGATGAATGGGAGCTACTGCTACATTTGTTGAAAATAGGTTGATGATTCCAGCTGTCTCATGACCATTTAGTATGTGCTTGCTAATACCGCAATACCGCGCGGTATACCGCAGCATCAATTCGGGAAATACCGCATACCGCTACCGCACTTGGCTTTATGAAAAAATACCGCAGCAGAGTACCGCAGCATACCTGTCTCCGCATCCCTAATATAGACTGCTTCCACTCCGAGCTCTTTGAGGACTTCCTTGGAGACTGAAAAATTTCAAACGACAATTTTGTTAAAAAATAACTAGTGTTAACGCAACAAAATCCAACGCTTTACCCACTGCGCCATGAAATTTTGAGAAAACTCACCTACTGCCCATTTTGAAAGGCCGTGCATGGGGAGTTAATAGAGTGAATACGTTAACTTTTTTATTTGGTTGGTCTGATTATAAAATAAGTCAAACTGACCCTCGATATAACATATTTCGCTACAACGTAAACTCGCTACAACTTGTTTTTTCCTTTCCCAGCTCTGATTGATTCTCGCTGTAACATAAATTTCTAAATCTACCCTATATTCAGATGTCCTGACCTGAGTCCTGAGGACTATTACTTGATTTTTATCCTTTGTTTATCCTCAATCAGGATGTCTGATAATCATAACCTTAGCTGAGTACCTCCACATCGGTAGCACCACTGGGGTACCACCACTTGAGTATTCCCGCTGCTCACCTTCGGGCACCAACTTTCAAATTTTCAGCACCAGGCACCGCACCGGCACCGGTGCGGCCGGTGCCGGTGCCATTTACAGCACTGATCGAGAGTTGCGGGTCTAAATGACAAAATTATCGTTTTTCCCAGAAACGATCGGCGAAAATCGGAATCCTTCCAGGCTGCCGGTTTTGGCAAAAAAGTTCAAAAATAGAGTTACCGTATTTGCTCTAATAACTCACCCGGGTGAGTTATTTTTTGAATCGCTGAAAATTGGAAAAATTTGAGGTCGATCTCCAGATTTTTGGGTGAAAATCTTAAATTTAAAAAGTGGAGCTCGTGGGAGTTAAGAAAACGCAATAAACAGCTTTGGTGAGTTATTAGAGGAAATAAAAGGGGGGACGAACTATTTGGGTGGATGCTATATCGAGCGTCGATTGTAGCTACAGTTGTTCTGATGTCAGTCATTTCAGTCATCTTAGAAAATTAAAATCTCACTTGATAGAACCTCTGCCTTACAGAAGGTGATTTAGTGAGCATAACAGGCCTAACTACTATGTTAGACGTTATTGTTCTCCTGCTTGTAGCATTGTCTCCAAAGTTCGGCACGTGATTAGCTTTTTCCAAAGTTGATACAACTTCCTGTTTTTCCACAACCACTGACTCAAACTCTTCTGGTACACTGTCTATAGATTCTGCTATTTCTGGCATTGTATGTGAAGGTAGTACTGCTAAAGAAGTATTTGTCTTCTTGTGTGCCTTAGCTGGCTCCACCTGCCTTTCCACTTCCTCTCCAGTTGTGTCTACGGATGAATAGTAGTCGGGGGAGTCAACACTTTCAGCTATTTCCGGCAGTTCCACCTTACTCTCTTTGTCCACTTCAGCCGGTAGTTCATCCACCAGATGGGAGAAGTCCACACCCAAGTCTCCATCCCCAGATTTGACTTCTCCTAATGATTTCGAGTCAACTGTGGAAGCAGACTTAGCCTTTGATTTGGGTGATCCACCAGCTCCGCCTAGCAGTTCTTGGCTGTTGCTTTTGCTGGTGAAATTTTCAATGAGTTCTGGGTTAGCTAGAAGATCTCCAATAATATCCCATCCTTTGGGGTCATGAATCAAAGACAGAGCTGTCTGTAAAAAAATTATTAAATCACCTTTGGTAAAGCTGAAAACATCACAGCTTCAAAATTTATATATAGGCTACAGTCTTTTATATGCTTATAATTATAGAAATTCCAAAAATCCTTACTCTTTAATTATAGAAAAAATCTAATGCTCGAGAGTTACCATAAATGTAAATTTTCCCGAAAAACCCTGAAAGTTAAATGTGATAGGTCTAAAATTTACAAGTTGTATAAGCCATCAAAAATATTTGTTTTTAGATGAAACATAAGAAAAATTCTTACATGTAATCTTGCCCGTGTTACGTTCTACAAACAACAAAAGAATATCAAACCTGGAAGTTGGAGAACAGCTCGCTTTTTCTAAACTCATCTACAGCCTTGTAGATGTCACCACAACTAAATAAGACTATAAATACGTCTTTCTTTATAAAATTGATGTTATCGGGATATTACTTTAGCCTATTACAAATCCCAATAAACGGTAGCTCTGGCAGTGGTTCATCGAAATTGCCGGTATGAGACTTGGATAAAAGGCTATCAAGAATTTTGGAAAAGTCAGTAGATGGTTCTGAAAGTTACATTCAACAAAAATATATTAAAATATTATGCTTGAGTAAGCCTGCCAATGTAAAGAACCTACCAGTGGGGAGATCAGCTTGTGATTTTCCTGTCTTTTCCACCGACTCCTTTCGTTTGTCATTGACCACATTGAATATTTCCGTAAGCAAGCCACTTGGTCCAAAAAGCGTCTTTTTCCAAACATTTTCATCAGCTGTAATTTATTTGATTGAAACAAGAATATAAATTCACTGATCAATTATACGAGCAAATGCGTCTAAATTGAAAGAACTAAGTCCAAAATCCGGTGCTTGCTGAACTGTTGGTTGGTCATGCTGGAGCTGTTGTGACTGAATTATTATATTATTTATTTTGTTGCACTAGTTGTCAGCTTACATGTTGTTTACTATTGTTTGCTACCCTTTGTTTCGTTAACTGTGCTGGCTGTTGACCAGCATTGGGCTTCTGCAATGCATTCATCACTGACTGTACAATGCCACTCTTCTCCAGTGCTCGCATAAATCCATTATTAGGTGAGCTTGCTGAAAATCAATTAATCATTAAGCTGCTATTTATTCGTTTTTTCTCAAGGTCTTTTTAGTTGAGCAATGATGAGAGGGAGAAGCGGTTTGTGAATCATTTTCTTAGTGATTGCATAACCTTTTTAGGGTCTTCTGCAGCAACCTAATAAAATGTTACGCAGATAAAGTTTTTACACAGATAAGACGTGTCGTTGTAATGGCACTTCATAGCGTGAACACTCACTCTGAGCTTGATGTTTCCATTTATTTGCAGTAGAAGGTGGGAAAGAAGGTCGCTCTAATAAGCCGGCATGCCGGGTTATTTTTTCGGTCACCCTCTAGGGGGTGCCGGGTTATTAGAGAGTGCCGAGTTATTTCTTGGGTCATCCTTTTTTGGGGCAAATGTACTTTTTTGTGAGCAAATTTTACTTCTGCCTGATTTTATTTAAATTTCTGATGGCACACCACCATGTTGCCCTACGACTCTAGTTTCTAACGAGGTATCGTTTATTGCAACATCGTTGCTAAATGTACACAAAAAAGTAAAAGTATGAAGCAAATGGGAAAAATTAATTGATTCATACTTTTCCCTTATTCTGCTACATTTCGAAAAGGTGTTGTAATAAATGGTACCTTGCTAGAAACGAGAATCGAAGGGCTACATGATGGTGTTATTACTTTGAAAAAAAGGATAAGAAAATTTGATGAAATCAGGCAAAATGAAAATGTTTCCTAAAAAAGCATATTTGCCCCCAAAAAAAGATAACTCATATTATTTTAATATGAGTTAGTTATTTGTGAGATAGCAACAAAGAATAAAAAATTACGAAAAAACATTTTTTTTATTTAGAATAACAAAAGTAGGCTGTGAGAATAACATAAATTCAAACAGCAAAATCAACACTGTCATCAATTAAAAAAATGATTTTTAGAATTTTTGTTAAAAATTTAATTATGGTGTAGGTTATGGTTATAATTATGGTGTGGGGTGCCGAGTTATTAGTAAGTGCCGGGTTATTTTTTCAATCCCTCTCTAGGGCGCCAGGTTATTAGAGAGGGATGGGTTAATGAAGAGTGCCGGCATATTAGAGAGAGTAAGGTACCTTTATTCTATTTGGTATTCCTCTTTTACCCCTGGTATTACCTCTTTATAGAAGAAGGATGTGCGGATTATCTAATTAGGGCTTAGAAGATAATCAATCTTGGAATGAAAACAAATTGAACTACCAGCAAAAATTTGTCTCACAAAAATCACTCTAATGGATAAGATTTTAAAAGTCAGTTAACCCTGTGATGTTCCTGGATAATGCACCTCAATTTCAATGTGCACATTTAGGAATTTACCCTACTTATCCGATTCCTCTAGCCAAATAGCAAGTGACTTTTTGTGTAGTATTGCTGACTTTTCGGTTACATAGAACCCGAAAATGCAATTCAAGCAGATGTTTCACTTTATTCACTGAACTTGAATAAAATATGCCAACTATTACAGTCCACTCCGATTTAACATAACCTTGATTCAACGAACTTTTTTCAATGTCTATTTGACCAGCGATTCAATGAAATGACTTTTGTTTTGTTCGGTCCTCAAGGGTTCGTCAAATCAAGATTGAACTGTATTGCAAAAAAAGTAGTATCAAAATGATTGCTGAACTCGAGCATTATGATATCTATCTACCTGATTGGTCTATATCCGACAGGTCCTCTGCTGCTGGTTCAGCCCTACTGATAGTGTATTGCAATCCATTGCTCTTGTCCTTATCTCTGGGTACATTCAATTTCTGACTAGGTGCTGCATCACAAAAGGCTATACAAAATGTAAAAAGAATAATCAAGGAGGCTCTTGATCCCCAAACTGCTGCATTCACAGGCATTTAGCTATATATCCCATTCACAAATCGATTGTTTTGAAAACCTACAACAATAGCAGCATTAGCAATGTAAAGCAACAGGGCAATTCTCAAAAACAACAAGAAGACAGTTTTCCCTCCTCCTCCTTGAGGATGTGATTTTGGTGGTGGGAGAGAAATATCCTTGTGTGTCTCACAAGGCTTCTAACACACTTTCTTCTTTACCCACCTTGGGTTTTCGGGGAAATAACCAGTTATGGTGTGCTGTGAATGAGCAATAGGAGCAGATATTCATGGTTATGGCTAAGGCTTTTTCTTTCCTCCACTTCTTATTTTTATTTTGGGTTTGTGACGAAAATATTTGGTCATCTTCTTGCCTCCTCTGTCTGCTGCTGCTCTTTCAAGGCCGATTTTTTGCTTTTGGTCTTGGATGACAGCAATTTGTTATGCTTTTATGAATCACTGAGCATTTTTAAATCTTATTGCAAGACAATTTGAAACGTAGAGGTTGTTTGGTTTGCAATATTAAGAAGAAAACTGGAATGAATACTCCTGCGAAACGATCAATTAGATTGAATTTTATAAATTGTTGGTTTTTTACAAAACTACATGTATCAAGCTTTAAAATGTATGATCTTGATCAGAATGAGCAAAAACAACAAAAATTGTGTGAATTGGATTTGAAACTGTTTTTACTTGTCAAGTGCTTGATCTCACTTCCATATAATTTTTAATTTTACGGCTAATGGTGATATTCCTGTGTTTACACTATGTCCACAATGACGTGGCAAAAGTCGCAGTTGCAGTGTATCCTCAATGACGCTGAAAAGTAATGTGACACAATATGACTGCGACTGTCGGTGTGTCCTCGATAGCGAGCGAAACACACATTATGACCTTCCTGTGTTATGACCTTCCTCAGCCTAACCTGCGCTTAACAAAAAATAATATAATATGTGCTCTGCAAAATCAGTAAAATCAAAAATTTGCCCCAGCGCCAGCACTGGGTTGAAAATTTTGTTTTTGCTGCACATTTTACAAAAAATGTGTATTTTTATTGACAGTATAGTGTTTAATAATTGTTACAGTAAATTTAAAAAGTCTAAAAGTTTTGAAGTCGATTACAGGATTTTTGGATGCTAAAAAAAGGAATCGTTTGAGCTCGTGGTAATTTTACACAAAAATCTTTCTCTAGGCTGAGAAATGGGTCCATATGAAGAGGAATTACTAGAGGGTGGGAATATATTAGAGGGTGGTAAGTTAATAAAGTTAATATGGTAATCCATATTGGTTTTAAAAAAGTTATGTAACCAATTTTATATCATATGACGCCTGGGTTATATTTAATAAAATAGTAAACTACAAAATCAAGCAAAACTAATAAAAGAAAGCAAAAAATTGAAAGAAAATACTGCATGAAAATTGAAATACTTTTGCTTAAATTAAGAAAAATTGATTTTTTCTAATATTGGGCAGTTAAATTTCGAAAACAGCGCCGGAGCCATAGCCGGGTCAAAAATTATAAGCGCCGGTGCCGACCAAAATTTTTCATTGGGCCCGAAACAGTGCCGTCCCGGCACTGTTTTTGCCGGGGCAGCGCCGGCGCCGGAACAGCACTTGATAAATTTCGATGTGTATGATTAACTGCAGTTTAAAAATGAGGATTTTTTTTATCATTTCTGACACCCCATTTTCGAATATTTTATTTGTGAGAGTTGTTTGCAAAGTTGACCCTAGTATAAAATACCTCCTCCCCATTTAAATGTTTCCTTATAAAACCACAGTAAAAAGTACCCAAATATTAGTCCCATACCCGGGAAAAAGTGCGTAAGACATTTGTTAGTCCCGGCTAACATACTCTGGCCTGCCTCTAATCCTAAAAAAGGGTAGTTACAGCGATTAGGATGGGGGATGGATCAGGCGTGCAGTTATTCTATGCTATCGCCGCAAAGCTTAATTTTTTCACTTTTAGCTTAGTATCAATGCTGTAAATTTACAAGAATTTGTGACCACAAATAAAAAAACCCGTTTATTTATAGGAACTATTACACAAACAAACATCTGCAAAAGAGTATCCACAGACATATCGTAATCAACTGGCACATCTGCCAAACAGATTTTACAACAAATAAATTTGCCAAATTCATCATTATACAGACAACAATATTTATTCTGTATTTATTAAAAAGATAAAATTTTTATCTAGGAAGAGCAATTTTCGACAATGTTTAATTTCGCATTTTTCGTGTAACGGAATTAAAGGACCATGCTCGCGGTGGTCTGGTGGGTACCCACCAATTCAAAAAAATTCTTATCGTTGGATTTCCGCACGAATTTTTTCATTGGGTTTCTAACAAAACTAAACCTAAAATTAAATTCTAGGCCTTGTGTTGTTAGAGCCAAGTTGAAAAATCCGTACAGAAGTTCAGTGATTAGGAAATTTCTTTGCATTGGCGGGGAAAATTGTTGAAGGCGTGAGCATGCCCCTTTGAGCAGCCAAAGAGTTAATTTTTCAACCCCCATCTTTGGTCGGTTATCAGAGCATATACAGTTGAACTCGATATAACGATCGCCCTGGGGACTGTCAACAGGTGGTCATTATATCGAGCTTGGACTGTTTACTTTAGAATTTGAATTACTTCAAAAAAAAAGTTATAAACATTGAAGCGGCATAGAAAATACTTTTTTCTTATTCGCATGTCTTATTTTCTGTGATGCCTTGATTTTCAGGGCTTTTAAAAAATTGCAATTCTATTATTGATGTTGCTAGTTTTGTTCACATCGGAACACTGGACTGTTGGCAAAATATGTCTCCAAAACATTATTCAAACAATACATATTATGTACATTTTGTTTTTTTTGAGGAATATCTTTGAGACCCTTTTAGATTTGGACCCTGAAGTAATTTTTTGAGGTGGAAATCTCCGAAAACTTTTTTTTTTAAATTATTACACAAGAGCATCGGCATTTAAATGTCACTTATTAGCACATTTAAAACCAGCTAAAACCCGACTCTTTGAAAGAGTCTTCACCCCAAATACTGAAAGCAATTCATTTTTGTAAATCCGCCAGGTTTTCCAGCCTTATTGGCGCTTTTCCCATCATCTCCTTTTCTAGAACTGTTCCTGACAGTCTCCTGCGTAGGCTCAACCAGATCATAGTAGTCACCTCCAGATCCTGCTGCCCTCTTTTGCCTGCCATAATCACAGTCACTACACTCCACATCGTAGTCTTCAGCTTCAGGAATAGAAGACCTAGCTCTAGGCACCCTTTCCTTGGCTGTTTGAGTGGAGTATGGTCTAGAAATGGTGGTTGGACTGGGCAATTGGACCAAAGCAGGAGCACTAGCTCTAGGAGCGGTTGTACCTACTCCCCTTTTAGGTGGTCTCCTCATAGTCGGCTCCTCATAGGTAACCACTTTGGGTGAAGTGGTGTAGATTTGTTTGGAAGCAGGCTCTAGATCAGCATTTCTGTGGGTAGACCAGGTTCTGGAGCCACCTAGTGCTAGTTGATTAACTGGTTGGATGGGTCGGAGAGGTGGTGGAGGGTCTGGCATGTCGTTGAGGGGCTGGCTGAGCAAAGACTCTACAGAGGGAGTTTGCTGCAAATGGGCTTTAGGGGGTGGAGACGGGGGTTTAACTGCATCTTCTGGATTAAGTTGTGAGTCCTGTGAGTGAGAAGCTGGCTTTTCTATGGTGCCCATGAAACGGTCTATCAGTTGGAAGCCACGAGAGAATAGGCGACATTGCTCGGAGGAGAGTCCTTGCTCTTGACACACTGTGTGGATGGCTTCTGGGTTGCTGAAAAATAGTAACACACGTTTTAGACCAATATGCACTCTGCTAAGGCTTAAATGGAAATCACCTGACCAAACAACGAATTTTCCCTATTATTTAATAAAAAAAATCCTGACTAAGTGGATTACCCGTATTGGCGGACCTGAACTAACCTTTTTTAATTACAGGGTTGCAAGTAAAAGTTTTTAGAAAAAAGGATATTCGGCTAAAAAAGTACATTGTTGTTATTTTTTAAAGGACTATGGTTTTTGTGCTCAGCGGCGTTCCCAAAATTTGAATTGGCTGGGGACAGTTCTCTTTTGTCTAGAACTGTACTCTTTGGAGTCGTTTAAAGTAACTCAAAAGAGTACAATGTGAGACAAAAGAGAACTGTCCCCAAGCAATTCAAATTCAAGACATGCCCCTGCGCGCAAAAAACCACGGTTCTTTAAAGCACCATGGTCACGCGTTCTAAATTGTTCCCCCTCCAATTCAAAAACACTTCCTAATCACTGAACTTCTGTACGGATTTTTCAACTTGGTTTCTAACAAAACAAAGCCTAGAATTTAATTTTAGGTTTAGTTTTGTTAGAAGCCCAATCGAAAAATTCGTGCGGAAATCCAACGATTAGGATTTTTTTTTGAATTGGCGAGGGACAATTTAGAACGCGTGAACCTGGTCTTTTAAGTAAAAATGTCACTTTATCCAGTGCTTATTGCCATTTTGAATCGAATTTTTTTTAAGTAAAATGTCAAAAATAAAAAAGGTTTGGAGTTCCGAAAAAAGGATAAATCTTTTTAAAAAATCCGTTTCGAAATCCTGCCTACCTGCTTATTGTCTTGCGGAATTTCTGATCTCCAATTAGTTGAGCAGCCAAATTTAAATTAGCAAAATTTTGGTCGTGTTTGAAGTTGTGAGCAGTACATGATATAAAACGGCAAATTTGAGAATTGCCTCTGCAAATTGGCACATCTCTCAAAGCAGAGTAAGTAGGTGCTCCTAGTATGGAGGATTCTCGGAGACCCAACGAGGGACTTTGTTGGTCTGCTGTGATCTAGAAAATAAAAATTTGATTTACTATAATTACATGTAAATTAACATAATACCCTTTTGGGGATCATTTGGTTGTTCTCGAGCAATGGCTGAGAGGTGTCAAAAATGGGTTGGACTATTTTTAAAGCAGTATGTATAAGGTCATCTAGTGAGACTTGTCTTTTGTGAATAGTTGTTGGAGACCCAGAAACACTACTCCACTCAACTAACTGCCACATAAGCAGCAATCCAATGGGGATGTGTTGCAAAAACATCAGTTTCCAGCATAAATATTTAGGTGAATGGTGTTTGTTAATGGATTAGATGAAACAAAGATAGAAACTGAAATCCTAAACCAAAAATGTTATACACTGGGAATATATAAAAATTGAATAAAAAACAAAATGCAATAAATTTGCGCAAAAGGTGAACCTGTGAACTAAATTTTGAGTATCAATAGTATCACAGACTTCATTGTTAAATAATTTACCAAATTCTGAGTATTGGATCGGTGCATAATTATAGGTACTGTTTGACCAAAATAAATATTCCGAAAAAGGTTTTGGTGCCCAGCATCTCTTTTTCCGAATGGTATAGTTTGGAATATCCATCACTCGACTCAGGTCATTTTGAAAAGTTGACAAGCGTTTTATTCATTTCATTGGGTAAAAGTTGCATTGAGTGTAGTGTTAAGTGCTGCAACAACAACATTTTAGAAATATATGTTGTAGCGCAGATCAAAGGGCTACTAAAACCCTTTAACAGAATAATTTTTGAAAACATGAGTGTTGAGATATGGCCTTTTGGAAAAGACCGACAATCAAGGTTTTCCAATTTTTTTTTGGATTTTGGTCATAAAAGAATTGGTTTTTTAGTATTTTTTACCTAGTTAACTTTTCAAAATGACCTCACAGGTGTTTGAAGCCCAAATGATAAATATTCCAAACTATACCATTTGTAAAAAAATGCAGGGATACAAAACTTTTTTCTGGAATATAAGTGCATTCATTATATCGCACTTGTATAGATCAATTAAAACAGTACCAATAATTAGGCGCAGATCCAATAATTGCCGTATATCTTTTAACACTCCAATGACTTTTGGTTTACGATAACTGTCGCAGCACATTAACTTCTATACAAAAGGCTGCCTAGGGAGTAGGGTTGTCGAATATTCGAAAATTTCGAATTTTCGATTCGAGTCGATATTCGGTATTCGAAAAAAGTCGAACATTTTCGAATAATATTCTAAATCGAATATTCGAGTCGACAACCCTACTAGCGAGAGTTGTCTGTTCTGTTATTTACTTCACGTCAAGGTCAAGGTAAAACTTGACTTTAAAACATCAAGGTCGTTTTTCTCGATTTTTTGTATGGGAAACGGTTCTGATTTTTTCCCTCTTCCCTAAAGTCAAGATTTTGCGCTGAACAAAACGTACTTTTCAGAATAACGATATCGTTTTTGTACGATGAGATATAGCCTAAGGTCAAGGTAAAATCACCATGATTTTACCGAGGGTCAAGGTTAATTCAAGGTGACTTGACTTTAGGCTATATCTCATCTTACAAAAATGATAGGGATAGGGAAAAAAATAGGCAATAGGGAAAAAAATTCAGAACCGTTTTCCTTACAAAAAATCGAGAAAAACGACCTTGATGTTTTAGAGTCAAGTTTTACCTTGACCTTGACTTTTGAAAACACTGGTCACGTTAAAATTTAATCCGAGTAACTTTCAAACTTTACAAACGACGAATTCATACCTCAACATGACCCTATTTAAAGTTTCACCTCACCCAACTTGCACTTACCTAATTTAAACTTCAAAAAGTATGTCGGTTGCTAGGTGGATCCGAATCATTGTATTGATGATGCATCACCACAGTTAGGGTTGGTCAATGAGAAACTTCTCGACAATTTGCTCGAGAAAATTCTCGGTTTTTTTCTCGTATCAAAATGGAGCGAAATCTTTTTTTGGCGCGCTCGAATAGTGTTTCAACATTTCGTCATTTAGACGAACAAATTGTATCTGAAATTGTGTGGCGAAACCTGTTTGATAGGGTCAAAATTGCAATTTTAGCCATCCAAACCCCAAAATCCAGGGCAGGTAAGTTGTAACAGGTGGATATCAGTAGTCTTCCGCCACACTTTGTCCTCTAACACTGTCTATGCGTCTCTAACCAATTTATAAGGCGAAAAAGTGTCTTTTCAGACAGACACAACGAAATTTTGGGGGTACATTTGGGAAAACGAAATTTACGAAAACGAAATTTTGGGGGCGGTCGACTTTTGACAGCACTGACCAACGATTGACGGCGATGACGAAATCCGCGTTTTGCATGAGATATCTAAACAAAGGTATTCAGTTTTTTGTACCGTATTTTGCTGATTAGAGTCCATGCCCACTCCCATTCTCAGTTTACAAAAGTGCAAGGACATTAAAAAAGGAGAATTGACAACCTACAGAATTGAAGATGAAGAAGGGGACAGCGTGCCAGGCAAATTTTACGGCCCAGAATTTTCGTAGTTTACGAAGCGAAAGAAGACAGCTTCGTGTGCCTATGGTGGATTTCTGAGCGGAGTTGCTGTGCGTCAGAGAATCATTTGTGCCTTTCAGGTTGAGGAGCAAAAGATTTCCACCAAGATTTACAAGGTCAATATGGAAGCTGTCGAGAAATAGGAAAACGTTTACTTTGTCTGTTTGCTTCTGTTCGCTTGTTACGGTCAGTAAATTAGTCATCTGTTAGAAATTGGTATTGATTTGTCATTAATTTTGAGTAAGTTTGCTTTTCGCCTAATCAAAACTTCTGGATTTTTAAATACGCCTAATTTAAAGTTAGACCCACATCAAATGCTTTGAAGCCAACTTTATACACACGTGTTTGGCTTTTGCGTGCAACAGGCAAGACATTATATTGGCATTCCAACCCATTTGAGCAGTGAGCTGTCATTGTTTCCTCGTTTCGAATTATTCGTTTGTCGGCTGCCCTGAGCGGATTCATAATCAGCGACCCCTAAATGGACATCCAAAGTGACAACTTTTTAAAGTTTAGCCCATTTTTCCAAATTTTTTAAACAATTTTGAAAAACGCGTATGCGCATTAGAAAGTGTTTTTAATGAGGAGTAAAATAGGCTGTTAGGAGTGTGGGGTTAACCACAAAAACTTGAAGCAAGCGGCATTTAAAGTTGAGGAGTGACAAAAAGTGGCACCTGATGACCGACCAACTTCAAATGGTTATTGCTCGACTCTCATATTATCATTTCGAAAAGAGTCTAGCCGTTTCGAGCTCCCCAGAGTTCAGGCTAAACGATAGGAATAAAAGAAACAATTTCATTTTTCCATCATGGCGAGTCACTTCGTCATTTTTACAAATTGTGTGTTTAAAACTGGTTTAATTTTTTTCTTTCAAATACTTTCCAATAAAAAAATCTCGTTAATTTAAAAGTTTGGAGGGCTAGTCTCTTGTGTTATAAATAAAAAAGGTCTTAATTTTAAGCTCACTAACAAAATGTTCAAATGATGACTGCACAATACAATCCCTTCTTAAAATGATTTAAAAGTATTTTATTATTTAACTAATTGTGGATACTTTATGAAACCGAATTGCCAATTTTGTTAATAAGAAGCACAAAATCATTTTAGCAGTCAAAGAAGTAACATATGGTCCCATTAATAGTTGACCTACGAACTTCTACTCGCAACAAAAGTAGTACCAGGCAAACTTTTCTAAAAAATGAAGTACAAAAAGTTGTGGTGGGATTAAAGTGGAAGAGAGGGTTGAGTAGAGGGAGATGACCAACCGGGGTCTTTTCTCCCTTTTTCGAATACACTTCTCTCGCTTTGTATTGGAGCAGCTGCCCCTCTTCTACACCATCGATCACTTTGAGAGAAATAGATGATGGTGCACACATGCGCGATATACATAATCAATTTTCGCCTGCCGCCACTTTCCTCCAAAACTTTTATGCTCTCTTTGTCGAGCTACAGTTGAGGCTACTACTATTGAATTATTATTTTTATGTTTATGCAGTGGTGGTTGCAATCATATATTGAGATGTGTGTTTGCGAAGAAGCAAAGGAAGTAAAAACGAAAGCATCAATGATAAATAAAAAAACTTGCAATATAACTCCTTTAATGTCTTAGAAGTTTGTTTTATCGAAAAATAGTGGTGTGGTGAACCTTCCACACTTTAAAAAAACTTGGCATTTTGGAATCTTGGCATCTTGGCATTTCTGGCTTTAAGCTTAAAGGGGCATGCCCGTCGCCGATGGGAATGTTTTTAAAGGCGGGCACCAGTGGAATTCAAACGAGAAATAAAAAGTCGCATTTAAGTTTTATTCATGCAAAATAGCATTCGAACATTGAAAATTAACATTCAAACAAAAAAAATCAAGTTTTTCTATCTTGTTCATCCGTTCTTTGGCAAGAAAATAGTCCTTTTGATCGCACAGCTGCTACACTACGGTATTTTTCGTTTCGTCATAGCGATGAATGATTTGCAAAACTTCACCGGCCTTTCAAGTAGCTGATATCTGTTTCATCATTGTCACCTGAAACAAAACCGAATGGAAAACAATTAACCAAAAAGACGGAGCAGTTTCGGAACACCCACCCCAGTCAATTTCGGCAATTTTTGTTATACAGCCTGATTCATTCAAATACAAATTCACAAGAAATCATTTATTAATCGAATTATACTGAAATAACAATCAAATTTTGCAAAAAATTAGCATGGGGGACCAATGCTAATTGACTGGGGTGGCTATCGATGAGTTCCGCAATATTGTTTAGAAGTTGCAAAAATGTCTTGGATTAACAGACGAAGTTAATTTGCATCCATCCTTCAAAAAGTTGACACCAATGGAAGACCTGAAACTGTGTTCTGGCCGGCTCAGTTGGAAACTTCGTTGCCAGCTGAAGAGTGAGCTGATAGGCTTGAACATGGACATTTTTGCTTCAAGCAACAAGGTATGTACTCTCCTTAAAAGCTTTGCAGATCATCTCCTTATGGAAACAGCTGTAATTGATGGAAAACACCACGCGTGGTTAGCTAATGTGAAGTCGGTTATCGAAGAGCAAATGTATCCACGCTTAATGGGCTCAGTTTTGGTGGTAGGTTTGATGGTAAAGTATTTTTGAGTTTTGGTTGGAGATAAGGGAGGCACCACGACTAAATTAGCTCTTGGCATCGGCAATGTTAACAGGGCTAATTCAGCGGACTCTTTGCTCCCAATAGGCTTATACGATGGGGACGACAACTATGCTAAATTAACTAATCTGGCTTCAGTTTTCAGTCAGTTGTCATTTAGCAGCGTTAAGGTTAAAAACGAAGAAAAAGAAGTTGTCTGGTTTGCTGCTGGTGACATTAAATTCATCGACTCTATCATTGGGCCCATAGGTTTAGCTGCTACTCATCCGTGTCCTTTGTGTGAGATACCAAAGAATGAAATGAAGACAGGCCGTTATTTCCAATCAAGGTCAGTAGAATCTCTTTTTAATTGTTTTCAAAAGTTTAGTGGCATACCTGAGTCTGCAAATACTACTGGAAACAAGGCTGTAGATTTGCATCGTCAATCAAAGTCGAATGCCGTTAATTCAGGTGCCAATGACCAACATAATTCCGCCCTCGCTCCATGTGATCCAAGGCCTGTTTCTCGACATTACAAAGTCCATGGAAAAGGATGAGCCAGGTTGTGTTAATGAGCTTGAACGAGTTTGTAAGAGTTTAGGAGCTGACAAGCAAGCTTGGTACCAGACTTATACTGGCAACCATGTGCGTAAGCTTCTTTCTGGCAATGGTCCACAGTTACTGAGCAATGTCCTTGGTTCTAACTATCAGCGTAGCGCCTACCAACTTCGACTGGAACTTCTCGGAAGCATTCAAGGATACGCCAAGCATTCAAGGATACGCTGCTTTTCTGACGGATGAGGAGTTTGACAAGCTTTCCGACCTGAATCGTAAGTATTTTGA